>VXBQ01004476.1:727377-771878 GCA_013400175.1 Phainopepla nitens
ATGCTGCCACTCCTCACAAGTACACAAGCAATAAGCAAGGGATTGGAGCGACTAAATTTTTGTGCTATTTAGAAAAATTATTTATTCTATTTTATTTAAATTCTCTTGGCTTTAATTATCTCTAATGAAAATATAACCTTTTGTAGTAAACAGGTTCTGAGGCTTAATTAAGCCTACAGGCTAGAGGAAAACAGAATAAAACTGTTAAAGAGGATAATGCAAGAGGATTCACAAATCCACAGTACAAACTAACACCCAATTAAAGGCAGACATAGGGCAAACTAAGCAGGAAAATGGTACTCCAGGAAAAAAAAAAAAAAAACAAAACAAAAAGGCAAATTTTGGTATATTAATTTAAAGGAACTCTGTTTTTTAAACACCCATGAGGATCTAGACTTGGTATCTAATTGAAGATTGCAGTCCTAGCTATCTCCATCCAGCTTGCATCCACCTCTCTCTGAAAAGCCCCACTAGAATCAGTGGTTTAATTCTGGATCTCCTTCCATCTTGTGTTAATTATTTACATGTGTAGAGTCAGTGTGAGCTGATCTTGAGCATCACAGCACAAGTGCCTGCAGAAACTCCCACCTGATCTATTACTTGACTGAGACAAGAATCATTCGGCTCCAGCAGGAAATCTAATCATCAGCTTTTATCTAATGATAATATCTGCTACATTATCCCACAGGGATAATGTTTTATCCAGCAGTTTGGGGTTGCTTCTTTTAGGCTGACATGTCAAAGTCAAGGAAGAACATGGACACAGGGAGACTGGTATAGGAATAAGAAAGGAAACAGTAGGGTAAACATGTTCAGAAAAAAACAAATAACCAAATAGGCACGTATTTTACTGAAATAGAGCCATGATTCTCTTAAAACAGTTTTAAAAATGTGCGATTGTTTAATGAGAAATGTGAAATCAAGCTTTAGCGATCCCCAGCTCTTCAGCTGGATAAGCAACAACTTGCCCTTATTTTGATTAAGGAGAGCTATTACATGTTTTTCCTGAAGCTATTATTCTGCTAGGAGCATGTTGTAATTTGCAAGTTTCTCCAAAAATCTTCCTTTAATGAAATGAATAGGAAATTAATGCTACCAGGCAGAAGGCTTTTAGCTAATAGTTTCTAACACTTCTCTCTGAGATATTGAAAAGCAATTTTCATTTACCAGCTATCTAAAGGTGCAAACAACCTATAGTTTCACTGACAGCACTTTGATCCTCTTGTCTGCAGTTGTCAGACATTACTGGTTTGGGAGTAGCACACAGCAACTGTAAAGTCGTCTGCCCAGAAACACTGACAACAGTAGGAGCCGGGGCCCAAAGTGACAAGAACAGCATTCCACTTAAGGCACAAATGGGTCTAAGATATATTCCTGTTCCAAATCTGATACAGAGAAGTTGGGTTTAAAACTCCCACTGGCTCCTACACATCAATGAAGATGTTAGATACGATCATGGTAAGACCAAAATACAGATGAATCACAGAGCAGTGGAAGGGTCTACCCAGACTGAAACCCAGGACAGCAGGCATGTTGCACAGAAACAGAAAGATAAGAGAAATGAAGTCTTTACATTGGTCCAAAGCAATGCCATGGGAAAAAGGGCAGGACTAATTTAAAGACTGAGGCAAGAACTGATAAATCCATCCTCTATCAGCTTTAGGAGCAAGTAACTAACCTGTGCTACTCTCACCGAGTTTTATTATACAGAAAAGGTAAAAGTCCTCAGCCTGCCAAAGGACTTGAGAACCCCTACACACACTCACATGACTGTGACTAGGTGCTGGGCTAGTGAGTGAGGTTCCATGGCCATAGGAAAAGATCAGTTTGTACCAGGATCCTGAAACTTCATCTTTGAGTGGCAGCTCTGGAGGTGGCAGCGAGAGAGTGAGGCAATCATCAGGAATGAGATCAGGCCCTAAAGCAGAGGTGTACCCAGGATTCAGGGATGCAACGTCGACACTGCCACACCACAGAGCCACATCACCACGTCTGCTGCCTTTTCTTTCCACGGGAGTGTGGGATACCAGCTGGCAGGCACACTCTGGAGCCAGTGCTTTCCTCACACTTACGTCATCCTAACAGAGTCACTTCAAGTCTGAAAATACCACGAGTGGTATCAGTGCTGTCCCTTTCTATCCAACGAATGGTGGTGCAGAAGGAAATGCATCACCAGCCAGCTGAACCCACATGCATGCCAACAGGCACTGGTGCTCAGGCATGCCCTGTAACCCTGACCCTGGAGACTGAGATGGAGGAAAAAAACCATGTCCCTCCCTTTAGGAAGAGTTAGGTTGGAAAGGACACAGGGACTACTCTGTGCTTCACTCCTGATAATTTCTTCTCTCAGGAGCCCTACTTTGAAGCACTTTTGAATTACACGCCTGACACTGACTTTGAACAAGCTCTCAAAGTGATGCATGTCCCCTTAACTGACTTTTTATTTGGAAATACATTATTATATGGCCTTCTAGAGAGATGGAGTTGTCAACCACATGAATGACAACCCATGGCAGAAGACCAGCTCACAAACTCCCTCTTTCTCGCTGTCACTTGCAGAAACCTTAAATCTGAAACAAATGCAAATAATTAATCATTGCTTGCACATCATCTTTGTTAGATCAGATGCAGGAATAAACAGATAATTGATGATCTTTCTTCACGAGGAAACAGGCAAATTCTTTTAAAGGAGATGAGATACTAAATTCTATCATGTCTGGGCAGAAAGCTCAAAACCAGGGCTGGCTTTTCCCAGCTTAAAGCTTGCTACAACTTTTCAAATGTGGTATTTGCCAGCAATCTCTAAAGAAGATAATCTTAAAAGGTAACAGTTTCCTACACAATATTATCCATTATTCACTTTTTAATTATATTAGTAAACAATCAATCAGAGACCTTAAATATTAGCTTGATTTTTTGGTTAAGAAGCCTGAAATTTCTGAGACCTAAGAGAGAAGGAAAGATCATGTGTGAAATTTAATCACAAAATAAGGAGAGTTCTGATGCAGAGCACCAGACAGGCTGCACACATCATCGTTAGGATACCCACAGACCAGTTATCACACTTAGGGGATTGTTTCACATCAAGGAAAAGGCGTGGGGGCAAAGACCAGCCCCCGGGCCTTGGATCTCTGTGCTTAGAGCCATAATTAGGGGAACTCAGGTCATGCTCCCTTTCTTTCTCCCTATCACTTTAAACCAAAGGATCCTCCTTCTGCTCTTCATTTCTGCACACTTCACAAAGGAGACCCCAGGGGGCACGGGATGGTTTCTTACAAAGCAGCCTTATCTTTGCGATCAGAGCTGTCTCCTGCAAGAGGTCGGGTTTGCAGGGAGAGGAAGGACTGGAAGCTGGACTCCTTGGCAGTGCTCAGACCATTATAGCTCCCATTTAAAGAAACCTCACACTTTTTCCAAAACTGGCAGGAAAAAAAATCAAGCATCCTGACCAGCTCTAGGAAAGGCAGGGTCCATTCCCAGTCAGTTCCCCACGTCACAAGGATGTTAATTTCAGGTGCAGGCTGTCCAACCCTCACCTGGGCAATCTCACTGAGGCCAGCAGAACCAATCTCTAGGGGCAGGGAGGACACTCATGGACTTCAGAGGGAAGGACAGACCTGCACAAGACCCGCTTGCTGTTATAAAATACAGCTGATCCTGACACCAGTGTCACCAGAGTCTGACAATGGTCCAGTGGATGAGAAATGGAACTCCTTGAAACAGTAGCTGCAAGAAAAATGAGGAATTCCATTTCCCTGCTCCTTTATTTTTTAAATGCACCCAGTTAACTTGGAACTTAAATGTAAAAACAGATTTCTCCATTGCCTTATAGATATGTATAAACGATAAAACCCACGAAAAGGTTATGATATCCACACTATCCAGTCTGTCTCTCCTTTGAATTTATTTCATGCTCCCATTACTTGCACCTGTTTCTTTGTTTTCAGAACCTCTTCCTTGTTCACAATAAACAAGTTAGCCTCTTTGTCTCTCTGCAATTCACATACTGTTTTTAACAGCTTTGCTTGACAACTTATTCCATATGTTTGCTTCCCTCTGAGTAATAGTTCTGCCTGAATTTCCTTTCAGTCTTCATTTCCTAATAATTAGAGTGACTGCATAGCTTTAAGAAAACCCTGAAACTTAAACCAACAAGCAATACAACAAACACACAACGCATCAAGAGAATAGATTACTAGTGGTTTACTTTATTATTTTCATTTTCAGCCTCTGTTCTGTTAATGTTCTTGTTAGAGAAAAACAGAAAAAAAAATAGATCTCTGGCCATCTACATGTTTGAGTGGAGGAAAACTGCAGTCTATTCTCAAAAAAAAATAATCCATGTAAATATGACCCTTTTATTGTCCCTGAGGTCTAGTTTATAGCCTTCAATAATAACACCAGTTCTTTGGATCTATATTATTCCATCTTAATGATGAAGCCAGTAAATACTTGTATGCTAGCCTAACATTTTTAAGTCTGTTTTCCTGCAATGAACATTAAATTCTGGCTCATTCTGAACAAAGAACACCACAGTCAAGATGTGTTTAGTCTCTTTTTTTATATTCACCTTTTTCATGATGATATTGCATCTTGCAGAAAATGGCATTTCTTTTGCATTTACCTCTTTTCCATGAAGGCTGTGGTTAAAACAGAACAACTCTATGAAGAATTTGGCCTGTAAGACCAAACTTCCACCAGTTCTGTTTGTACTTGATTACAGTGGTAGACCCAAACAACCACAGCTACAGTGAACCCTTTAACCCCATAATTTAAAAGAATGTCCACAAGAACATCTCTGAAAACTAACCACACTACCTTTCCAAATTAGCCACACCCACCCACCCAATGCTGCATGTGAGCCCAGGATCACAGTCTGCCATCTGTGCAATTCAGAACAGATCCAGGAGAGCCCATAATTGCTCCTGTGGTTATCTTGCCTATGCTCCTTCTCCTCACAGATGGGAAAGCTCATCAGGTGCTGAACTCGGAGCTCTCTTCAGACAAAGGCTTACAGCTTTAAGGAAAAAAAAAATGCTTCTCTATCTTCTCATTATTTCCACTCTGTTCCTTGCCAACACATAAGCATAGAGTGAGTAGTTACTAGCCTAGCATTTTCTGGATCAAAAACCTGTGTTTATTGAAAATTCATACACACATTTATGCAAAAGAAAAGTAAAAGCGGGTAAGACCTATACCTTCTTTTCTTCTCGTCAGTGCTGCCTCTCAATGGCTTGGGTGGAAGCAATTTCCTGTTTATTATTCTTTTACCTTTCTTCAGGCAAATTACACTTTTCAGCTGTGATACTCTCCACCAAACTCGCCAAAAGAATTTCCTACCAAGTCTTCCCCAGCAGACTCCCAACAGTCAAAGCCCACAGTTGCTGTATTTCTCCTTTTTTTTTTCTTTTTTTTTTTTTTTAAGGAGAAAAGCAACATTTTCCTCAGATGACTGAGTGCACTTATTTCCTTTCAGAGTGGTATAACAGTATGCCTAGAAGGACAATCTTGTGATGTTACCTTTAGAAAAACCTAATCCTCTCCACACTCCTGGAAAAGGTGTACACACAGGTGTTAAAATGGGAAACATACAGGGCCAAGAAGTACTTCACTACCCACAAAAAGCATGAGTAAGCAACGATGGGCTCTACGCAGCCAAACAGAGCACAGTGGCCTTGGCATCAATACCAGCTTTAGCTCAGCCTTGAAAACTTAGTATGAAGTGGCTGGGAAGTAGTTTAGAACTGTTTTTTTCTCTTTTTCTCCATAGTGCCTGGATTACTTTCAGAAAATAGGCTTCCTGGCACTAAATGGTAGCCTCTCACTTACTGTAAAAACAGAAGGCAAAGAACTGCTGCACAAATCTGCCATCACACAACTTGTCATTCCCATTCTCAGGCCTATGCAGAACAATTCCCACTTGTGTCTGGCCACATTCCTATTGCTCCTAGCTGAAACGCATCTTTGCAAAGCTCACTTTGTTAGCAGTGCTCCCAAAATGCCAGAGCACACGTGAAACATTGTCAGCCCCTTTGCCTCTTGAAATACCTCTTTGCATAGGGCATCTTCCAAAACAATAAATCCTGGGTACTTAAGCAGGGTAAGAAAAAACAAGCTTCTCCGCAGCCAGTGATAAGCACCGGGGTTTATTTCTTCTTTGCTCGAACTTGCAGCGATGAACTCCAGTGTTTTAGAAGTAACGTGAGACAAAGGTGTTGCCAAAAGTCAGCGATGGAGTTACTGAAATTTGACTCGTAATCGTTTGCCGGCCCCGAGCCAGCCCCGACCAGGCGGTGCGAGTGATGAGCAGAGGCCCGCGGAGCACCGCAGGACCTCGCACGGGCGGGGGGCTGGGCAAACAAGAGGCCAATTCAGAGCAACTGGAAGGCATCCCAGAAAAACAAACGATGGAAACGTTTCAACCACCAAGCCGGGACTTCACTAAGCCTCTCAAGGAGGGAGTTGGTAAAGCCAAGGATGGGCAGTGAGCCACAGGGCTGGCACTAGCCCGGCCACTGGGAGCGTGCCCCCAGTAGTACAGCACACCTCCTCTTCAGGGCATCTTCTTCTGTGGCCATTTCAGCAAGCAGACCACGGGCATGGCAGTGAAACATCAGGCTGTCCTGCAAGCCTCTTCTGCTAGTATTTCATATTTTGAGTGTACTCCTGGGAAAGTGATTGCTCATTTCACTCTATAGGAAGCAAAGCAGCCTCACTGCCTCAAGAATAATTTACTGTCATTAATAATAATACACTGATATAGAAGTTTTCATCCCAAAGGATGAAAAAGCAATTTAGAATTTCCAAGCAATTTTCAGAGTAGAATAGTTTGTGCTTTAAGGCACATGCAGCAGTGACACTGGAGTGTCCCTGGCTGTGCCTGTGCCAATCATGTGCACAGAGGAAGTGTGCCATGCCACAGACTCAGCTGACACCCTCCTTGGCAGCATGGGGAGAGGAACAGCGGCAATGGGTGAATTAAACGTGGCAGGGGGTGCAAAACCATCTACACTATTGCATTCAATGGGATGAAGCCACTGGGACCACAATCCCCCTTTCTCTGGGCAGAGGAAACAAACCTGCCTGCATGAATCAGTGCAAAAAGGAAGAGGTGATGGACCAAGTAATGGAGTTTTCAGAAAGGAAAGTAGGGTACAAGAAGACCAGAGAAAGACCAGTGGATCCTTCCCTCATATTTCCTTTGCTGCCCAAAGCTAGGATGCAGTGCTTGCTGGACACCAGTAGTTAAAACATCACTGTGCCCTAGATGCTTTTCTATCTCTCAGACTGGAAAAGAAAATAGACAGCAACAAGAACCATTCTTTGGTCACAATTTCCCACTGCATTCTGGGTGCCAAGTCTTTCTTGCACAGCAAACTCTGTCTTCAAAAAAATAAATTCAACAAAAACTGAGAAAATTTAAAGCTGCACAAATATTAACAAGTTTGTGCAGTGTTAGGGTAAGGTATTTCTCCTACAGACCTTTTGAATCTTCCTTCCCTTAGCACTTAATGCATAATCTGGAGACATAAACACATAACTTCTGCTTAATGACCACCTAGGGAGAAGGGCAATGCATTCCTCCAGGGTGCAGCAGTTGCAGACAGAATTTTGCTCCATAGGTCACTAATTCAAAAGTAACCTACTTTACTAGGGACTCGGATATATTAGCGTCTGCTACTGCTGCTTGGTGGCTTACAAGCAAAACAGTTTTTCAACCTCATATGAGTTCTTTGTGTGTACAAGTCTCTAGCTTATACAGATGTTGTAAAACCTCCAGCTGCAGACAAGAGGGTGAGGGTCAGTGTAGTGGAGAAGGTCTCCTTTCCTCGTTGGTCCAGCTGATCTGTGCAAATCTGGACTGGAAGGTGGGATCTCCATCCTCCTGGCATGACACTCACACGCCTCTTCTTCTAATCTCCCTCTTGAGCCCTCTTTCCTTCTTTATAATTTACTCAAACCTCTCTGGCTTTCCACTTTTACAATGGAAGCAGGCTTTCGGATCTCCAGTCTTAAAAAGATCCAACAAATCAACCAACTCTGTTAGCACTTCCCATTGTGAACTACAGCTCTCCCTTCCCCGCATGTCAGCCCTCAGCTCATTGGGAACACAGTTCATACAGAAGCAGAAATTAAAACTGTTGAAATGAGATTAGAGGATGAGGACAGATGGACAAATCCCCATTGCTACTCAAGGCTGCTACATTTCATTACTAAGAAGTGGTGCTAAAAATAGGTCTGAGTACAAAGCATTGTCAGTACTGAGACTTCTACCACTGCCAGACTTTGGAATATATTTATGACTTTTCCCAGTGATCAGAGAGCCTTAAAAACGCACTTCAGTAATTTTTTTTTGGGGTGGAGGGGGGGGTGGTGGAGGAGAGGAGAAAGAAAATAGGAGGGGGAAAAAGAAGACCATATCAAATATTTATGGAGCCATGAATCTGTTTACCTGGAGGGTAGATAAGAGAAACAAGTATGCCATGAATCAAGTTGTATTCTGGAATGGAAAATTCTACTGTTCTTTGCATGCTATCCAGCTCATGTCCATGAATTCCTTCATAAGACTACACTAAAATTTTCATTAAGCATTTGGGGATTTAAGGAATCATTTGTGTGTGTTAAATCAATATTAACTTGCATTGTTCACTGGCAAATCACTCTAATAGCATTATACAAAATGTTTCCAAGCGCACTGAATGAGTGATGATGGTATAAACCAGTTTTGGGGAAACCTTTATTGCAGTAAGTGCAGGGTTGTTATTTTATTCTTAAACAGCCTTTACCAGCATCAAATGATTTCAAATGTTGATGGCTGCTGACATACGATTTTACAAACATGCAAAGAGAAATTAGGATAGGCCAGGCTATTACAGCTCCAAATAAACTTTGAAGCAATTTAGGAATACATTAAAGGACAGAAGAACACTCAGAGGACCAAGCAGCCAGCTCCCATGGCTACTGCTGAATAGGCAGTGACAGACAGTGCAGTACAGCAAAAGCACACTTGCTTCAGGCAGAGCGGGTCCAAAAAGCCAACAGTCTCCCCACCCCCAAATTGTTACAGTATGACCTGGAAACCCAGGATCCTGCCTGCATGGCACAGCCACAAAACTCACAGGGATCTTTTGGATTTTGAGCACAAGCTTCCTTGGAGGCTGAGGCACTTCACACTTGCCTTGCTGAACCATGGGCCTGTGGTTTCCTCCCTGCACGTGTCCTTAAAGCTCCTGAACAGTGAGTCTTGCTCTGCTGTGAGTGCTCCATGTTACATTTCACTAGTCCAAGCTGGGGCCAACTGCCATAAGAGGGACAGACAGTGACATCTCTTCTGCTTGTGGGCAGGGACAAACTAGCTGCTTCTTTTAAGGGTGCAGAGCCTTGAGCACTTGGCAGTATTGTATTCAAAGCGTCGTATCAACATGATGCCAATAAGGAAATTCTATTTTCACTGCAGTAGGATGTAAATTACTTTTTAAATTTTTGTGCTCCTCCTTATTGTATACCTGTCTATAAATATAAACCTTTGTATATATATATGTACATATATATAATATCTCCAGGAACATCTGGAACAAGCAGAAGAAATGAGTGTCTTTCTCTGACGAGGGACTGACATGTAACTCCTGCAACAGTTCCATCAGGAGCCATGCTAAGAGCTCTCTTCTGCTTTCGAGTCTCCCCTTCTGGGCTAACCAGTCAACAGGGATGCTGAGTGACCTCTACCCAACACTCCTCAACACTTTTCCTTTGTGCTTGTGAAAACAGCTTATAAAAACTTCCTTATTTTTGATGAAGTCATACTTTGTGTGCTACGGAAATGTGGTTGGGTTTGGTTTTTTTTTTTCCCAAAGAATATTTCCAGGGCCTAGGGGTTTTAGATTGGTTTATGCTCCCAAGCTATGTATGATACATAAAATTAGTGATATATAGTTTCACTTTGTTTTTAAATCTAGGCTTCTAAGAGTTCTTTCTAAAAGGAATAAATAAAATTCACTCTCCGAATTATTAACAAATAATATCTACTGCAGACAGATTTCCAAGTTGCTCTAAATTGCACGGCAACGTTGATTTGAATGCGGTTACAGCAATTTACATCCCTGCAAAACCTGACTGAAATTAATATTTCAGGCAGTTCAGTAGTACTGGTACAGGCTGTTCCCATTTGTATATTTAATATCTGAAGTTAAGTGTAAATTTGCAAATAATAAATGTGCTCATGACTATATCTACATGCACACGCTTCTCTCAAAACTTCTAATGAAGCACAATAACAAACCAGTCTGAATATTCAAGCCAGCATCTAAGAGCAGAGATCCTCTGCACTCACTCATGAACACAGTTGCTTCCAGGGAAAGCAAAGCCAGAGGAATGGGGAGAAAGGACAGATTTGGGGGGGGATGACACAACCTACTGTATATTTTGGGGACACCATATCCTCCCACTGCAGAAGTTTTCTTGTGATCCAGCATAGGTTGCAGTGGGGTAGGAGGGGTTGGCACTGGGACAACTGCCTTGGGTTAAATCATCCATTACTCTCTGCTGAATATCAGAAAGGATGCAAAAGACAAATTTTTACACTGTCTGTACAGATACACTCTCAAAATATATTTCTGATATTAGTTGTATGGGAAGATTTCTCAAAGACCTTCTGCTTGTAAAAACAAACCTTCCAACATCTCAGACCACAAAATCCCAATTGCACAGACGGGCAGTAATTCTCGCAACCTTTTCAGTTGAGTAAAATTTCATCTCGTTAGCAGAAAATTAAATCAAAGCATGTAGTTATGTTTAAGTGGACAGCAAGGGATTGTGTAGAATTCATTGCTGCTCTGCCATCCCCGAATTCAGTACATCAGTCAAGCAGTCACATCCACTCCACACTCATAGGCGCTCTTAGCCCATGTCCAAAGTGTATATGCAAAAATAACACAATCAAAACTTCAGTCATTACTATCTTTTCCAGGTTTTTAAAATCTCCGATGCACCGAATGCTGTAGCAATGGCTGTAATCTTCATCTTTAACAGTGGCGGAGGTGCTTCCCGGGGATTCAGGGAAGCATTGAAACGCTCGGGAGGTTTAGAGCGTTTCTCAGCGGTAACGCTGCCTNGGACACGGCTCCCGGTACCGAGCTGCGCCCCGGGACACGGCTCCCGCTACCGAGCTGCGCCCCGGGACACGGCTCCCGGTACCGAGCTGCGCCCCGGGACACGGCTCCCGCTACCGAGCTGCGCCCCGGGACACGGCTCCCGGTACCGAGCTGCGCCCCGGGACACGGCTCCCGCTACCGAGCTGCGCCCCGGGACACGGCTCCCGGTACCGAGCTGCGCCCCGGGACACGGCTCCCGCTACCGAGCTGCGCCCCGGGACACGGCTCCCGGTACCGAGCTGCGCCCCGGGACACGGCTCCCGCTACCGAGCTGCGCCCCGGGACACGGCTCCCGGTACCGAGCTGCGCCCCGGGACACGGCTCCCGCTACCGGGCCGCGCCCCGGGACACGGCTCCCGGTACCGGGCCGCGCACCGGGACACGGCTGCGGCTGGCACCGCGCAGCTTCCCGCAGCAGGAGGCACTCGGCCCGAACAACAAGGGCCTGCTTTCGGCAGGGTGCGAGCACCCCGGGTGTGTCCGCAAAATCGAGTCAATGTGCCACGAACCCGACTCGGTGAGCTCGGAGAGCGGCCCGAGCATTTCTGTAACTCAGTTAGCCTCTGCGCTGGCAGAGAGGTACAGGGTTGACATGCAAAGCAGAGAAGCGGCTGTGTTGGTGTCAGGGACAATTAAGGTCTCTGCTCCCCTGCCCATTAGCTGAGTGATTCGGAGCTGTTGGAGAGGTTTAGTCATTCCGTGGAGGATAAAGGACATGGATACTCTCTCTGGGGATATTGATTGAGAAGGACACAAACAGGGGCTAGGATACTTTTTCAGTGCCACAGAAGTTAATGATTTAGTGATTCATAGAAGAAAAGCTGCCTTGCCACCTTTGGTAATTGTTTGCATTGCAGATAGTGCCACGTGAAGTGACCTTGTCAAATTAGCAAAAGCCCGGAGCACTGTAACGCAGGTAACTCGCTGGCAAACTACAGACGTGAGGTTATCAATATGTGAATCTCTGCACATGCACATACACTCTGTGTTTCATCCTGATTGATGACAATTTCTAGGAGCTCTTTCTAGTACAGAGTAGTTTAGAGCTTGATTTCTGTTCAGCTAATCCCACCCTCTGGTGAAAAATCCCAAGAACCCCAACTCTCTTTTTAAGAGACAAGAAAACTAAAACACACTCCCCTTCTTTTCCTCTACATAGTACAAAAGCAAAATGAAGAGACAAAACATTAGAGCAATCCTTCCAGGGATCCACAGGAAAAGGAGAACTGCCCAACTACTGGGGAACCACAGTGCTGTAGCAGAGCACAGTTGCTCCCCAGTTTGCTTGCAAGCCACAAGCACAGCAAAGCCAAGCCAAATCTAAATGTGAAGCAAGCTCTCAGAAAGAGTAAGAAATGGGCTCAGCTGCTAGATTACAGGCCTCAAGAGACTCTTAATGGGCTATAGAGAGTGTCACCTGCAGGCTACTGTTTGGCTCAAATTCACACTGGCTGAAAGTTTTCACCAGATGATGACTTGCTGGTGGTCTGTCTAGAATAAGACAGTGCCTTCCTACTCTCTTAATTGTTCTTCTAATTCACACTAGTAATTTTGCTATCGTGTCTGATTTATGCTTTCTGCTAACCTACATTGGGATTTTTTTTCTTTTTTACATATTATGCCTCTCTAGTAAATTCAAAAACCACAGGTGTGAAGAGGACACTTTTTGGAGCAGTCATTTAACTTTGCTCAAAAAGCCAATGGCCCACATTTGAAAAGCACAGGAGTCAATACTGCTATAAGAAAAAGTATTGGAAAACTTTTGTTCTTCCTTTTTAAAAGCTGGAGTTTGCCACTGGATGTGGAACATATTTCCCATCACGTGGTAACTCTACGCAGCAAAGCAGAGCAATTTTATAAGAAGTGTGGCTGAGCATCTTGCCCCCAACTTGTCGGGGGGGAAATATAATTTAATATAAATTTGTCCATAGGGATTTGTAGCTTTTCCATTACAGTGTTCAACATGAACAATATATTTCATGGCATCCATGTTTTCACAGACTATTGTGATGTAACCACTCTGTTCCTCTTGAAACTAATAGAAAATTCACTGTATAGATCAATTCACTATATCCTGAAATATACACATATTTCAGACCAATATATATCCACTGCACCTCCCTCTGAAATACATTGATGTATGGAAGATGTCTAAATAACAAGCTGGAGTGGGAGTCAAACATTTTTCCCTAAACACTTCCAATTATTTGTATTTAACTCATTAGTGTGACTCCTGTTTAATTTCTGTGGCATTATATCTGCGCAAAACTATAGTACCACTGGGGATAAATCAGGACCAAGACTTTTAATGTCCCATCCTGGTTTCATGAGGCATTAATTAAGGCACCTCAGGAGTACTGGGCACTCAATCACTTCTTTTTTCTTAACTAATTAAAGAAAATACTTTAGCTAAAATCACAACTTCTTTGTGTACTCATGCCTTCCTTCCTCCCCCCGAAAATGTTCAGCATTAAGCATGTAAATCATATTGAACATTACCAGCCTAAAGGGAAGTGACAGATGACTGTGACTGCCATTAAATGTTTATTGCATCCCTGCCATGTAATGCAATTAGATGGCAAGGAACATGTAATGTGTATTGCCCTGGTGGGAGAATGGGGAATTATTGAATTTTCTCTCTTAATCTATTTATATCTTGCAGTGGGGGCATTAGGTAGATTAAGCTAGGGACAGTGCCCCCATTCAGTATGCTAAGTAGTGTTTGTCACTCATTGCATTATACAACAGTGACAGCCACAAGAGCCCCACACGTTGCAATAACACTGAATCAGACGGGAAGTGGCTGAAGAAGTCTGCTAGCAAAGTACTCTTAGCATCCATTCTTCAGTGCTTCCCTTTCTCTCAAATAAGGGTCAAAATCCCTGTCCTACCCCACCACCCTCTCAGAAAAAAAAAAAAAAAGAAAATCACAAACTCTGGTAAGTTCTTTCTTTCTAGGGACTGGTGCTACAGGAGTTCAACCTGTGTGACATTGCTTTCGTAGAACACTGCTGTGCTCCTTCAACTGTGTTTTATATGCAGGTGGTTCTTCAGCCTCTACTGAGGCTGAAGACTTCAAAGCTTAATGAACTCAGCTTCACAGCAACTTCTGGAGGTAGCAAGGTAAAAAGGATCTTCATGTTAAAGCAGGGGCACGAAACCATTAGAAGGTACAAGTACAGAACCACAAATAAAATCAGGATTCAGCATACCATTCCAGCTTTTCTATTTATACACACCCCTTGGCATTCAAAAATTATACGTTATCTCTGCAAACTCCAACTCAGACCCTATATTTTCCTCAAGCATTTCCAACACTGGCTTTGCAGCCTGGCATCTGCAGCAGGGAGGTTACATTGCTGTGGTTCCTGCCACATCACAGCCCCAGGATCACATCCCACTCTGTGGCAAGTCCTGATGCTGAAGTCTCAAAGACTCAGTATCAATCTATCAGCAGGTGTTTTTTTCAAAAGTTAATTAATCCTTCGAACATCTGATCTCAAAACTGTCCTCACACTTTGCTAATTCAGGCCTCCTCGGCAGATTTCTAGTGTTTCCTGACTTGAGCATAGCAATGGTCGTTAATGACAGGCTAAGTGGCCAGCTGTGGCTCCTTAATACCTCTCCTAATTGCTGCTCTAACATCCTTCTCCTCCAAGCCTTGCGTGTGTGTCTGAAGTAATGGATAGATAGCCCTAGAAACCAGCAGCCTTTGTTCATCCACAGACACATCATACGTGGTCAGGAGCAATACAAGGCTTCTCTGAGACACCCTGCTGAGGCACTGTACACTGTGGCAGCAGCGTTTAAAGTGTATCTTTCTCGGAGGGTTAACTCAGCACTTGCCCTCCCTGCAAGAGCTCTGGGCTTAGCCCAGCGCCGCTCCAGAGCCTACCTGCTCTTCCTGAGCCTGTGTCTCCTCACCTTGCTCTATGTGGGCAGGAGCATGTCTAGGGTTTCTGAAGCCCTGTTCCACTGCTCTTCATGCTGCAATCAGCTCTGCTTTTCTGATGAAGTCTCCCAGAAAGCTGTGGAACGATGTGGCCATCAGCCTGGGCCCACGGCAGAAGGCACTGAAGACTTCTCGTCCTTATGTGGCAGCCTGTGTCCTCTACAGACCCATCCTAGGGGAAATGAAACTGAGCCCCAGTGCAAAGCCATGGCTGTCAACCCAACATCACAGTAGAAACAGTGTAATTTATTTTGTTAACTCGCTCAGACAGCTTTATCTGCAGTCCTAGCACTCTCTAACCCCATCACCCCGGTGCCTTCGTGCCAGGCACGGTGCTGCGGTCACAGCCATGCCTAGCACCCAACAGCCTTGAACAGGCTCCAAAGAGCGTGTGGCTTCACATTTGGTGACAGAGAACTTGCAGCCCTGCTAGCACCGACTGCGGCGGCACCTCATGTGCCAGAAGTCTCAAGCTGCTGCTCTCACTGATTGCTGATGCTTGGGGTGACGCTTGAAGCTCCTGCCACCTCCTTCAGTACCAAAAGCCAAACAGTAGAGAAAAGTCTAGGCAGACAAAGTTCCACCTCTGTTGGGCAGGCTGGCGACACTTACTATTATATTACTCCTCTTGCAGCTACCATATGTGATATTTCAGGGGGATTCATGTCACTCCACTTTAGGAACAGATCTTGGCCAGGAACTTGGAAAACAATGAGGACTATGCTGAACTCACATGCTTGGCCCAAGAAACTTAGGAGTCCTAACTAAACTGGGCTTCCACTGAAAATTTTCATTTATATGTTAAAAACCTGATAGGAACAAAGACCTTTCATGAAGCCTTCATGCACCTCTCCAAGATCAAAGGATTGTAGAGGTGGAAAGTTTCTTTCCTGAGAGTGGGCAATTATCAGGTGAGACTGTAAGCGCCCAATAAAATCTGAACCATTCTACTGCTTCCCAAGGGCTTTGGAGCAATTCAGTTTTCAGGCCTTTTGCTTTGTCAGATGAAATATTTGAATTGCTCTAATGATGGGGTGTATATTCACAATGAAAATCCCAGTCCTTCTCACAGTGTTATTTTTGACATTGAGCACAGGAATGCTAAAAGTTTCTGACTGACATCTTTTCATTAGAGAAAAAAACTGCACACATCTATCAGATCTCTAGATGCAATAATAGAATATGATTATTGCTAAAAGTAAGATCAATTCATGGTAAAAAAAAATCAATTCTAGCTATTTCCACTGCTAGATATATTGCTTTTATGTCCTTTTGTGTACAGTACTTCAACTAAGTGAAAGCTGACACTCAAAAGCTCTTGTACAAAAGCTCAGCTTTTCAAGAAACTAATGTAAAAAAAAAAAAAAACTTTCACAAGCTGTTAAAGGGGACCAAATAGAGCTCTCCTGGAAAAACATACACTATAAAGTCAGTAGAGCTGCAGTTGTTGATATGTGGGCAGAAACCTTTCCATGCAGAAAGGCTCACTCTCCTCCTATTTCCCAGCACTACAGTAATCTGCTGGCAGCTAACTAAGCTGTAAGATATAAAGGCAAAACATATATTTTCTTGAATGAAGACAAAGGAAACTCTGTCTACCTCTCAAATTTGGAGATTAATAGCATTACAAAGAGAAGGTTTTATTACCACCTGTAAATCAGATTTGGAGAACCAAAGAGTGTGGAGCTAGTGAAACACCACTTTGTGCACTGGCAATTTATTGCATTTTGATATTTTTCGGCACTGCAGAGCCTCTGCAAACCTCTCATGCTATCTGATAATCTTTTGGTATTTGATAATACAGTACTAAAGACACAAGAGAACAAAAGGCAGCCAGGGAATTATTTGTGAATTATATTATATTGGTATTCAGTAATTAAGCCTTAGAATTAGTTGGGAGAGGAGAGCATTAGACTTCAAAATTGCTCTACTGAGTACAATATTTGTCTTCTGTGTCAAACACATTTATTCAACTGAGTCATGCATATCTGCTTCCAAGCTTTGAGACTTAATGCCTAGTGAAGGGCTTGAAAATGACTGATTCCAGCATTTACCATACACTCACAGCTGAATCACCAACCCCTTTTCATTCCCAAACTTCAGTAGGCAGTCAGGATTGTAAGAATTCTGTCCTTATTCTTTTATGTAGAAATATATCCTGGTTTCTGTAATCTCAAGTAAAAAAAAAAAACAACTTTTCTGACTCCTTGTTTGACAAGTAAGCTTCTGTAGGTAAATGTTTCCTACACAGCCAATCTTTGTTTTTACTGAAGCCAGTTTATGAAAATCCCACAAACTTCACACAGAGCTCTCAGACAACAAATGTTTGTCCCAGACTGCTAAAATGAAGTGGTTTGCCACCTTATAAAGAAGGTGTCCATCAGAGCATATATTTAACTGAAAATAAGAGAAATTATAGGCAACAAAGAGAGGATTTTCATTGTGAAACTGATGCAAGGGACTATAAAACATCTGGAAGATGTTAGTGATTGCACTGGCTGAAATCACAGAGCATGCCATCTGCTCTCCTAGAGCTGGTTCTCCTTGACTTAAGGGGAAAGGCGAGATAGCGGCTGGGTTGTTACTCACAGTAAGCTGGCACTCCCCACGCAGGCACTGATAAAATACCAGAGGGAGGCTCTGGCTGTGCTCGCTCTCCAAGGGGGAGGCAGCCAGCCTAAGCTCCCCTCGGACGGGTCTGAGCATCACCACTGACAGTCACTCCAGAAACACGGCGTGTGCTGAGCCCCAAGAGCCGAAGCACTCCACAGCCTCCACCACTTACCACTGCTGCAGATCCTCTGGGCAGGAACGAGCCGCTCTCTCCTTCTGACTCACCCTCTTTCTTCACCCACCCCCCCGCCTCCGCTTGCAGAAAGAAAAGCCCTGTTTGAAGTCTCACAGATTTTACTGTTTTCCTTTGTTTTTTCTCCCTTGGAGAGATTTTAAATGTTCAGATATTTTTGTCTAAACAAATATTTGCAATTATAAAAGAATGCTCTACTTAGGTAAAATGCCTAATGAGATGACAGAGGCAGAATGAAGTGGCAGAAAGTGTTACAACTAGAGTGGGAGACTACACTAACATGTTTCAGTTGCTTTTGTCTCTACTCTCTCCTGATATTCTCCTGGGCCCTCAGCAGTAGAGATTCAAACAAGCTGAAAATCGGCCCTTCCCATCCTGTTCTGAAAGGTAAACAGTACTCTGCCATTGAAGCAGATGTTTCGGTTTGGGTTCTATTAATAACAGGAGTGTGTTGTGGAAAAGTCCTGTACAGGTAACATCAAGGTGAAGTCCCACCCTGACAATGCTAGTGGAGGTCTTTCCACAGGCTGCTGCGGAGACAGGGTGTGACACCCACTGTGTCCTTCCTCCACTTCACAGCACCCCTCCTGCTTCAGGTACCAGACCCACTTCACAAAACTTCTCAATTTTACCCTCTCCAGGCTACTACCCATGTTCCTTTTAACTTGTTTCCCAAGACAAATCTGACTTTTATGTGCAGTGTAAGTCAAAGGTGATAGCAAAGCTGTTGAGATTTATGTTTCCTGAAACCCAGTAACTCAAAGGTGCATTTCAAAATAACCACAGCAATCCTGATCGGTGCTGAAAAACAGCAGCAAGAAGATAAAGGAGTGACAATACATGAATTATCATGTTCTTCTTTACAAGTTATATATGGCCTTATTTCTTTCTTAGTTTTATTTACAATGCAATCTGAGTATTATCCATCTATGTTTGCTGGTTTTGCCAGTATTCATGGAATTATTTTCACAGAAAATTTTTATGCACATTTTCCTCCCAAAGTCTTTGTGTTGGCAATATACCATTTCACCTAGCAAGGCATACAAAATATTAAGAGCCATTCCTGCTTCCTAGCGCTAGAAAATAGTAAATCGTAAGTATGCTGCTGACACCCCTAGATATGCAATACATCTTAAATACAAATTTTCAGACAAATGATCAATCACACCACAACCCAATGGACTTTAAAGAATCTCAAATAATTTCAGTGCTACCTTATGCAGATGCTGAAAAACAGTGGTGAGGATGACTGAAGGAATCACAGAAATTAAACCTTGTGACGCACTGACAAATATGCTAATCCGCATTAACGCCTCTGTTTGCTCTGGGAGATAAAAACCATTACAACTAATGACAGACTCAACCTTATCAACAGCATCCAGAGAAGCAACTAAATATTTGGATAGCTGCTGGGGCAGCTTCTGAAAATAGTCTGCAGAATTCAGCCAGAAGCTTTTTACAACAGGTTTCTGGGGATGGGTTTTTTTTAAGATTGGACGTGAGGAGACCAGCCTGAGCCACTGCCAGAGGAAAACCTGCTGCTGTGACCACCCTTCAAAATAATGTGCAGAAAAAACATATGGCAGTGAAAAGCATGCAAATTAACTGAAGGTTTGAGAAACTTCCAAAATTATCACATTTAAACCCAGAATATTGGGAAGAAGTGAGGAGCAGAAGGAGGTAGGGAGCAAGGCAGAGATAAAACTCTTGAAAATTATTTCACATAGTCATAGAAGAAAAAGAAGAAGAAAAACTTGGAAGGAACTGCTGAGGTTATGCTGGAGAAAATTTAACATGCTTTAACATATTCCTGCTTTCATTTGTATTATGCTCGGGAAATAGTGAGAACAGACAGCTACAAGGGACGCTGTCTAAATACAAAACAGAGAGCAAACTCTAGCAGCATGTCTTTTAAAAAAGGAAGGGAACATGCCAGTTCTCAATTACATCCTTTCACTGGTCAAGTCCACATGCAAAATAGTTTACACAACACCCTAAAGTTGCCTGCCTGTATTTTTGTAGTCAGAGAGCAAGCCAACAGCAGAATTGTTTTTGTTGGGAGACTCAAAATGACTGGAGAGCTCTGCCTCCCAGATCTGGTTTCCATGCCACTCTATACTTGCCAATGAAGCCTTGACTATCAGCACACACAAATGAAGAATTCCCAGAACTTTTAAAAAGCAGCAGGTTTTTTTCTTGCATTAGGGCTGATGCCAAGAAAACTGGCAAATATTAGATTAATTAAACTACATACGCAAATATAACTAACAAAACGGCTGCAAGAGATTAAGGCAGACAAACGTGCTGGTATAGCCTGGTATACCCTCTCTGTATGTTCTGGAGTATGCTTTGGAGACTCAGGTTGTCTGAAGACTTCATTTACTACTTCAGATTACAAACCAGTACCAAGCTGCTCACCACAACAGACATTCTGGCTGATCTGGTCCTTTTCATACCTTTCCTTGAAACAAAGCTGCACTTTTAAGGGACATTTTTAAACATTTTCCATAGAATTACAGCATGACCCAGGTTGGATGCAACCTTAAAGATAATCGAGTTCCAACCCTCCTGCCATGGACAGGGACACCTTTTACTAGACCAGGTTGCTCAAAGCCCCATCCAGCCTGCCTTGAACAGTTCCAGGCATGAGGTATCTACAACTGCTCTGGGCAACCAGTTTCAGAAGCTCACCACCCTCACAGTAAGACATTTCTTCCTAATATAATTCAGTTTGAAGTCATTATTCCCTGTCCTAGCCTTTCACATGTCTTTGTGAAAATACCCTCTCCATCTTTTCTTGTAGGCTTTCTTCAGGTACTGAAAGACTACGATTAGATCAGCCTTGAGCCTTACGTTTTCCAGGCTGAACAAACCCAATTCTCTCAGCCTCTCCTCATAGGAAAGGTGCTCTATCCCTCTGATCAACTCAGTTTCCCTCCTCTGGACTCATTCCAACAGGTCCACATCCTTTCTGTGCTTGAGTTCCAAGGTATTATTAATACATAATTGACTGACTATTGCAACACCTCCAAATATTCCACAGAAAGACAAAGACTTGATATGGAAAGCACAGAGTCTCCGTGTCATTGGAAATGGGCAGTTGTATCAGATACATGATTCCAGTTTCCCAGCTCAAGCATTTGCCCTACCCTGTATATATTAAGTGAAGTAGATTTATTTGCAGTATAATGTACTGCACCATATATTAAATGACTGAAGCAGATTTAGTATGCACTAGATTTGAAAACAGCCTTTTAAGTTAAGGAAAGAACAAAACCTTCAAGTATTTTCCCTACCCTGTGTAAATAAATGGCATTTTTGAATTTAATTCATACATGGGCAAAGGACCCCTGCAAAAATCTCATTGACACTGAATTCCTACTAGAATCTTAACAAAGACATAAGTGTCTGTAAGTTACTCTCTATCCATTAAAAATTATGGTATTACACCAAAGAAAATGGAATGTCCTCAGGATGACATAAAATAATGCAACTCCATTTTCCTCTGTTTTTATCAGCAGTTTAATCTTCGATAATCTGACCTTGAATGCAACAGACAAGCAAAAGGCAGTTCTGAGCATTTTAACCCTAAGAATGTTCTGCTCAGGGACAGAGTATGACTGTCTCCATGCAGAAGTCCTAGTCAGGGTACTGGAAGGGCAGTCAGAGGGTGGACAGCCCAAGGTGAGTGCAACTCTATCATTCTTCTCCTTTCATTTTGTTCAATACTTAGTGCAGCATTTGGAAGAAATAACCTAATATCTGCAGGTTATATAGCTTTCTGATTTGGAAGAAATGGGGAAAAATATAAGAAGGAACTCATCCTGTGCCAGGCAAAACCAATACCAGGAAAAGTAACCAGAAAGAAAAGCATGAAAGTTGTTTCATACATCACACCACTAATTTCTGAATTTAGTGTTCAGTGAATACCAGAAGATGACCTTCAATTGGAAACCCCTGCCAGTTGTTTGCACACAAGCACCAGACACAACTTTATCGTGGCCCAAAGCAAGCCTCATTTCTGCAGCCAGCAGTTTCGGAAGTGTCTAGCACAGGCTATCCCTGCAATGAAAATTGCACCATAATTCACTTTATTGTGACACTAAGAACCAACCCTCCACATCTGAACAGCAAAATAAAGTTGTGAACTGGGAACCATACCAAGAGAGAACTGGCTTGTTCTGCAGAGCAGGGATTTTTTTGTTTGTGTGACCTTCTGTAGAAGGCGCAGGGCTCACAGCTGGCCTCCCCCAGGAGCATCGTGCAGCTTATTAGAGAAAAGGCCTGCTACACTTGTGACAGAAATGAGTACCTGAGGCAGTTCCTACAGGATTTGATCATCAGGGTGTCTTGAGGACTGTGCATAACTCACATTGTTACATGAAGCCTGCAAAGTGCCACGTAGGGGAAAGGAAAAAGGGGGAATGATTCATGCATGGGCAGGGATGCTTTTGAGCAAAATGCCCAGAGCAGGAAACACAGCCAGAAAGCCAAGGACACTTTAAAAGCCACTGCAACAGAGTCACATTTTGTAGCTAATAGTGATCTGAAAGAAGATTGAACTCTTGTTCTGCACTTCTAAAAATCAAGTGGGTTTTTTGTCCATTTGTCCAAAATATGTTGCATTTTTGGCTGAAGCTGTGGGGAGTTCATTTTCCTTCTCAGAGTAGTCAGATGAGTGTGAGTGTTTAGGACATATCTTACCTAGGCTATAACCCCTGCTTCTGAACTTGGGAGGAATCTGACTTGCCTCTTAAAGCCTATTTGGTGCCACAACTGCTGTACCCTGGTGGTGTTTCTGTGCAGGAAATTGTCATGTCTGGGATTCCAAAACCAATGTGGACCCAAAGGTATACTACAAGGTAGTAACGAAAATTCAATAGCAGGCAGAAATCTCACTTAGCCTGGAGAAGTCACCAGTTCTACCCTGGGGTACAGAGAAGTCCTCAGCATCAAAGGAACGATAAAAACAGCCAGGCTTGTAACAAAGGCCATCACTTCTTAACTTCCTTAAATCAATAAATGCCAAACTGCAGGTAAGAGGTTATGAATGTTAATGGATTTACAGACTGATGGGAAGTGCTGAGTGGCAGGAGTCAGTGGAGTCAGGAAGAAGGTGCAACCCATCCAGAGAGCAGGGCCAAGGCTTTCAGAAACAGTTCATGGTTTTGCCCAACTCTACCATGGGATCAAAGCACAATGCTTGTTAGAGAAGCCACACAAACTTCTTTAAGAGAAGCACCCTCAGGTCAGTAGCTATTTTTCCCCTTTCATATGTTATCCTTTTCCACACCATAAATCACTGCTCTGGGCAAACCACGGAAGCTAGACGGAGGAGCTAGGCAGCAGCACACGGCAAAGGCCTCGTGACAGCTCTTCTTTTCCTGACAGACACATCAGCAGCACCTGGCACAGATGTTTGGCACAGGTGTGCTCACCTGCAGGTGCACAGAGCTCGGTGTGTGCAGCTCAGGGACAAAGGAAGCTGAGTCACCAGGACAGCAATCCCAGCTCGTGCCCAGGCAGCCAACTGACTCCTAAATAGACTGCTGCATGTTCCTACCTTTGACTGATGCTCTGAGGCACTGACAACTTTGTTTGCACTCAATCCTTCTGTCAGCTGGAGTGTGCATTTAAAGTCACTCAGCACGGCCTCTCCTACTGCCTGGTCATCAAAGCCATCACACACCACCAAGAAGAAAAAGTAGGGATTTCTGAAGCACATACTATGTTTGCAAAGGATTGCGTAATCACAACTCTCCTCCTGTTTGTATCCATCTCTTCATCTTTTTTTGTCTCTCTGTCAATCCAGTTCTCTCTCTGGTTTTTTTTCCACTGTTTTCTTTTACAAAACAGGGAGTGTCTGTTTTCCTGAATATGCACTGCCTGGAAATGCAGTTAAAGATAATGTATACAATTGTGCTTCCTCCTTATGTTATTACTGAGGTGTCAGGATCCAAATACTTTTTGGCATCCTTTATCCCTAAACCTTCTTCTGATCAATAAATAAAAGAATTCTGCAGCTTATATGGAGTGGATAGAAAATGTTTTTAACTGCATCACAATGTTTTTAAATTTCAAATATATAAATCTATTAATGTATTGACATGTGCAAATGAAAAGTAGTTTGACCAAAATGTTCCATTATAAAGAAAATAACCAAATCCCTATTCTTTGCGTTATTTGCACATGAAAACAAAAGGTAATGTTTGCCTGTCCCTCTTAGATTCTTTTACATCCTGCATGCATTTTAGATATTTCAGGTAACCCTGCACTTTTTGTACAATATCTCACAAGGTTATTCCAGGTTTTTTTTGGAGGTGCTCCCACACAGAGAGACTCAATCAATGCATTTTCTAGGTACATCTTCCAAAGGAGGAAATAAAGAGACTCTAATGTAGAGCAGGTCTCCACTGTCCTCCAGTGCAGACACAATTTCATAACCACCAGAGCCTGAATGGTCACTACTCAAAACATAAACCTGAAAATAGAAGACGTACTATGACTTAAAGTACATAAAGGAGAACTGCCTTGTACACGTTTCCTACACTGAGAAAGGCAGCAACATCCAGCCCTCAGTTTCAAGGCACCTAATAAAAGTGCAAGAGCTGAGCCAAAGACCAGTTCTGTATTTGGGGATGTGTCTCTTTACACACTGATTTTGTAGTGCCCTGAAGCAGACAGGAGCTCCAAACTGGGAAAGAAAGCCATTCACACTCTGGGCACAGGCAAAGTCTTGAGGTGCTATCTAATGCCCCTCCAGCAACTCCAGACCACCCGCCATCTCCAGCCAATTCTGCCCTCTGCAAATACAACTGGTCCCTGACACAGGTGAAGAGAGGACAGTTCTCCTGAGTAACTGCACCAAGACCGTGAGGGAATTCCAGCCGTGCAGGTTTGAATGATGCAGTATTGCAGCACGGCTGCTTCGTATGAAACCCAGCACAGCCTTCCCCTGAGCGTAGCCCCCACGGGGCACAGGGGCAGTGGCACAAATGAGTCCCCTCACCTTCACAGCTAAAACAGTGTTGGAAATGCTCTGGGAAGACTTGTCCATCTGGTGAGGAGAAAAGGAGGCTTTTATGAAGGGAGTGAGTAACAGAAAAGCTATGTAGGGACCCCATTAGAGTCACTGAACCTCACACATGTGGGCAAGCAGGCTGGAGTAAACCACATGGCATGGAGCAAATCGAGGAGGACTGGTCCTCAGAGGCTCTGGCAGAGCTGGACCAATGGCTCAGCATGACAGGGCTTCTCCAATCGGGCCTTAGGAGCCCCACTCCTAATTTCATCTGTATCTCGCTGGCTCTCGGTGAGCAGGAGCGGCAAAGCTGAGCTGGGCCAGCAGCATTTAAGCCGGACACAAATCAGACCGTAGTGCAAAAATCCAGCACCCAGTTCCTACATTCTCCATAGCCCTCTCATGGAAACCACCATCAGCTATTTCCATACCACAAATTACTTCCATGTTTTCTGTGAGCCCACCAGAGGGGAATTCCTGTGTCGGCTCACTCCCCAGTCCTGCCTCCCGCTCCCTCTGGTTTTCATCTAAAATGGAGATAATTATACTTGCCTCTCTCCAATATGTTTTTCCTACTGCAAATAAAAATGCACGACATTCACTCAAAGGCTTCTGAGCTTTCACTATGCAAAAGCGCCCTTTCTCAGGGGGCATGAGCTTTATATTTCATAGCCAATATGGCCTTCATTAATTTAAGTGGCATAAAAAGAAAATATGTTTAAGAAGGTAATGGAACAATGCACTGAAAAGTCATCCCAAATTTTATTAAGCATAGTTTTTAGGTTAGTGGATAATTTTTTAATCCAAAGTGTCATATTTAATGTTCTACCAAGCCAAATCTGTAGATACCTCCAGTTCTTTATGTTTCTTCCTCTGCTAGCTTAATACACTGGGTCAAGTGTGACTACTGTTTATTTTAACTTCACAAAATTGATCCCAGCTTCATATTTTTGAGACAGATTGGTCCATTTTGGTACATTTCCAGAATAAATCCTGCCTGTTCTTTTAAAGTGAGACAGACTTCTGACATACCACCGTTGTGACAGTGGAAGGCTTTTCTGGCACACATAGTGAGTGATTGACTTCTCTGCATGTTTTCATAGTGATAAATATGTGGCACCATTAGGCAGGAAAACAAAGTGTTGCCCCCAAAAAAATCTCTGCTAAGCACATTTCAGAGAGAACTGGTTAGTATAGATACATCATGCTCTCTTTTCTGTGCTAAGAGGTATTTAATGCTGCAAAATTCACCCACTTCCACATAATTTAAACCACCAAAATGGAACATTCTACTTTCTCTTTTCTGCACATGTAAAAAAAACAGGCAATCTTGCCAAGGTTAACTATACAATCTTGTTAGGCTTCTATAGATTTCATTAATGCCTCATAAAAGAGAATCAATAAAACTCCTTGCACGTCAATATAAAAAAAATGACCTTTCAATTTACCTTTTAAGATACAAAAAAAGAGAATCTTAATCAATAGACATTGTCAAAACTTCTCTGATAAGAGCTCCTGCACTAGGGAGTTTAGATTAAAAGTTCTTCAGAGAAGTTATGTTTCTGGTCTGAACTCCTTCCTAAGGATCTGGTTTTGATCCTGTTGGGAAACTTTGTTGAGACTACTCATTTTAGGTTACACAGAACATTGCAATGCTGCATATAGAAGTGCGGGATTACTCATACACTGAAGCAGAGATCCTTTTATAAGTGGCATCAAAATTCAAAGGTTAATAGGACTGTTCACAAGGGAAAGGATTTATACAGAACTGTGCCTTTAATCCCATTCTTGCTACAGATTTTCCTTGGACGTGTTTCCTTGTGCATGAAAGTCCTCAATGCTTAAACTGACTTTCAGTTCCTTTTATGTAATTTACAGCTTAGGTACACCCAGCAACCACACCAAAATGACATTTTCCTAAAGCATCCCAGCAGGAGAACTGGCAACAAATAGCTCTGTCCTGGCACAAGTGTCAGCACTCAAAAACAAGGGCCTGATCCATAGTCTTTTCACTGATACTTTCCATCTATTTAGCTCCAAATTCCTCACTCAGGCAAGCTTGTGGGATCCTACTTTACACTGCCTTTGGGTTTTACTGTGTCATCTAGCATTCAAATGTAATCATGACCCACTGATATCCTTTTAATGGCTAGATGGACCAATTCATAATATTGTTCTAAGTCCCCCCCTCCCACTTCTGCAAGTTTTCTCTGGTGGATAAGGAACTGTCTCACATTAAAAACAAACAATCCAAACCAAACAACAACATCAAGACAAAACCTGGTGGCAATGGTAAATCTTTTTCTTCTTTTGAAGTACCTCTGTTGCTTAATGTACCTCCTGGCCATAATGTAATAGATAGTTCATATAGATGGTAACATATTTATTAAAAAAACTACCAAATCTTAAGTTCATGTGGCTTTACTTTTGGTTTTCAACAAGCTTTTCCTCCCTGCCTGCCTTAGCTCATCCTGAATAGTCTTCTAGACTGAACTGAGGATCCTGAGGTCATTCCTAAAGCAGGGAAGACCAAAGCCTCTTATGTCAGGGCCACATTGAGTCCACTCATTTGTGAACAACTAGTGGTGTGGGATGATTGTGGGGCCACTCACAGTCATTACGCCAGACCAGTCCTCTTTGTGTGTGCTGGTGTCCTAACAAAATGAAGCAACAGCTCCTTTATCACTGCCTTCTCCTTGTTGACTCAAGTATCCATGCACAACATACCTGACCTTTAAACAGGCCGTCTGCATGCATTTGTGTCTGTCTCATGGTTTTGAAGTGAGTGGTAAATACATACTACTCTGCTTCCGCCTTTCTCCAGCCTCAAATCCCACAGGTTTGTTCCAATCCCAAGTTCTCATGCAAGACAAAAGAATGTTTAGTCTAATCTTTGTATTTTGGGGGAAAGAGGATGCTTGGACTTCTTTATATAGTGCAGTATTTGTCTTATCACCCAGGAAAATAATAAAGCCTGCAGTGTATTCAAAACTCTTAACTTCTACAAAGAAATGTGTGTTTTCCACTGTTACTAATACTTGAAATCATTAATCCTAGCAGGTTCATTTTTTTTCTGTTTTAATTTTCCATTGCCTACTTTGATAGATGACAATGAGGACAATCAAGTTTTATTTATGTTTCTGTAAATACTCTCCAGGATGATCAAAAGTGACTGGTCATTGCCATAGCAAGGAAGATAATCTGAATGGCACACAGAAAAATTCATCTCAGGTTTTGTTCAGAAATAGGGCGATATTCTGAGAACAAAAAACTGCAGAGAGCTGGGGCAATGTGAACATACAGCCTCTTCACTTTAATTACTAAGTCTTTGAAGAAGTTTTGCATCAGTGGGATGGTGGGCGGCTGCAAAAAACTTCCAAAATTTTTTTTTTTAAATAAAAAGCTTCAAACAATTTGTAGTCATAAACCAGCATTTTAACCAATAATTGCCCTTCTAGATGCCTATCTTTTCTTTAGGCTCTCCTAAGTGGGACAAGATCTTGTAAAGATACAAACCTTTTCCTCCTCATTTTCGTGGTAAATAATCTCTCTCTTTGTTAACATTGGGACTGCTCTCTGGTGTACTTTGCAGCATCTGCTCCCTTTACTCCCCAGTTCTTTTAAAAGCGTTCTTAGAGTCATGGAAATTTTTCCTGTACAAATAGACCAGATAGAAATCTCTCCTTCAGGAAAGAGTCTTACAGAAACCCTGACTGCTAACAGCCCTCAGCTGGAGCAAACCAAGGCCGGGGAAGCTGTGCTGGTTTACACTAAATGAGAGGTTCAGCTGCAAGCACATTTTGTGAAGGCCAGCTCTTCTACTTCGTTCACCATTCTGAGCATAATCAAAAGCTTCAAAACCTAGAGCCTGTACGCTGAAATTTATTGGGAACAGATGGGGCTAAGCGGCACACATAATTTACCTGTGTACCTAAATAACATAATATATATTTATAAGCATAAATAAAGCAGCTGGTCTCCATTTCCTTGCTAATGAAAACACCCTTGGCCTTCCTGAACCCCAGACCTACACTGCCACAACTGCCTGGTCTTCACTCACAAGTCATAGCTGTTGGCCTGAGTAATGAAAACTTGGCATTGCACAAATTTTCATTAATAATTTTGGCTCTGTCCTGGTTTCAGGTGGGATAGAATTAGTTTTCTTCCTAGCAGCAGGTATGGCACTTTATTTGGGATTTAGGATGAGACTAATGGTGGCAACACACTGATATTTCAGGTGTTGCTAAGCAGTGTTTATACTAAGTCAAGGACTTTTCAGCTTCTCACCCCACCCTTCCAGCAAGGAGACCAGAGGTGCATAAGAAGTTGGGAGGGGACACACCCAGGCCAGCTGACCCCAAAAAGTTTATTCCATACGCTATTCTGTTATGATCAGTACACAAGTGAGGGGGAAAACCAGACAGGGGCTGCTGCACAGGAACTGGCTGAGCATCACTTAGCAGGTGAACAATTGCACTGTGCATCACTTGTTTTGTATATTCTAATTATTTTATTGCTGTTATTAATATTGCTGTTATTTTCTCTTCCTTTTCTGTCCTATTAAACCCTCTTTATCTTGATCCATGAATTTTGCCTTTTTTTTCCCCCCGCCAGTTCTCTTCCCCCTTCCCACTGTGCTGGGACAGAGTGAGCCAGTGGCTGTGTGGTGTTTGCTTCCTGCTGGGCTAAACCACAACAGGCTCCTGCAGGAAGGCTCATGCTGTCAATTAAATTATGGCAGCAGCTGAAATCTAAAGGTCACATCATCTAATATGAAACAACACAGCCTTTGATAAGCAGCACAAGACAGAAGAGCTAACTTTTGAAGGTCGGACTATTGCCAGGTAAAGCGCTGTGTTCCTGCAGGTAAGCACATCTTTCCAAATGATATTTCATAGGCAGAAAGGCACTTCCTTAGCAAGACGCTTGCATGAAGCTTTAAGCTGGGTTTGTGGGAAGGAAACATGTAGGCTTATATAAGCTATTTCAGCCCAGAAATTCCTTTGGTTAGTTAATTATATATACTAATAACTTCCCAATGACAGTGTCTGGATGCAGCCTGCACATCTGCACAACAAAGCAATTCAATGCTGTTCACACGCTACAATGTTCTCGAGCAATGACTCACACATCAGTGCAAGTTCTCATACTACAGAATGTTAAGAATTGGAACTTTAGCTTTTCAAAATTAAAGTACTGCGTTCAGGGACCCCTATGATCTCTCTAGAGAGAGTGACTTGCTAAATGCTTAGCAGCAACACCTTGACAAATCATGTCCAGGGATCCCTAGGTGCCTGTGGGATAATGACAGGGACACCTAATACTGCTCACAAGTATCACCATGTAGTTTTACACAGGTCAAAACATACTGATGTATCTTAAAATATTGACCATCTAAAAGCAAGGCCAAGGAGCTGCTTTTATACAAACAGACTTTGTATATCCCCTCGAAGATGCAGGGAGAAAAAATAAGAACTGCTGTGACATATCCCAATGTTATTTCCTTCCTCATAACAATTGTTAGTTGTCGGTTTTATTTTGGGGGGTGGGATCCTAAGCCTGAGAGGTTCATAGCTCAGAGGGGGCAGCATTCCTGAGGAGCCTGGCACAGTTTTAGAGACTAATGATTTTTTCAGAGAGTGCGATAGCCAAAACTTTAGCAGGAGAATCCAACTGCAGAACAAGGGTAAAAAATTGCAAAAGTAGATATTTTTTCAAATTTGCCTTTCTAAATAGTACTTTAGTTATTTTATTTCTTATTTTATTTTAGAGGTTAAAGAAAATTTCCAAGTAAACAAAAATTGCAAGATGTTGTCTTTTGTACAACTACTTTAAGATCTTTGCTTGGTGCAGAGTAAAATGACTTGAGGGATAATCATAAACCTTTTCCTGAACCTTTGAGACACTTTTCTGAATTGGACAAACTATGCAAACAGTTGGAGATCTCAAAGATGATTAAGTAGCCTCATGCAACCTTAAATATTCTGCAGCAGCCAGATAATAAACATTTTATTCCTTGTATTTAAATACCAGTTCAAAGCTTTCCCAGAAAGAGGGGTCCCAGTACATAAAACAGTGTCATAGGTCCTACAGCAGTCCACTACAAGCCTGGCTCCTGGTTGCCTTTGGTTTCCCAGCCCTTTTACAGCATAACCAGCTGCCTCTTAGTGTCTTATGCATGTCTTTCAGACTTAGTATACAATACCCAGACATCCAGACAGATAAAAATAGTGAAACTTTGAGAAAGACAAAGAGTATTGGCACTGCAATGCCTTTTCCAATGAAAAATATTCATGGCTGTATTGAAGCAACTGTCCCGTGCCAATGTGAATTGCGTTATTTTGTTAGCTCCAGCTTAATTTAATTACATAATTTCCCCAGCACATTAATGTGTATATATTTACTTTTTTAATAATAAAATACAATAATGATTTTTTAAAATATCTTTCAGGCAAAATAGTGGAAGAGATTAGGAAGGAACATATGGCAAAAGTAATTTTTGACCTATGTTTTATCCTTAAAACCCAAAAGTGGATTCAGTATTAAAATCAAAGCACTCTAAGTATATTATGAAATATTTACAGCTGTTATTACTGCCTGATTTATGTGTGCCAGAGACCAGATTATTCAGGCTGGTTTCACAAGCAATATGTCAGTAAACAGGATTTTGTTTGGTAATTATATTAAACATGTCCATATAAGCTTTGAATTAATTATAAACTGTATTTTACTGTACTTGATAAAAGCACTAAGCAGCAAGAACTAACGATGGCAAAAAGGTCTCCTCTCATTTTCAATAAAGCTTTCCAAGTGAAAATCTGTCAACATGAAAAAGTTGCTGCTTATAATTAAAACCAGGCTTTAGTTCAGTAATATGTTTACATGTTATGTTCCAGAAGGGGGAAAAATGCAATTAAATTACTCTCCTTAAACCCTGTGGTTCGCAAACACACAATCTGCTCTGGGCACGCTACTCATGTCAGCTCCTTCAGCAAGGAAGACACAACCAACAGGGCTTGGCTTCAATGACGCGTTTGAGAGTTTTGCACTGCTAACAGCGTGGTGAGAGTGCAAGGGAGCCCTCGAGGTACATTCACAGGATGTTCGCGGTGGGTTTGTCTGCCCGCATCAGGGATTTGAGCGGTACTCCTGTCAGTGCTTGCACAAGGCTTCGCTAATGGACAGACAATGACACAGCAGAGGCAGAGGAGGTTACAGCAGCGCATCACCAGACTTGGGGGAGCGTGTCAGTGAGCGACTAGCTACCCCTCTGCTGCAGCTCTCACACTGACTAAGCCACCCCTTGCCGCCTGTCTCCACAACGCCTTTATAGCACAAGGTCTATTTTCAATGCAAACTTCAAAGCGACTCCTCTGAATTAGACCCATTGCCAAACCAGGTGCTAAACTGTGCTTCTGTGGGTGCCAAGACCACAGTACTGGGACCTCAGCGCGCTGATTGCTTCTGATGACCAGCAAGTTCCTCACACTGTTTCTTCACCACACTTCTCAACCCTTTTTTGATACTTAGAGATGGGTGAATGCTATTTGCTGTGAACTGGTCAGCTGGAATTTCAAACACTATCTTGATGCATTTAAAGGTTTTCACACTGCTGTAATGAGACATATTTCCTAAACAGCCAGGAAACAACCTTCTTTCCATGGCAACCCAGTGCTCCCCATGAGAAAGCATCTCACAGACTTCAGTATAAACTTTTCTCAAACAAGGTCATATTATGTTTAATGATAAAAAACCAAGCAGATGAGCAGCTCTATGCTTATCCTGTACTACAGAAGCCAGTACACTAGATTTGTTAATCTAGCTTTAATTCAGAAACCTGACACTCCCTGCTTTTCTTGTATCCATTTTTGTTTCTCATTAATGCAACCAGATGGTGGCTTCAGTTTGATTACAATTCTGCCTACTTTAATGTGAACTCTTCATCTTACTACTATCAGATGACATTTGCTTTTCTTAATGTACATAGTTTTAGGAAAAGTACAGAAGTGCTATTGCTGTGTTACATGAAAAATTCCAACATACATTTAGCTGACATCGCATCAGCTGGTGTTTAAACTTGGCTTAGCTAATGGACTTTTAATGTCAGTGGGGTTGTATGCAGTTACTGGCTATTAGCAGGAATGGGCCTTTTCTATAAAAATCTCTTTTCCTCAAGTGTGTTGTTTGAACATTCCTTCCCCTGATTTAGTGACTGTCACCAAATACAAAACAAATGCAAGGACGCTGGAATCTACTGTTATCTTTAAAACCAACTTAACCTCAGCCTGGCCTCCACAAATGAAATATGTTCTGCATGGGTACTAGTGAATACGAAACTTCAAAGACAAAAGACCAAATTTTCCTTGCTTTGCTGCAGTGAGTAAATCCCAAGCAATCCAGCAAAAGTAATCAGACAGAAAGTAAACTTGATTACAATACTGTTATCTATTGATTTCCCTAAACAAAAAAAGGCAATGAAACCAAGTACTGGTAAAACAGGCTGATCAGTAAAACAAAGCAGATTAATACTCTACACAAAGTCACTTTGCCACTTAAATTCATTTTCTTTGCAAACGTTTCTCATAAATGCAAATTTAAAACTTTATTCTTGAGACCACAAAATGATAGAAATGTTTATAAAATAATTAAATTAGGCATTTTCATTTTTTTAAAGACTTGGAAGGTTTTATCTAATAGCCATGTCTACTACAAGAAATTACTATATAACTTTGGAGAGTGGGGCTGGCAGGAAGAAAAAGATTCATACAGAAATATTTCAGGACAAGCAAAGGACAAAAGTCGGCAGCTGAGCAGCTTCGCCTCTTCCAGCGCTCATGAAAGGCATATGGGACTTCTCATTCTACTGCCTGCACCAGGATAACAACTGCTTTTGTTACCAGCTACCAGGCTGCACTTCTGTCTTAAAACTTCGAAGCCCATGCTTTTAGTGGCAGAGGTCTTTAGTTCAAAAACTATTGCTAAGGCAGGAAATTGCCACACATTTGTGTGTAATAGATATTTATGTGGATATCTGCCTACAATTGGTGACATTTGGCTGTCAGTGTTCTTATCTAAAATATCATAACAAAAAGCCAAGCAAAAAAACCATCTACCTGAAAGAATCTTGCCAACTTGTTTTCAAGTGAGGCACCATGTTAATGGCTCTACAGGAAAGAGTCACATTGCTACATGGAAGGGAAATGGAAAGTCTCAAAGTTATTCAAATTATTTAGCTTAAAAACAAAAACAAACAAAAAAACACCCAAAAAACACCAAAACAACACACCCACAAAGCAAAAAAGAAACAACTTCATGAAAAAACTTGCCACCAAGTAAGATGAGATCAAGGTCTGTTCATCCTAGAGTCTCACTCTACTGCGTCAACATATTTTTAACACAGAAGCAGATCAGCTTCTGGCATGTGCTGGCTCTGAAATTAATGGAGCTACATCTGGTGCTGGTCATAACCTGGCCTTGTACCACATAAGTCTATCCTTGGTATAAACATTAGGCATTTCAAAAAATAACAAAACAAAAGGAAACTGATAGTGAAAATGATAGGTCCCAGTACTGAACTTTTTAGTTACAAACTTTCTAGTTACTTAGGAAGTAAGAAATTAGGAACTTGCTATTTGCTCCAGTACAGCTATTTTGCATGACGGAGAGAAGGAAAACCCACACTCCTATTCTTGCCAGCAGAGATCTGCTGCCTAAGAAGATTGCTGCATTTTGTTTGAGCAAGAGACCAAAAAAGTTACCCTCACCTTCAAAAACTGGTGAGGAAGCAAAAAGGAAGTCCCTCAAGCTAGGTTTGAAATGTCTACATGAAAAGAATTTGTAATGGGGATGATGATTTGTCAAAAAATAGTGCAGCTTTGGGGCCAAAAACCTTTGAGCAAGGAAAAAAAGTATTTCATGAGACAATTCAGCAAGATTTTCTGTGAACAGCACTTGCAGAAGAGCAGAGTCTTCCCCATTTAATCACAGATCCATTCCTTAACCAGACACAGTTCTAGTTTCCACAATGAACCATGATTTTCAGATCAAGTGGCCAAGTTTAACAGAGGAAACATTACCTCTTCTTAGTTGAAAGCACCAGAAAGTTTTATCCTATTAATAGAGGTTCATGCAGCAGAGATTCCTCTACTGTCTCATCTGAGTGCAGACATGAAATTTCAGTCTGTCTGCCTGTTAGCCCCAGCTATTCACTGTTAGTCACAGCCACTCATCTTTTGTATGTGTAGAGCTGCAGAGCAACCAGACACACAAAATTGTGGGAAAAGGGAAAGGTGAGAGGGATACATCTGTGCTGACCCCATGAGCAACTAGCAAAACTTCGAGATACACTAATGAAAGAAAAAACTCATCCAGACTAAGGCAGTGTGTTCATCTGTACTTGGAATTACTCTTGAGAAGTGCCTGTACTTCAATCAGTGGAGGTAAATCCAGTGCCCTGAGAACAGAATTAGTCTCACTTGCTATTCTGTCCCACTTCTTAGTCCTTGATTTCAGTACGACTGAACTGCAATTAACCTCATTCAATGAGACCGTGTTGTTATTTTCACTCACTATGTAAACTTTCCAGTATAAGCACACATGTTGGGAGTGGATAAGACAAACGATGTATTTAAACAATAGATACACCATATCATAAAAGTGCAGCAATTCATATTCCAGCCATTATTTTAGCAAACTGATGTCTGGAATATAGCTCTCCAAGCAGCTCTGAATTACTAATAATCCTGTGGTGATCTCTTTTCAATGTCTCACGTGAAATGCACTAAGATCAAGCAAAGAAACACCTAGGGAACAACTATCGGTTCAGACAAGTTTCCAAAATGGCTGCAAGTCAACCTCTTCTGACAGATCATTCAAGGCTTACTTGCACAGTTTTTTCTATCTATCTGATGAAATTCAAGATTTCTCAAACAATTGCATCCAGCGCTCGGGGGACCAAGAAAAACGCAAGCTTTCTTTTTTCTCAACGGATACACTGCTAATCCACTGAGATTAACATTTCAACCTCTCACTCAATATAAGACTAAGAAATAAAGCTACTTTACTTCTTGAAAATAACTAAAAAGGGATTGGCAGGAGCTACCTAACAAGAAAATGCTCAGCTGTTGCCAGGCCAGTGAAATCTATCTGAGCTCCTTAGCATTATTGTTGAAAATGTTCCTGCAACAAGAGAAAAAAGATACTGATTTAATTGCCTAGGCAGCCTTGTAGCTTTTATGACTCATAAGGCAATGAGGTCCTTTGGAGCATAAGTCATTCATTCAGATGAAATACAGATGAATAACATAGTCCTGAATCACAGATTAAATCCAAATGAAACAAAACAGCCTGGACAGTGATCCTTATTCTATTTACAACAGTGCTGCACTCATGCTCTGAATCTGCCCTTCCTACTTCCAAATTTGAGATAACACTGTGGATTGCATTGGGAAAAGCAAATCCTTCGAAACTGCCTGCCACCAGAAAGTCAGAGTTTCTAGGAAGCATCCGTGTTCCTGAGCAATAGCATATACTTCTGCCTGTTCCTTAGTTCTGGTTCTGGCCAGCACACGGTTAATTTTTGCAGTAGCCAGGAGGGGGCATGGCTAGGACACGGTGATTATACTATACCACACTTCATTTTCCAGGGATGAGGGGAAGGGCTCTCTTCCAAGTCTGGGTAGTGTGGTAGAGGGAGCGGTCAGGCATTGCTGTGGTCAGGGAGTTTCTGTGTGAATCAGTAACGTTGCTGTACATCTTCTTATCTATCTGCTGTTCCCAGTAAACTGTTCTTAGCTCAACCCGTGATCTTTACATTTTGTGCCTCCAATTCACCATCCCACCTCAGGGGAGGGGAGAAGAGAGAAGAGAGAGAGCGAGCAGCACTGGTTTAGAGGGTCCCAATGGGAGAGACTAAACTGAGGAGTACCATTCCTAATCCATGGCATCCTTTTATACATATTTCTAGATTACAGCAGATATAAAAAAACTGTCAGTGAGACTCAAGAAATTCAATATTGAAAAGGTACCTGAAAGCCTTCTAAACTTAGCATTCCCTCTGTAGAATCCCCTCTTTCTTCAGATAAGAAGAATGGACTGGAGCACCAGAGTCTTGTCTACTCAGAAAACTTGAGCTCATGTTTTGGTTTCCCTTACGCATTTGCTCTGCACGCTTAGGCAATTCCCCCTAGACCTCTCCACCAAACCATGGTAAACGCAGCAAACTTCCAACGCCAGAAAAATAGAGATTGAATAACCAAGACAATGTTACAAACAAGAGCTTCCCATGTTGTCTTCAACAACGTAAGCACATAGCAAAGCTTCGCTAAAGACAACTGCAGATATTCTCCACAGGAGGTATTACCAACTGAGACAAGCATGCACAGCTCTTTTTTGGGTGAATCTCCTGTGGAGGAGGAGTCCTGTAGGACTCACAACAAAGGAAAGTGAGAATTTGAGGAGGTGCTGAGGCACTGCAGCATCACATACTGAAGGAGAGAAGTGGGAGGTGTCCCTGCCTCAATGGGACTGTTGGGCTGCCATGCAAGCTAGAGCAGCACTGCTTGTATTCAGGGAGCAGCAAAGGTACTCACCTAAATTCAGCATTGCCTGACACTCCCTGGGGAAATAGGGCCATGTCTGGCACCACTGAGAATCTGGGTCTCCATCTCAGTCTGCACCACAATAAAATCACTGTGATTTACAAAAAAAGAACCAACCAACTAGCGGCCAAATAAAAAACCAAACAAAAAAAAGGCAGCAAGATCTAGAGAGCATTGTAAATATATATGTCTTAACCAGTGCTAACCAGGTCTGTAAATGAACTCTAACAGTAAAGTTTTTCACTAGCCTGGTTGGAATATATGGAAAAATGTAAATGGAAATGAAAACCATTGCTGTCAGAAGACTTCACAACTTTCTAAGTTCTTCATTTTCACTGAACACGTAACACATTTTCAGAGAGCATAAATACAAATAGTTTGGACAGTAGGGTAAATATTCAGGGCTTTATTGACCTTTTCTCTAAAATAACTGAATCTTTTCTGGTTTTGATTAAGATTTCTTCCCTTTTTTCCAACCTCCCCATAGCAAATAAACAAAAGGGAATTTTTTTTTCTCTTTTGTTTCCCTTAGATTTTCCATGTTGATAAAAAGGGTATTTCTAAGTGAGACTGTTTTTGCATGAAGCTCTTTCTCCCCCACCCAAATTTTTAGATAATGTGCCGGGCTATAAAGGGACTCTCCAAAACCTGGTGTTTGATGACTTGGGAGGAAATCCCATATTTCCTGCTTAACATCCATGTGATTTGGGATGGAGTCATAAAAGCAAACAGGAAGTTGTTCTAGTGATGACTACCTAGGGAGAAAGCTATATACAAGCATCTCTGAGGTTGCTGAAAGCTGGGAAAACCTCTGGCAGCTCCTGCCCGCTGCTCCCACTCACTGCACCTTACTTGTGCATGTTGTTTGTACAAGCAGAGCCAGCCTTGAGGAAAACAACTGGAACACAGCTACAGTTTGGAGCTTTTCTTTAGCTCCTCCAAGCTAGTGTGCACACAGTTTTATGGTACATCCTCATACCAGAAAGATAAATCTAAATACAATAACCATAATGGATCTTCTGCAAAATATTTAACCTAACCTATCACAAAGCAAATAACAATACTCAATAAATCATCTCTCCACCACAGCAGTGGAGTTGGGGGCTGGAGTACCTACAGATGACCCCATTAAATTAAACACAGGGGAATAAAATACGCTCAAAATCAAGGGGAATTTTGTTGTTCCTATTTATTCTGCATAAAGTTCTTTATAACCATTTCCCTTTTTAGCATAATTTCAGATGCCTGCTTGCAAATAATGCAAATTAAGTGTTTCTTCGAATATAGTTTGCCTCCCAGAAGACTTAATCACATTTCCTTCAGATTCCTTTTGGATAATGTTATGATGGAAAGATCCAGGGGTGCCTGCTCCTGAGACTGGAGTCAACTGAGCACACACAATAAATTACTTAAAACACCACCATTCATTCAGTCTTTGGAAGCAGCCGACACTGAAGTATGCCTCTGCACAACATTATCCTGACGCTGTGCTGATGGAGGCTGTGGCCAACTGGAAAACCACAGCTCGTCTCTTACTCCTTTCCTTTGATTCTTGACTTGTACTTGAGAAGCTGTTTGGTTCCTCCGAGCTGAACGTGCAGCAGAGCCGGCTAATGCAAATGACAGACGCTGTAATTGCTGCTTCACTGGCACCGGTGCCAAGATCGCTGCCTGCTAGACTTGAATACCTCCACTGGGTGGCTAACAAGACGTGCACTTTACAAACCAGCACAGCCCTCTCCCCACCCTAAAGGGAGGAAAGACAATGCCATTTTTTCCTAAAGGGATATTTAGACAGTTATGTGAAATATATTGCATAGGCAGAGCATCCATGATTACACTTTTATTTCAAAGACAGCCTCCAGTTACATGTTTTCAATGACAAACCAACAGTCTGAGACTCACATTGAGCCCAATCCTCTTTGACTAAATCACAGCAAACTGTTCACTAGTCTGAGGGATGCAAATTTACCCAGGAACTCCCCTTTGCACCAGCAACTCAAACATATTTTTCTGATGAGCTGCAAAAGTAATTTTCTTGTTTTTTGTAAGAAAAAGTATCCAGAACAGATTCCTCAAAAGCTCAGTGACGTAAAATCCAGAAGGAACCAGAAATCAAGAAATACAGCCATACACTAAGAAACAGATTACTAAAACGAGATTGCTTTGCTGGTAGCATGACATAAATGTAGCTTTGCTTTTCCAAGTATAACTATCCTTTGTATTCTACTTATGCACAAAATTCCAGTCATATACTGTACAGAAACAGTCTGTTGTTGTCCTTCTCAGCCTGGGCTTCTCTTACTTTCCATAGGAACTCATTTGCTTTGTATCCTATTGAATTGAACTAGGTAGACTGTGCCTCAAAACACCTCTCTTCTCTTTGCATTAAAAAATCAAGATATTTACCTGGAAATATCTAATAAATATAACCCACAGTTTCTCCTTTCCTACTGCACAGACCAGCTATGGAACTGATTTGCCTGGCCTTGGCACAGAGTTGTATTTTTGTTTTCAGATGAACTGTATTTGGAAAATTAAATTAGGAAAATCTTTTTAATTTGGTTAAGGCTGTTTCCTGTTTCTGAATTTGGATGTCACACACAGAGCTAGTCCCAAAATATAGTGAACAACTGAGGTTTAAGACCATTACCAAAGAAAAATAAAGTTGTGTGGTGAATTATCCATGTAAAGTGATTAAGTGCAAACATGCACAACAACTGTGGAAATGTTTAGATGCATTCTGGCATTCTTACTGTACACAGGGATAAATTACACTGACAGTAATGCTGAAGAGCCATCAGGACGAGCCTGTATGTGATCTATATATTTTTTCCATAACTCTTGCAACTAGCTGCTAGAGCCTGGAGCCAGAGGAAGAAGAGCTCAGATTCTGACTCCCATGTTCCCAGGGAGGAATCTCTCCTCTATGCACAGACTCATCCACTTAATTTTAATCCTATTTAAACTGCACCTCTGTCAGCAAAGGAAACACAGTGGCTGCTTTGCTTTCAGCAAAGACTACTGAAGTACTAAAATGCTACTCAGAAACTGTACAGGCTACCATATCCAGCTCAAACTTGTCAGCATCATTGAAATCTACCTCAGTGCAGCACTTTAAAACAGATTAATGTTCCAAAGGGCCTTATCCATTCATAACAAAATACTACCTGGCTCTTGCTTTATTAATACAAATACTACACCCACATGATCAAGTACAAGAGGTCCACTGATGCATCAAGATAATTAAGTCCTTTCCCCGCCTTTTTTCAACAAGATGTGTTTAGGTATTTAATCAGGAAATGCATCCCCAAAAGGTTAGTACATTCACACGTTATATTTCGCTTTTTCCACACTAAGCATTTTCAAACTGCTGCTGTTGCTAATACAGGCTATGCTGGGGCAAGACAAATATCTGCACATATGGCTCTTTTACAGTGTTCTTTAAATTATCACTTTGATTTAATTAGGTTTGAGGGGTTAAGCATGAAAAATGCACTCTTTTATTGTAAAGGAACAAATGAAACACAACCTCATTAATACATAGTCCATTTAGCTTTGCTACCATATTTACACCATCGTTATTAACCCCAAAACTTTCTGGATCATGCTTGTCACTACAGATAGATAGTCTGACCGTCCCTTTCATCCCACCTGCACAACAGAAAGGTGGGAGCCACAGGATAAGTGGATAACAGTTTGGGAGGTGGGAAGTGTGGGGGCTGTAGGGGAGCACCACAGGTGAAACCCAGTCTCTGCTGTCTGAAGAGCCAAAGGAAAAGTGGCTCTTAGAGATGGTACTGAAATGTCCAGTAGGGGCACGGTTTGGGGCATTCAAATTCTCTTTCTGATGTAGCTTATCACAGAGGTATAGTAAACGCAGTGAATGCCAGATCCCAGTTGATTGTGGCTTGATAATCGCTCTGGCCCCATTCACACTGCTTTGAGAATTAAGAGCTGTCTCCACCATTGCAGCCATTTCCTGTTCTCTCCTGATAACAGCGGAAAAATACTTAGACAGCTTCAGATAAGAAGATAAGAAATACTCGTAAAACAAAAAGTGTATTTAGATCTGCTGAGAAGCTCACAGGAGGACGCCGGGATGCAGGGATAATGAATCTGCCAGGGAGAGAGGGGGGGTTGGTCCACCAACCCCTCAGTTAATAAATTCATCTTCTACGAGGCAATGGAAAAGGAAAGTACAGCAATGCTCATGGCTTCCTCAGCCAGCTTCAAAAGCTAAAGGTAGTTGGGGAATTGAGATGAAACATATATGTTTTTGAAATGTATATATAGAACAGAGGGAAAACTTTGTCTGGTGCTATATGATGAGGAAACTTCCTGAAGAGGGCATAGTTAAACTGTTGATTCATTGCCTCACTGAAGCACTGTGTACACATACACACATACATGAAGATCCCCACTGCACACACCAATCAGAAAATCCATCAGCTCTGGGAAAAATGCCAAAATCAAGTCTGCACCCAAAATCTCTGCCTGGTCCTAGGAATAAAAATAAAAGTATACACGGAAAAAAAAAAGTCCGGCACAAAGAGCTCTATCCCAACCAGATTCCCTGGATTTTTCACTCTGTTGTGGAAGTTTTTCACACATCACACATTGGGAAGTGTTGCTGAAGAGCTCTCCATCCCTTTTTGGGTAGGCGAGCACACCTGTGTTCTGTGTCAGGTCCCACACGTGCGTTGCCCTTCGCAGCACAGGAACAGGGGGCCTGGCTCCGCTGCCCTCGTGGCGTTTCTGTCACACAGTGTTGTGCCACAGAGGGTAAGTGTGGAAAGGAGAAACCGTCCAGGATGTGAGGCATGAGCCCTGTGGCACCGAGATGAGCGCTCTGGAACAGCCCAAAGCAGGGGGTGGTCCTCTCTTCCCTGCTCAGACCATCTGTCATGCGAAACTCCTGTGTTCTGCCAGCAGAGCAGGCAGGCTCCTTTCCACTCCAGGTTCAACTGTCTGAGGGGAGCTCTCTTCTCCAGCACCCCCTGACATGATATATCTGTAGCAACACAGACTGATATATACCCCTCAGCATATGGGTCTACATGCATATGGTACTATTAAAACCTCTAAATACAAAATATCAAACCTATCTTATCTTGAACATGAAACCAACCAGGGAAAGGAAATGGTATGGAGGACACAGATGAAAAGTGCCACGATGCATAAGGGATTTTTGTACTCTCGTTCTCTGCTACTCCCTTTTCATGGCCAGATTTCTGATCTTCCTGTGAGATAAATGAGCAAGGAAACGTGACTCTGAGGGGATGGAGTAAGTATCAGCAGGAAACGGATTAGCACTGTTACATGTACAGACATGGAGTTCAGTGCACCTAGCCCATCAGGAGCAAACCTACAGCTCCATGTCTCGGAGAGCCCACAGAAAGCCGCCAGGGGCACCAGGAATCAGAACAACCAGCACTGCTCTCCTGTCAAAAAGGCCACAGAGGAGTGCACTTTGGAATGGTTGGGTGAGAGCACAGGGTCGGATCTGTGCAGTTTTCATAAGTGCCTCTCCACAGACATGATACGGGGGGAAATCAAGCATTCTTACACTTGCCTTATGCTAGCAACTTCAAATCAAAAGTCTGGTGCATGTTATTACTTCTTGGTTGCATGTATGTGGAAAATAAACAAACAAAGAAGCTTCTAAAATTCCTTTTCTCTTATTAATCATATAACTGGGATTTCCAACTGCTTTAACCAACCCGTACATCTTTGCTGTATGCAGCTCTGCCCACATACGGCAGCAACCTCTCTCTCTCTCCTGTGTTCCACAAAAGCAACACATTTCCACATTAGGTCTAACTCCTGGAAAGAAAGAAGAGAAGCACCGAGAAAGTTTGTCCAGCATCAGCTCGCAGGAGAAAAAGCCTCCTGTTGTGGCTGTCAGACGGGTGGGTGCCACACGGAGACAGGGCTCTTTGTGATGCTCTCAAACACCCCTAAACACGCACTGAGAAGAAATACATTGCCTCTTAGAAATGGGAATTCATACAAGGGCTACAGACAAGGCAGTTCGAGATGTACTCCAAAATCCCCGACACGGGAGAGGAAACAAAATCTCAAAACATAAACACAGAAAGACGGTGACTCCCTTCGGGTGTATCATGTTTTAGGCAGGAAGAAGGAGGGTGTGGGGGACTTCGGGGGGGTTCAAGACTGACCGGCGATTGTAGAGCTCCAGGGTACGGCTTTGCCGCTGCGGAGCGACACCCGCCCCGCACCTGCCTTTGCCACGCACCTTGCCGGCCCTCCGGGGCGCACCGGCGCCGCTCTCCCGCTCCGGAGGGCTGCCGGCGGGGCTCCTTCAGCCCCAACTTCCCCTCCGCTCACCGTACCTCCGTGGAGAGCGGAGTGCAGGCAAATGCCTGTCCCGGCCGGGCTCAGCACCTACAGACTCGACCCGGCCGATGCGACCGGACCCTCCGGAGCCCGGCGGGGGTCATGCCTGCGGGAGATTGCACCGTTTGCACATACAAACACAGTAAAATAGACAATCAGGGCATAAATTCGCATTTCTAACCCGCACACGGAGAATGCCCCAGTCCCTCTCCATCCATCCTTCCACCCATGCATCCATCCATCGCCTTACCTTGCGCCGCGGAGCCGGGGCGGCTGGCTCCCAGGACAGCCAGGGCGGGGAGCACCACCGTCTGCAGCAGGTATCCCAGTCCCAGCCCGCAGCGGGCCGCTGTCCCCTCCAGCCCCTTCCCCATGGCCGGGGCAGCGGGGGACGTCTGGCGGAGCCGCGGAGCTTTCCTGTGCCGCCTCTGCCGGCCCCGTCCCACGTCCGGGCGCGGAGCGGCGCGGAGCCCCCGCCAGGCGCTCAGGCTGCGCGGAGGGCGGCGGGGCGAGGGGCTGCGCTCGGGCCGGGCGGGCAGAGGCGCTGCATGGCCCCGCGGAGGGGCGCGGAGCCGGCGGAGCGCTGCTTTCCTCCCGCGGGCGGCTCGGCGCG
>VXBQ01004476.1:772048-818897 GCA_013400175.1 Phainopepla nitens
CCTCCAGGACTCGGGGCGATCAGGACCACCTTTAGGGAGCTATCAAATGTAGGATCGGGGAGCCCCATGCCGGACGGGGGGTACTAGTCTGCTCCCACAAGCAGCAGGGCAGGGGGAGAGATCGCACCAGGAGAGATGCTGGAGAACCCACCACCCCTGGGGAGCATGTCCCTGTTTGGCCTCCAGGGCCTCTCTCTTAAAGCTGAGGTCTGTCCCTTCCAGCCCTTACTCTTCCATCCTTCTTGCACCCTCACAAAGCTGACCGCAGCCTCACCACGTGTCCACCAAATCTCACTGAGGGTAGCAGTGCCCATACCTCAGGTTCCCTGCTCAACCAGGGCTTGGTCGGGTTTTACTGCTGCTTTCTAAGGCTTTTTTTTTTTTTTTTTTTCTCCTTTGGTTGGTTTGATTGGTTGGGTTTTGGTTTTGAGGGTTTTTATGTTTGGTTTTTGGTTTTGTTTTTTTCCCGAGTTGCCTTCTCTTTGCAGAGCCACGGCAGGCTGTCATGAGCAGACCCAGCGCCTCACACACTACGCGTGCCAATGCCAGGGGCTGCAGCCCCGGGACCCTCCCCACACCACGGTACTCCAGAGAGCGTTGCCTTCTCCAGACCACAAGTTCTCCCAGGCCGGGCTGCGTGCGAGGCAAGGAGCACTCTTTTCCTGGAGGCGTGGCTGCGATCTTCCCAGTCACTCTGGCTTTGCCTTCCCCTCCCTGTCTCGTCCACACAGGAAGGCAGTTACGAGCCTTGCGAATGCTGCAGGAGGGTTTCCTTGGGGCCGCTGGAGCTGTCTGCTTCCAGGGAGGCTCTGTCCCACCTGCCCCCTTGGCCTTAATGTCCTTCCCATGGAATTACCCCGACTGTTCCCATCTCAGGGTCTGTGGGGCAGCAGTTTTTTCTCCTCGACAGCAGCTGACATAAAGCTGCAGTTGGACGGGAAAGCAAAGTCCTGGGTTCTTGTGGTTCGGCTGGTTTGTTTCTTTTGGTTTGTTTGGGTTTTGTTGGTTTTGTTTGTTTGTGTGTTTGTTTTTTGGTTTTTACAGGCTGGTTTTTGGTTTTACAACAGGCTGGTTTTTATCCAATAACTCTCTTTTACCCAGTATTCTCTCCAACTGGAGCGCTTCGCCTCTCCATCTCCTTGCTGTTCTACATCTTTTAAGGGGGCGAGTCCCATCTGCTTCAAACAATACAGCACAGGCTAGGAAATATTAAGGTTCCACCAAAATCTGTGATTTAAGTTTCTGAGGTTGTGTAAGTGGTGAAAAGGAAACTCTTAGCTTTTAAAAATGTTCAAAGGAGGATGTGAGTCCTGAGCAGGACCTTTTTTGATTGCAGATGCTCCCCACAGCAATCCCTGACTTCATGCTCCCTAGCTCAGATAGTCAACAGAACAAGTCCCAGTGTATGATATCTATTTGCCAGATTTGCCCTAACTGTGAATTGGGAGCATCTCTCTTTGTTTGGGTACTTCGTGTTTCAGGGAAAACCTTGCAGAGGCAGGAAGAGAGGCCTCTGAAAGATGTCACATGTAGAAGATGCATTTGTTGCAGCACCAGCTGACGAGCGCCTCTCTTGCCACAAGGGAAGGGAGAGGGAGGGCTTGCTTCTCCATTAATCAGAGTTAATTTATTTTTGATGTTTTGGGGCCTCCCAGGAGTGATACCTATAGTTCCAGGCTTAGTTTCTAGTTAGTAGCTCAGTGACCTCATTAAATAGGTCCGTCCCAATTTCAGGATGATGTCCCTGCAGCCCTGCCCGGCAATCCCTGGTGCTGCCAAGCTGTCAGCCTCTCTGCGCTGGACTAGGTGCAAGAGGGAGCATTGCTGGCTTACAGCTGTGACAGAAGTGATGGCACAGGGACCACAAGCTCTCAGCTTGAGGAGAAAGTAAGTCTTTTTCCAGTACCCAAGGTGTGGTGGACAATGGAGGCACAAATGCAGCCTGAGGTGTTCAGTAACCACTTTTTTACTGGAAGTGGATATTCCTTGGCCTGGAGAAGATGGCTCAAGTAACAGCAACCAATAACTAGATAGGAGTCTTATCTGGAAAATATGCTTTCAAATCTTTCCATGTTCAATTATGTGTAAGAAAGGGCATCCAAGGATGCTCCATGTGTCTGCATCACTGAGCTTTCTCAGAAATCCATTATACTCTGACAAATGACACTTGTGTCTGGGCCATCCCTAATGCCATCACACTGGATTTTCCTTATTCAGGAGCAACTCTGTCCAAGGGCTCTTTATTTTTCTCCCTATGAGATAAACAAAATTATTATCCCAGCTTAATAAATTTCAGATTTGACATGCAGGTGAAGGATTGAGGTAATTCAGAGCTTTGGGATTAGAAAGTACAAATTACCTGGGTTTATTCCAAAAGCAGTTGTTTTGTTTCTCTGATATAACCTGGCTGAGAAGGTATTTTCCATCTTTCTGAAAAGTTTATGACTTAAAAGTACCTAGAATGTAAATCTATCACTTTGTCACCCTTAATGTCCTAAAAATCAATCCATACCCTTCATAAACTCATCTGAAGTATCAATCTCCAATTTTCATACTTGGACAGAAATATCAAGTGTCAAAGAGTCTGCATTGGAAAGTGGCTTTAGCAGCCTAACAGGTATTGCCTTAGTTTTTCAGGTAAGTTAAAGAAATCTCAACTCTAAATTAGATATCCCTAATAGATGATTATAAAATCTAGGGTAACATTCAAAAAGTTGTGTACTGGTGAATTTGACTTTTGTGCATTTTGTGGCCTAAGCATCTGGAGTTGCACTAAAGAAATCACAGAACCAATTAGGTTGTAAATGACCTCTCAGGTCATGTAAACCTTTACTTTTCACCAACTTGTCTACTAGACCATGGCACTAAGTGCCATGTTCAGTCATTTCTTGAGCACCTCCAAGGATGATGATGGATGATGATTGCACCATCTCCCTGGGCAGTCCATTCCAATGTTTATCAATCCTTTCCATTAGGAAATTTCTACTAATGTTCAATCTAGTCAAAGCTGGTTCTAAGTGGTACAAACTAGTTCAAAGTGGATCCAGCTGGTTCAACTGGATCAAACCAGTTACAACCACTTCAAACTGATTCTAAACAATTCAAACGAGATTAAACTGATTCCAATCATTTCAAACCTGATTCAACTGGATCAAACCAGCTCCAGCTCATTCAAACGAGATCAAACTGGTTCCACCTGGTTCAAACCAGTTTCCAATGGTTCAAGTGCCTCAATCCTCATTTCAAAGAGTTTCAGGATTTGGTTGATGACTTTGGAGCAGAGATACCTGGGTCCCCTGCGTTATGTGCGATGTCAGCAATGCTGGTTTGGACAAGGAGAAGAATCTCTTCTGTGCATTGATAATTACCTGTAAGAATTCGCTAACCAGTCCTCTCACTGAGTTTATTCTTTGGCAAATACTGTCAGCTCTGGCCAACTGACCTGAGGACTGATTTTGGACACAAATGTCAGTAAGGGATGTGGATTCAGGCTACTCACCAGGTGATTACGAGACTCAAGATGCTCTCAGCTGCTGCAACACCCCTAACGCAGCATGGCACGGTTGAGAGGGAGCTGTATTTTGCACGTTCCTGCACGAGCTGTTTGCAGTTCAGGGGAGCATGTGGCACATACACCTGCTTTTGGCTGTGCCATTCCCCCAGGCTCTGCCATGTTGCTCTTATTTGATGACAGAGCCCAGCACAACGCAATCCAAAAAGCAGTTGTATGACAAACCTCTCACTTCACTGGCATGCCTGCCCCAAGCTATCAAGCACTGCAGTTTGCTCTCACAGTTTAGATAGGCAATTACCTCCTCTGTGGTTGCTGTGGGTGATACTGGGGATCAGCAAATGAAACTACCCTTCTGATATCTTACATTTCAAGAACAACACAGTTTCATTTCCAGTAAAAACTTCTGAGTGGTTTTTTTCATGCTGGGAATGATTATTTGTGGTGGAATTGTGGTCCAAGGAAAATTTCTTTCATACCTACTGAAATTTACTAAAATGACTGATTGTGTTTCGTCTTCCAAAATCGCTGTTTTGTCTGCTTATTTATGGAACTATATTTTCCAAAGTTCATCCTTACTTATGCACTATAGTTGTGTGATAAATTTTCAGTCTTGCCATTATACTAGCAAGTCCAAGGATCAGCATATATGTTCATAGTGCCTACTTAAATCTTTAAACAGTGTTTCTCTCCATCACTACAGAACTGTGCTGAATCACCTGGGAGACCATATGATATCCTGCTTCTGATACATTTTGAGGTGCACAGCTCTCATTTATTTAATAAATTTATGGCAATTAACAACTTTATTGTACTCACCAATCTTTTGAACAGCTTGGCTTTTCATAATATCTGAAGAGGACCTTCTTGAACTAATTATACTGAAAAGGGAGAGCCAAATTCTGTCCCTGTACGTATGCTGGATACTGTGCATATCATCCTGTTGTATCCTACTGTGCATAACATCCTGTTGTCATTTGTGCGAGAGGATACTGCTGGAGCTGGGGACTTGTATGCCTAGGGAATAAAGGTAAAACGTTCAAAGGTGTTTAAGTCTCACTTTCAGGGACATCATATTTTTGAATGGCACTGGGACAGGCTCCTTGCCCATTTTTGAAATGTGTGTCCTCCAGCTACTGCCAAATAATGCAGCCAAAGAGCTTTTTCTTTCATTTGAGTTGTCTGTAAACAGATCACAATTTCCTTGTTTATTTATTCTCTCTTCACATTCTTTTTGGTGAATTTCTGCTCTGAGCAGTTCCTGAGCTGTAGCTTATTCATGAACAATTCATCATGAGCATTTGAAGCTCGATATTCAAACTATGGCCCTTATTCCAGTTGCATGATACAGTACCAAAACTCTTCCCACCTACAAATAGACCTGCTGTCAATCCGGATTTGTTGGGACCTGAGGCGAGCGCTGCCCCGGCTGTTTCTCCACGGCAGAGTCGCCGAGCGATTGCGGCGCCTCCCGGCAGAGGGAGATGCGAGACACCGGCTCCGGCCCCGGCTCGCCGCTCTCGCTCCTTCCCTGCAGCAGATCGATGAGTCATGAATGTTTTAGGAACATGTCAGAGTCCCATGGCTTCTCATTATCTAAGCATTTTATCTGAGAACAAACCTCTTATAGGCCCGTCTCTGATAGCGCAGGGTTCTGCGCCAGGTTTCCTGGGTTTCTCTCTTCGGCTGAGGTGAAGGGCATGAGTAACTCGAAATATTTCAGTCTGTTGCACAACAGTGTTATATTCTTCTCTCCCTCTCCGCTCGGTATTTGTTTTATTCAGCATTGTAACTACATACCTACCTCTGAGCTGAATATTAATGCCACTGAGGGGTGTCAGTCTCTGCCCCGGGATCATCTGATTCCAACTGACATGAGTTTCTTTTATTTACCAAGTACTATTTTCTGATTGTCCCATTCAGGGTACAATGCCTCGACATTTCTTTACAAGTGCCACGAGAACCCTCCCTCTCATGTCTCAATACCACCTCACTGACACCTCTGCCTTTGTGGTTTTTCCCTGCCTTAGGTACTATGAGAAAATAACATAATTGCTTTTAGGATCCGTGTTTCAAATTCTCTCTGTAGGTGTATATTCTGGGTTGCTCTTACCACATGTGCTATTTTACAGATTTTCTTCCCTGATGCACTTTGTAGAAAGCAACATTAGAAAGAATTATAATTACAGTATTTATTAAACCGTCTTTTAGGGGAGGAAACTGATAGCACACAGAAAGAAATATTTAAGAAGAATAATAAAACACACTGGAAAAATATGTTTAAGATGCAGGCTCTATGAAGAAATCCAATTTCCAATTTCCTGTTAACATATTATTTTGGTGCCCTACAATAATATCAACTTACATATAGACCTGTGTAGCATTCATTTATCTTCTAGATTAAAAAAATGGTATAATTTAAATTGTTGCAGATTTTCTGTATAGTTCAATATATTGTCAGTTTCATGCATGAAGTATTTTGTGAAAACTGATCACATTCAGCAAACTGTGGGAGTTTGAATACATAGCAGTGTCCTCAGCCTTCCCATTTCTGTCTACTTTGTGAGGACAACCAGCTACAACAAAAACAAAGAGCCTCACTTTGTGTGTTTGGGTTTTCGGTTTTGTTTTGGTTTTTTTTACTTTTTCATTTTGAATCCTGACAAACTACTCTGTTGTACAGTGAGTTTGAAATGCAACTCTCCCCAGTAGCTCCCCTACTGTACCTTCCCAAAATGCATGAATGCATTTACTCCTGCCAACATGTAACCCAATAATCTTTTTTTTTTTTAACCGACAGAAAAAAGCTTTCATACGAAAACCCTCAATTTTCTGAGCAGTGTGTGATAGTAAGAGGAAATCTGTTGTAGTTGCCTATAATGGAAGCCCAGTTGTGTATTTTCAGTCTTTTTCCACCTGGCCTCTTAGTGGCAGGGCAATTAGAGCTCAAATGTACAGGGAAAACCTATCCCAGTCCAGTAATCAAAGCAAACATTATATAGATTTTGATTGCTCCAACAAGAATGAAGTCTTTGCTAAATGAAGTAGCTTTATTGATTCAAATGAGGAGATGTATTTATTCTGTTTTGTAAAGTGCTCCAAGCTGTGTGTGCATTTAATGCTTATGAATTCAGAGGTGAAGGACTGAAAAAGTTCTGTGTCAAGCTGTAGAAGAGAAACTGTATCAGTCCAAGAATATTTATTCTAATGTTCTTTTCCAAATACTGTTTTAATAATTGTAGTTATCATTATCATCTTATAAAAGACCTTAATGTTGCACAAACAGCGTGATTTGTTTAAGTCTCATAATTAACAACGTTCTTGACTGTTTAGCAATAATTAGTTTGTTTTCATAGAAATACTCTGTTTCATCTCTCTGTACAGAGGTTGAAAAATTTTGGAATAGCAAAAATGTTCAGTCTTACAGCTGAAGATGAAAAGTTTATGAAAATAAAATCACCTGCAATGACAGCATGTGATCCTGTTTTAAATATGACCTTTATCTCCTTAAAATACGAATAATTAGGTGGCAGAAAGTAACTCGGATTTGCATTACTACAGTAGTTTAAATTGACAGCCTTTAGATTTCTTTGTCTGAAGACATTACTAGGAATTCAGCTGTGCATTTGCTCATGGACGACACAGATAACATCAAGCAAAACATGAAAAATAAAGAGAAGACTCCCCTTGCTTTTGAAGTCTAACCAAGATAATATGCATTTTTTGTAATGCAGTGGGAAAAAAAGTTTAAGTTTTGTCCCAGCTATTCTGGGTCTGCTCTTATTTCAAATAAAGTTCTGCAGAGATTTACAGAAACCAGCTCAGGCCCTTTGGAATAAGTTCTCTATGTGGAAAACTTAGTGCTCTTTCACCAATAGGACTTTACAGTAAAGATAATAACAAGAGACTTATTTTGGTCAGAGAACATTGCAGGTTATCTGCAGCTGCTTTATTACCACTTCAATTCGAGACTTACATTTTTATTCATTGTTTCTCTTATGAGTAACATTTTGAAAAGTAATATTAAATAAAAGGACCTGTGGCTGTGGCCCCACACAATGCTTTCTTTTATTAGATCTCTCAGTTGTTCTGTGTTTGAGGATGATTAAAGTATCTTAACAGAGTTTCATAGTTACATAGTTCAGAGTTCATTTTATTGCATGTGCATTCACAAATTAGTTGATATTAATCTATTAATAAAAACTTAATATTCTGAATTATTCTCTATATAATGTTGCAGGGCTTTTTCTCCTTTTTTTTATTTTTTAATTTTTTTTTTAGCTGGAACTATTCACAGACTCCCTTCAGAGTATGATAAGATACAGATTACAATACTGGCTTGATAATGGCCAAGACTTTGCCTTCCTCTCTGAGTAACATAAACTCTAAGATGAGAAGTGATAGTTTACCTTCATAACTAACATATTAGCCATTACTTAGTCTTGCGATTATTAAAACCAGTTCTAAAACGTGGAACAAGGATTTACCACTGAAAAACAGCATATGAGAGACTCTGTTTTCTTGGTCCGAACAAATCAGTATCAGCAATCATGTTATCTGCAAGATTAACATCCCTAAAAGCTCCTCCCTCTCCAGACCACAGGAGATAAAAGAGGGGAAGAACTCGATTTTTACAGGGTTAGACCACAACAGACATGCCTGGGGACTCATTGATTTCTCTGGAGTTAAGTTGTTCCCAGTAACAATACCAGCTCACTTAATGATCCCTTTGAAAGGCAAGTTTAATGATAAAGTGACCAAGATAGAAGGCATGGGCTGGAAGAGAGGAGACACAGAAGAGGGACAAGACAACACATTACCAGACAGTCTCAATGTTCACAGGGAGTGCCAGTAAGTTCATTAATGACTGGAGATTTCTGATGCTTTCTGCCTGCTCTACATGTTCTCAAATATGTTGTGGAAGAGGAAGGCCTAAACTGGAACTATGAAAGAGTAGCATTATGGAGGCTGCTGGCTGACTTTTTATCTTTTTAATTTTTAGCAGATAAGAAAGATTTGGTTTACTTTAGAAGAAAAATAAAGAGCTGATCACAGTTTACAAGGATGAGTATGTGGGAGGACTGCAGGGGATGGAACACTGTAAAAGTAACAGGACATAATACATAAGCAGCAAGATCCTGTTCTTAGAAGACTCAGTTAAACAATATGATCTTAACTAGGACAAGATTCACAGTTACAAGTCAAGAAAATATTTCATGATTCTTGTTTCTCCCCACACCTGTAGCATTACAGAGATTGTCAAGGTCCCAGAATCCCTCCAGGACCACAGAACAAAGCAGCTCACATATTTTTAGCCATTTTTCCTCCTTTTTTGTGGTTGTTTTGTTTTAGTTGGTTTTGTTTTGGTTTTTGTTTGTTTTTTCTTTGGTTGAGTTTTGTTTGTTTGTTTGCTTGTTTTTGGTTTTGGTTTGGTTTTTTTTTTTTCCTCCCCAAAAGGAATTTATTTTTCACTTAAATTTACTTTTATTCTACACGAGCCTTTGATCTTTCTCTGCAAGGAAAATAATTGTCACAGTGATGCCAGGACATCACTAGTTTGCACAGCAGTATGTTCTGTAAGCTGGGCTACCTTTGAATATCTAGTGGAAAGTAATTCTGTGATGTTTTCTAGCTAGCCAGTTCTCTGTGCATGGTGGAACTCAAAAAAAACAAGGAGTTCAGAGCATGCGAAGGAGACACTGTGTAGTCTTACCCCATTCTGGCTTGGATCCAGACCTTTTGTTACCCTTTTAAGGACATTCTTCTGCCCTAGGAGTGCCATGTGTCTGTAATGTTTACAAGAGATTTAAGATTACCAGTGATAGTGGTCTTAGGATCAAGAGGCAAGTCTACATTCAATACCGTGTTTATACTCCCAGTTGGTTTTCCCAGAATAAGTACACACATCAACAATTCCATAATGTATGAGTAAGATCTGTTTATTCCTTACCACAGCTTCAGCATGAATCATTTGTTCTTCTCCAAACCATCAGTAAAACTCTGTGCTGTGGAAAAGTACTAAACAATGTGTAGTGCCTTGGATCAGGATCAGGCTCAGACCAAGTTCAGATTTGACAATATAGTTTGCACACCGTCGTTACACTGCATTTCAGCTCTCTGCTCTCAGATAAAGGAATTCCTTCAGTTTTCCATTCAGCTGTGCCCTGCTCTCAGCCACTAATTTTGGAGAATAGATTTTTTTAAGACATCCAAATGTAACCAAATACAAATTTTTGAGAACAGGAGATCATTTATGTGGCACTTTTTGCCAAAATTATAGGAAAAAAATTATAAGCCGTGAAGGTCCTTAACATTTTGCAGTGCTGTAGAAAGCTGCAAGGCCAATGCTAATGGGGTTTTTTTGGGTATTGGATTGGTGTCACAATTACTCCCTGCTGATGAGTGGCATATTTAAGAAACTTGTGTCAGTCTGGGGGAAATTACGATAGAAAGAAAAAGATATTTTTAGATCACTGGATTCATTTGGAGGCACTGATAAATAGACACATCTGGCAGCACAACTAGTCCTTTATTTCCTGTCTCCTGTGAAGTATTAATATCAGGTGAAGTTGATTGGTATTAAGAAACAAACTGAAAGCAACAGGAAGGGGAAATAACAATGAATAGAACTAATATTTGTCTAGAATTGTCTAAAATCCACAAAAAGCATGCAAAGTCTTCTCTCAGCTTTGTCTGCTACTGTTTTCCTGAGAGTTTCAGCAAATACCACTCTGTGAGCTAACTCCTCTCACAGCTACTGAAGTGTTACAGTACCTTTTATAGCTGCTAAAGATTGTGTGTTCATTAGCAGATTGGCCGTGCAAGTACACAGCCATTGCTGCAAATCACTGCGGGTGGGTGTGTTTTTTCAAACTCAGGGCCACAGCACTCAGTATGGTTTTCACCTCTCACTATAACACTTTTCATCTGGACCACCTAACTCCCTGTGGTTTTCAATTCAGCTGCTCTGCAAACAGAGATGCTGTTTTCCCCATGTACAATATTTATGTCCTTCCACGTTTAACCCTAATAGAATCAGTGCTAAAGGTGAACATTAAACCAGAGAATGATTCCTTTAATTACATCTGCTACTGACACAAATGTTCTTTATATCCAGAATCTCCTGCGAGTACTCTTATGAACTACCATGCACCTCTGGCAGGAAAGCAAGTGTTCACAGGCTTAAGGAATTCCATATTCATTTTATTGATGGTAATTCTGTAAGTTGTGCACTTTGAGGCTCCTTCTGGAGCATGGGCTAATGCATTCTGCAAACAGAGCATACATTCAGGAGGAATTCTCCAGGGAATCGAAAAATGAGCCATTACCCTTATACAGACATTAGGAAAAAAACAAATATTTATAAAGCAGCCTTCCAAAACTTAATATGACAATATTTGTAAAGTGTGGATCAGCCTGGATGGTGGAATATCTAGAAACCTTGATTAAATGTTTGCAATCCAGTCTAATGAAAGACAAGTTTAGTGTGAGTACCTAAACCATTTGTAGATGGCAGCTGCCACAGATTGAGAAACACTGACGTAGAGGATTGCTGGTAGCCTCAACCACCTCACTGCAGAAACCAGTGCCAACTGATGGCAAAGAAACTACCCAGTTGTGCTAATCCCAGCACACACCAAAAATCATGGCAGTTTATTTTCATATAGATTACAGAGTAAGATCTGATGAACCCATATGAAATATATCTGGGGGAAGTCCAATTTCTATTAGAGAAATAGAAATTTCTCTCATAATCTAAGGATTTTGTTCACACAAAAATCCTTGCTACAGTTTCAACCAAAACTTTGTAAATTGCCTCCAGAGAAAGCCAAGGGACAGAAGTACCCGTTTTCTGCTGTAAAGCGTCAGTAGGCATGACACAAAGAGGATTAACAATGTCAAAAGTTTGGGAACTTGAGGATTAACATTTTTGGTCTAAAGCCACAAGGTTTTGTGCTTCTGGGTTCTTCAAGTCATGCTCAGTCTGGATGTGTCTTAGCCAGCCAGTTAAATTGAACTAATTTATCCCTTGAAAACACAGAAAGGTTGGAAGTTGATCTCACTGCCTAAAGGAGTGATAAGTTAACCTGTGTCTCAAGCACATGTTAGAAATGGCAATTAAAATCTAATTCTAATTAGCAGCACTGGATGCTAATCCAAATAAACAACAAGCAAACTTGTTGTGCAGATTTTTAGCTGCAGAAGTAGACACTTAGTAGATAATGTGCAAGTTAATCACTGTTGCAGTAGCAAATAGACTAGACTGTAAATACATCAAAAACACACTTAAGATTTCTTCTGCCAAATGAATTATTGTCAGACCAGACATTAAGGTTGATACTGAGGCCAGAGCAGCATCTTTAGGCCTTAGTGTCTATCTGATTTCTGGTTAATTAGGGCTGAGAAGTTGAAAAGTTTGCAGCTCTGTTATTCTTTACCCGCACTGAGGAGTTAAATTAGGAGAACCTCAGGCTGTCAGTTTTCTATCTCTAATAATCATCCCGTAAAAATTACAGAGAGGCTGAAAGCCTCCAGCTGTCAGCTCAGACTTACTGCTGTGGGTCAGGTCATCTGGAGAGCCAAAAGAAGTGAGGATCCAGGAACTCTAAGCATTAAAGGTAAATTGTGTTTTATTTAACCATTATTCTTACTGCAAACTGTGTCCCAAATAAGGCAAATATAGGTCTCTTCATTCGGTCCTCTTAATTTACTATCGTTGTCCTAATAAATGCTTTCATTAATTTGAGCAGCACTAGCTCCTGATCCTGTATCTACCCCACCAGACACTTCAGAAACGTGGCTAGTGCTATTGCTATTCATGTGTGTACATCCTGCAATATGCCTAGGGCCAAGATCCTGAAAGTTCAGCATCTAAATATCTTTTGAGATTATGGCCTACATTAAACAGAATTGAATTTCCAATACATTTTAGCATAATGCTACCAGAAACTACACTAATAACTGTAATAATCCATAACCTAGCTATTAGAAGGGAGGGGAACTATGTTAGAATTCTAAGAAACAGAAACACATGGAAATATTTGGAGTATGTCACCCAACATTACATATTGTGCATTTTAATTGCAAGGAAGCTGGGACTGCAGTGCAAAACAGCAACACTTGTGAATTTGGACTGCCATTACTGTCACATTTTGTTGAGTACTACATTTATACACATTTTAATGGTACTTGAAATAGAATGCCAGACCTTCACAGCTTTACTTGCTCTATAAAAAGAATCTGAAGTCAAAGTCTAGAACCAAAGGAAAGGAAACAAAAAGAGATGAAGGAAGAATGGAGAAAAGAGAAAAAACCTATGTGATACCTTTCCTGGAAACAATTCAGTGGAAAGAGTAACAGTAAACCTATTCTATAAAGGCATGTAATCCCCTGCTCCATAAGGAAAGTAGATCTTTTAACTACTGTAAAACGTGTGAAGTACTACCTTTCAATAGGTAAGCATAAAACAAAGCTTTTCTCTTCATCTTCAAAACCAGAAATCTGAAAACTGGACTAAATACAAATCCAGGGAGTTTCATTGATCCAATTCTGTACACATTTTTAAATACTCCTCTAAAACTCTACTTGATTACTACTTACATGCAAGTCTTATAATAGAGACCTGGGCTTTCACCCAAATATATATTTCAGGACTTTCTGACAGCAATTTACTGTACTATGAAGGAAAAGGAGACAATTTATCTCAAAGATATTTGGATACCTTCTTGCTTGTAATTCCACATAGTAGGAAAACATCTGGCAAAAAAGGAAAAAAATTGTCCTCTTTTTTGACTATGTTAAATTGTAGACCCCTTGTTAATATTCATGGCCTCTCCTCTATCCCACCTTGAACAGCTCTAACTACAACTGAAAGGCTGTCTTGAGCTTCAGCAGAGACCTTTATCTTGGCACTAGCTTAAATTCTAGCTTCTCCAAAATGGTGAGGGTAAATTTGCATACACTGAACTTATAACATTAAAAAGATGTGTTTTCTCTTCCAAAACACTACAATCTCTTTTTCTGAGCTTATTACAACTTAATTCAAGTCAGCCACGGCTGGGCCAAAGCTGTAGAATGAGGTCTGCGTACACTGGGGTGATGCATGCTGAATTGCAGACGTGGTAGACTTGAATTGGGGTTTGAACTGCATTTCAACTTGTTGGCAATGTCAGTATTTTAAATCATTCCTGTAAATGCATCTGTTCAACACGTGAGGCCTACAAATGATACATTGTTATTAGGTCATTCTTATTAATTCAAACTTTCATGTTGCTGCTGCACCTCTGCAAGTCGTGCTGAGTTAGCCCATCAGCCTAATCAGGGTGCAGGCAAGCTGCATATTTGGGAAGTACATTGGGAAGTTATCTTTGTTTTCAGAACTTCTGAAAGGAGTTCCAAGATACTGACTACAGTGTCTTGCCTCACATCCCTCACATCTTTCCTCAAAGATTAAAATTTTGCCCGTAATAATCATCTGACCTCTTATTCCTTAATTTAATTTGAAGGCAGTGACATATATAAAATTAAAATGTTAAATTAAATAGTTCAAAGGAAAGGACTTTATCTCTCACTCATACTGTTAATGAGAGATGTGTATTATGAATGGGGTCCATACAAGTGTCTAACCTTAAAACGTAAATTTTTTGTCCATACAAGTGTCTAACTTTAAAACGTAAATTAAAGTTTTGGCCTCAGACACTGGAGCAACTTCCGAACAGCACAGGATCTGTATAAACATTCAGTGATGCTGCGATCTTTCTAGATTAACACAAGAAGAATAAAATTCTTTGAAATTCATTGGCATAAGAATTGGATTTGAATTTCTTTAAGCAAAAACTGATTCCTTGCTTTATTGCCTTGTAACTCAGACCTCTTATGGCAATTGTGTCATGTGAAGAGCTACAGAGATTTGCAGTGTAGTTGTGCTGCTTCTGAAGACAGAGTTTGTAAGGACATACGGACATGGGGAAATTTGTCATTAGGGCCTATATCCATGCAGAGCAACATTGAGATCAATGGGGCCGAGCTCAGCTTCAGGATCTGTCACATACATACTTCTTCATGGGCCTAGAATGCAGAAAACTGGGGAAAAGCTCTGTAGCAATTGCAAAAATATTGTGTAAGATTTTCATTTTTCCTATAGCATGGATGTAACAGTGTGTCCAATGATCTAGAAATTATTGTTGTAGTGATTGACTTACTCAAGTGGGAAATATACTGAATTTGCCTGGGGGAAGAGGCAGGACAAAACACTATTCTAGTACAATTATTTCATATGGAATGCAACAGGTCATGTGATCACAACGTGTATTAGGCATTGCATAATTACATTTTTTCTTTTGTATCATCAAGGCAGTGCAATAGCTGAAGTACAAGACTGCAATGAGCTGAATAAGAATACAACCAAGTTCCAAAATATTTACAATTTTAGCTGAATGTATCCTGCCCAGGATACATATCCTGCTGCCAGATCTGGATATGACTTCTGCACAAACATTAACCATCCCTTCCCTTAGGTAGAAAGGATTCACAGTATGAGGGCGCAGCAACAAGCTGCCTGCTAATCTTGCTTCCCTGGAGGCCCTGCTGGCTTGCTCAGCACTTAAAGTAAGTTAGATAAGTGCTTATATATCACAGTGACAGGCATTATAAATATCCTGCTCGGCTGTGTGCATATGGAGCTGCATTAAGTCCAGGGCAACGTATGCGTGAATCTGGAGGCAAAACATTCAGTGCAGTTTCACTTGTTAACCACACAGGTAATGACCTTCCCAACGATCCAGCTAAAATGCCAGATGTCCAAGGATGCTCAGCTGACTCCTCCCTGCCAGCAGCTACCTGGGAAGCACCAATGTTGTCAGCAGATGTGCACTGCAGAAGCGGCTGAGTGCCTGCTCTCTGCACTCTCAAGTGCATCAAAAAAGACCTCAAGTTGGTGGCCATGGGGACAGCCAGGAGTTCCTCGCTGCTTGTGTTCCCAGCCTGTGGGAACTCAAAGCACTTGGAGTCTCCCGGTTCTGTGCCCAGCCCAGCTGTCAATAGAAGTCTCATGCCATGCAACGTTTTGGAACCAGCCTCTGACTTTTGCTTCTAACATGACCTGAAGTTGAGCCATGGGTGGAAGAATTTTCGTCTCTGAGTAATCACGTTGTCTGCATCAACATGATTAAGCAAGCAATGCATTCAGAGCTTTGCATATGAGATAAATTAAAGCTTTTTGTTCAATGGCACTGAATGCATTTGAGTTAAAAAGGGTGTATAGAGTGTCCCTTCAGTAACCCTGCCTTGTCATCATGATACACCACCCTGTACTCCTAGGGCTCAGAAAGATTAAGAGAAGCATTTACATCTTGCATTAATGAAGCAACAGATTATGGGGTTGTGCACTCTGTTACTGTTTGCTTATTTTTATTTATTTATTTATGTATTTATTTATTGTACAACCTAAGTGAATCAAAGTTCCAGTGGGCTGAAGAGGATGATCTCAGCTGATGTCTGGAAGTAATTTTATATTTGCCTAATAAGTCAGAAATGACAAAACCTACTTTTTTTTTCCCCATGGCACTGAGACCACCAGTTGTTTTATTTCCTGCCATGTTCTATGCTGTTTGTACTCAAGAAGTTTCTTTTCAAGGGGAAAATTGTTTGCATCCATGACTAAAACAAGACATATTGTACAATGGAGGATATTTGGTTACAGAAGAAAAAGACTGGAAGAAAGGGAGAGAAAATAAAAACAATAAGTAGTGACTTAAGCCTTCAAACATTCTCCTCTTTTTTTGTTTCTATACTGCTTTGAGGTTTGTTTTGGAACAATTTCTCAGCAGAAGTCTTGGGCTTTCTCACAGATGAGAGTTCTTATTTCCCAAAATTGTTTTTATTATCTGGCTGCAGAAAGGAACACTGTTACTTTGTCAAACAAAAGGCACCTGTAACCCTACCATTAGCGAAGTTCCTAGTGACTCTCAGCAATCTTTGTATGGGGAAACTTTGCCAGTAATAATTTGGGGAAATTGACATTTTAACAGCAAAGCCTGGTGGCAAGAGGTGATCTCTCATATTTAATCCCAAACTTTCTGTGAATCCAGAATATATTACCAAAGCCCAGGATTAGCTCCAGGTCTCTCTCCTGAGGGTGAACATGTAATTATGATAAATGACACTTCCTCATTGTACTGCTACAGCTAAAGGTAAATGCAATGAATCAGATCTCAAAATAAACAATTACTGAACAACTTTCAGAGCCATTAAAGTATCTCTCTTCCTTGCCTAACATGTGCTATCTGCTGTCTTCTGCTTGTATGACAGATGATCTGCAGCCACCATTGGCGTTTGCGTGGTCGCCCCCAAACTTTTACTTTGGAGTGCATACAGCACAAAGACAAGCTGCCACACAAACAGAGAGGAGGCTGGATGCAATGGTTCAAACAGCCAGCCCCGTGTTTGGTATAGTGCTTTACTCCCTGCCCTCTGCTACAGAAAGAGGTTACACATTATGTATCCAAATCAGGTTGGTCTTCTGTGGCTGCACACCACCAACCTCATTTGTGTGGATGCTCTGCTTTTTGGATTGCAGAGGCTCTTTTTATAGCCTTTAATATAACAAAAGCTGGGTCTCAGGTGGGATCTGTAGGTGATATTGCAACGAACTTAGCAGGGAAGTCATATTTTGTATTGTCTTTTGTCTTTTTACAAGGGCATTAGGCACTCTGAGGTTGGCCAGTTAGGATTATTACTTTTTGACTGGCAGGCTCCAAATTACGTCTCATCTGATTAAATCCTTTTATAGTTTATTTGCAGGTGTCAGTGAATGCAGTGAGGCTGCCTGTAAGCAGTTCTTCACTGTGACAAACTTAGAGAGATCAAGTGGCTTGCCAAACATTTTTTTTCCAGGATGCCTGCTGCATACAATCTGTCTTTTTGGCATCTACAAGCCTTATGATCTGCATGTCCCCCCGTCATCTGCTATTTGGCTATTGTCTTGTTTAAAAAAGAGGTTTTGGAACTTAAATGTCAACAGGTGTGACAGAATGTATGAAGGCATGCTGTACAGAAATATGACTAATTATAATCTTCTTTTTGCTTAAATTTTTCTGCCATTAAGAATTGAAGTTAAAAATAATGTGCATACAGTGCACTGTGACTTTAGAATAAGTTCTCTAATTAATAGAGCTTCTAATTAATGAAGTTTTACAATCTGTGTTGGTTATAAGTCATCCCAACTCGTACACATCTTGCTGTTTACTGCAAGTCTGGTGTCAAGCTGATCTGTCAGGCATTTCGTACGCGGCGTTTCTGGAGAAGGGGCAAGGGTCTGACCAGCATCTAACCCACATAAGCAGCTTCTGAACAGATGGGACTGGAGATCTGGCAGCTGAAACACCCAGTCTGTTCAACGACTGTGGGCACAGAGCACAGCCTGTCCAGACAGATTTTGCACCTTGAGTTAGAATGCCTATGGCAAAGGTGTTGTACAAGGAGATCTGTGAACATTTTAGAGCTCTGAATCCCAAATATCATGGATGTTGAAATGCCAAATGGTAGAGAGTATTAGTGCCTCAATAAAGTACTCCTCAGCACATACTTCTGCAGAGCAGTGTTCTACAAAGAGAGAAACAATTTTTTGGCTCTTTGGTTGCTTCAGAGGTAAAGAGCTAGCAGAGGATCTGGGAGCACTTACCTCACAATGACATATGGCAACAAAATACATGCTACCTTTCCCTCTTGTTTCTCCTTAGAGACACAAAGGAAAGAAAATTCATGGGTTCTGCTTCATCACACACAGTTGCTCAGATTGAGGGGAAAGAAAACCACATGGACTCCCATTCATGCATCTCAAAAAAATTAATTAAAGGATGAAGAAATGGGTTGCCCTTCATATAAAGGACATGATCCAGAATATCTTCCTTGTATCCCAAAGTACTGATTTGTGCTTATCTTTAAGCATCTGTAACTCCTTGCCCTGTGCAGCTTTATTAGGATAAATAAGGAAAACATATCTGAGCACAGAAGATGAAGTAAGGAAAGAAATACCTACATTTTTGTGATTATTTGCAGGACATGGATTCTTCTCAGTGCCTTATCATCAGTCCTGTATTCACTAGCTGCTTTGCTACTCCCAGGGTCAGAGCAATCGTATTTGTCTATACTTGTTTGTGCAAGCGTGGGTGAGGTAAAGCGAAGTATAAAATGTCAGGAGTACCAGGGTTGTAATTCCACCCTCATTGCTTCACATTCAGATTTTCCTGAGTTGCAGAGACTGACTAAGTCTTTCTAACTGTGTCATTGCCTCCCGTACTCAATCCAGGCAGTGCCATTAGGTTAATGCAGAGGCTGAGCACAGAATCTTTCAAAAATCACCGAAATAGGTCTGTAAAAAAACCTTTGTGATGAATTTGCAAAGCCTCCTGTGAATGCCTAAGGACTTTGCACTCTATAAATATTTAAAGCAAATATCTTCCAATACATAAACACACTCATTTCCTGCTGATAAACCCAGATCAGCAGGGGTGGAGGGAAGGCAGTTATCTGCATTCAGATGTTGTTCAGCATATCTCTAAATGCAATGAAACTTTTTGTATTAATTCTTCCTTTTCATTTATCCATTTCATCATCATATAGCATTTCAAAAATGCCGGAGTTGTAATCCAGCTTCTAATCTGAGCGAATGGGAACTGTGTCTAATTAAAAACTCATCAGTGTAAAAATGTTTTGTTTGCAGCAGAAGAAAAAATAATAACTACAGAACACAACTCTTAAAAATTCCATCCTGTGATACTGTTACTTTTATTTCTTGTGCATGATCTGTGCAATTAGACAGCAATTTACCTCAATTAAACAACATCACATATGTGCAAGAAAAGTCTTGTTTACACTAAACAGTTTGGGAAGATGAAAGGTGTTTCCTAACGTGGGAGTCAGCTCATCCACTACCAAAAAGTAACAGCTCAGGGGCAATAAAGTAGCTCCTGACAGCTCAGTCTAGTACTACACAGCAGCAGAGAATGAATAATAATAATAATAATAATAAAATGGTATCAAGTACTATCTATCAAGGAAAAGCTACACAGGCAGAATGTTTCTCTGTAATGAATAGTGCATCTGGGTCATGAAGGTCTTCAAACAATTAGGCCTCATTTTTCTATCTCAGCTGTGCAGTGCCTGCTCTCATCCTGTTTGCCTGCTCTGAATCACGTGTGAGTTGGATTCAGAGAGCATTCAGCAAGTGCTGCCATCGTGTCTGAGGCACTTGGGCTCCTCTCAATGCTCTGCTGAGTAACTGAACCCTGGCTCTGCTCTTCCAACCAAGTGCCATTTCTGAAAGGACACAAGGACAGAAAATACAGAGATGTAACTCCAGCATTCTGAAGTCTGGCAGTGTCGAGAGCTCCAGGAGCTGCTTCACTGCTCTCTCCCAAAATCTGCCAGGTGGTGGGTGAAAGCCTGGAGAGCGTGCGGACTGTTGTCTTTGCGATTTTATCGTTTAGATCCACTGCAGGGCTCAAGTCAGTATGTTGTTTGCTTACCAGTGCTTGTTTGCATTGCTGCATTTCTACCATTCCTGCTCGGAGAACAGCCTTCATCTCCCCACTTCCAGAAAAATGTCTTGCAAGGGCATGAGCACCGATTGCATGTGGAGATACAGTCAGGTTAGATTTCCGCTTTCTGAGTTCAAGTAAACTTCTCTAACTTATTTAGTAATGTGGAATTAACCTTACATTTAAAACAGGTCCTGTCCCCACAAACTCAGAATAGCAGGAAAACACTCTGTGAGTTTTAGAGGCTTTAACCCTTGCAGATCTGGAGAAGCTGCTTCTTTTCTCCCTGTAGCAGCCAAGAATGGCACAATTAGATGTGGATCAGGAAAACTGGATGATTACAAAGATAGGTGTACAGATCTATGACATTTTCTGTCTGCCCTTAACGGTGCAAGAAGATTTTATATTCTATTTCTGTCCTTTGCCTTGCTTCCTTTGCTCCAGAACATGATCTTCCTGTTCAAGCAGTGCTACAGATTACCTTATTTTGGTACCGTATTGATCTCTACCTGCAGCTGACAGCATGCAAGGGTTGCCTGGCTTTTTTGATGCAAGTTAAAAGATTTTTAATGGTGTTTTTTGCCATGAGACACAGATGAAGCCCGTGCTCAAAATGCTGAGCCTTATTTAAGCAGACAGTGACAGGGTCATGCTATTCCTTTGACTCTTTAGGCCAATTTATTCCATTTAAATTAACACTACATCAACAAGTCCTTGGCTTCTCTGCAGTCACCAAGGCTGCCAGTAGTGATGATGACATTTGCAAATGAAACTTTGCCTGCTGTGAGCTGCTGGGTTGGAAGGCGACTGCTAGACATTTGAATCTAATGTTAAGCAGAACTGTGATGATGTTTTGGGAGTGAATTTGTAACAAGTTTCCTATTTGTCTTCATTTCAGGAGTACTGCATTACCTCAACAGTCTGAATCACACCATGAAGCTTGTCTTGTTACACTTTACAGAGTACATATATCTCCTTGCATGGCCTATAGGGTCTGGAATCTTAATCTATTTATTTTTATCTATTCCTACTTCTAGATTTTTAGTCGTTCTTCATTCTTTACGCTTTATCTGCATTTGATTCGCACTCCTCTTGTCTGCTCCCACAGATGTAGAAATGAAGAGAATTTATTTTGTCTCCCTTACCCCAGAATGAACCTGAGGAACACATCTTCCAACCTCCTTCAGTCACCAAACTTAGATAGATGGCTCCTTCATAAGCAGGTGATGCACTATGACATATGCTCAGCTACAAGAAACTGTGAAGTATGCATGGTAATATAATTTACGCAGTATTTTATTTGAATTGAAGCAGATTCTGTTCAAACAGAGCAGTATCCTACCAATTGTATGGAGCAGCAGACAGAGACAAGCCTAGAAAGGCACTTTTTTCCCAGATCTTTGCCTAAGCTTTCTACATTTTTTTATTTGAAAGTAGCAATAGGAGTTAGCAATTACATATACAGGGCTCACCTCCACTTTGAGCTCAGTGTGGCCATTTACACCTATCCTAAGCAACTGCAGAAGAGCTCCTGAAAGAGGCAGAACGCTGCCCCTGCTTCCTGGAAGTGTACAATGCACACCGCAAAGGAGATGGAGCCTCAACATGCTCTGCTGTGTTCTCCAAGGTGTCTAATCCATCAGAGGACTGGAGGAGCACTGCTGGTGCAAGGGACTGAGAGACATGGAAGGAAAAATGACTGAAGCATTGAGTTGTTATAAAGAAGCTCTTGCATATATTTTTGCTTCAATGGAAGGACTGATCCTGATGACAGGGAAAAAGAGTGCAATATGCAGACATTGGTGATAGTAGCAGAGAGGAAAAGAATGGAAATTGTGCTGTGGGTAGACACAAACCAGCAAATTGGAATGGATTTTTTTCTACTCTAAAAAGAGGAGAACTTCCACACATATCTGCTAATTAATAGAGCACCCTTCACTGGCAGCATCAACAGGAAGTGCAAATCCTAACTAGTTTGGTTTCCTTTGTTCAAGGATTTAGTCACTGAGTGAGCAGTAGAAAAGTGTACTGTAGAAAAAGCTATATAAATTCTAAATTTTCATGCCAACACAGCTTCTGCCTCCACTTCTTTGCTGAAAAATTCTTGCCATGCAAGAAATGGGATAATTAATGGAAGAGATTCAGAGTAGAAGATATAACGTGAAAGCAGAGATTCTGCTGCTGCTGTTCTTGAACTTCTCACAGGAATGCTCCTGCTCTTTCCTGAACATCTTGCCAATTAATATTAATTTCTAGTTGTTTACATCTGTTTCCCCAGGGTAGGTGGCAGAAGTCATGGTCATTTTTAACAGCCTATACAAAGGAAAATTAATGTGCTCCGGTGGGGTGACGGTTACCTGGCATTATGCAAATGGGGAAATTCAGGCTTTATCAAAGAGTGTGGGAATTCTAAACTAGGCAGCAGTGGGGCTGAGCTCTGCTCAATCTGAAAAATTTCCTGATCCTACAGAACATGCCTGGAAACCTTACTTGAAGCTCAGCTGGGGGAAAGGCTTGCTGTGATCAGCTGGATCTCAGAACTAAACCAGCAAGAAGAGGTGAAAATTCCTCTGTGTGACCACCTAGACTGTCTCTTGAACTGCAAAAGCTGATAACAATATTTAAGAAATGATGGATAAAAGAATGAGGGAAATATCCATATTTCAAGTAGTTGGGTTTTTTCCTTTCTGATTACTGACAAAGTTAGTTGGAAAAGTCCAACATTTCTATTTTAAAATAAGCTAAAAGAAAAGCAAAGCACATTTCCTGTGCATCTTCTTTTGTCTTTGCATGACTTCATAACAGAATTAATTGCCACTCTGTGCTTTACCTGGGAAGAGGGAAGGCTTTGATTTGGAACAGCATTGCAAGGAACACATGGAAGCCGAAGTGGGCATGGGTCTTTGAGACTTGGACAGAAAGATCAGTCATTTTTGGATCAGAGGTTCTGGCAAACAATTGAAACAATCTGTTGAGGCAAAGAATAAAAGGACTTCACAGTGGATGTCAGGACTATGTACTGCCTGTAACACATTGCCTACTGTTCAAGGTTACAAGCCCAATGTACACAAACTAAGGTCAATTACAGCAGCATCTGATGCATTCAATGTATTTTTGGATGTGTGTGACTTCTCAATTTCACACCTGCGCAGCAGGGTTTGATTCCTGTGTTGCAATTGCTTCTGACTCCATAGGCATTACAAATAATCAGTGCTCCTTGATTTCTCCACCTCTCTTCCAGAGGAATCTGTTACCTACATTTGGTTTCATGCCAGATCAAAAGCAACTAATTCAATTTTTAACCCTGAAGCTGTTTAATAATTTCTCTCCTCTTCTACCCATTTCCCTCACTGTGAGAGGGTAATGACCCATTTTTGAATAGGTCTGTAACAAAGCCCCTTCACCGCACAATTTACTAGTTTACAACTATTCCAAAAGCTCTATTGGATTCACAGAGAGAAAATAGCCTTTAAAACAGGTCTTAGAATAGCAAGAACAGTCAGTCAGCTTTGCTGCCATGCTAATCACTTTTCCTAAATTTCATGCATTTGAGGTCTGAGAAAGGGGGTCTCTCCTATATTTCTTTAGACAACACAAAACACACCAAAGATATTTCAGTTCTGCCCACACCATGCCCACACACAGACTGCCCAGCACACAGGCACAGCTGGGTGAAGATGCCTCCCTGCAGAACTATCCCCTCTCCCCCATGAACAAGTGGGTGTACTTAATTCACAATAAATTCACCACAGGTACCAAAACACATGCAGGATACAATTACTGTGGCTTACCCTACTCACCTATCTTAAAGCTCTGTTGGTTACTATAGAATGTTAGTTTGCCCATAACTGCCAGCCTGCAAGTTGTAGAAGAGCTCTGGAAATGAAGCTCTGTGGGAAGTAACATACTCTAGGGAGGATAAAGCTTTGAAAAAAATGTTCTCATAGTCACAGAAAGAATAGGCAGAGTAAGTGGAGGTGAGATCTAGGATCAAAAATCTGATGATTCCTCTTGGCTTGCTTTATTGGTGCAGAAAAATGTGGAAACACAGCGCAGGTTCTCACAGCCTTGTGGGCTGCAGCTGCTTTGGTTCTCCCTCCAGCAGTACAGGCAGCTAAAGCTGAAGGGTAGAAGTCCCTTACACATTGAGCAGCAGCCAGAGCTCCATGATACTACCAGGGTCAGCAGGGCCATTCCTCTAACTGGAATGTGCATGGCTGCTTCTTGAAGCACTGTTCAGGAATGTTTGTCTTGGAAACTACAATGCTTCAGCCTGTGTTCCTTAGCAAAGTCCTGGAAGAGCTGGTCACTGGGGAAACTGCCAGCTGTCAGGAGCCTACCTTGTGGAAGAGAGAGCCCATTAGCACACTGCTAGAGTGGGCATAATGGGGGGGGGACTGATGTGGGTTTAGACAGTGCACTCATGTATAACATATGTTGTCAAAAAATCCTCTTGTTCTTCACTGATCCAAACTGCTTGCTCTCAGTGTTCCCAAAGCCAGAGACATGGATTAAACAGATCACCGAATTTGTGTGAAACGGTTTGTATAAACAGGGTCTATCGAGTTATAAATTGTTGTCTTGTGGCTGTCAGATGGGGACATTTATAGAGATGGTCCAAACTTTTGTGACTGGTATGCAGAGAACAAAGTGAACATTGCTGGGGTTAGGTCACAAATTTCACTTTATGAGTGACCAACAGGTATTTACCAAGTATTGTATATGCCAAAATTAGTCACATTTTCCTATTTCATCTTATTTCTGCATTTCCCTTGCTAAAAAAGATGATAGGTATTTCAAAAAATAGAGGACTAGATACCTGGTCAAATAGTCAGATAGGATACCATAGTTCTATTTCCACTCTGACTCGCATTCACATTTTTTTTTCCGATCACAGCTATGCTTTAGGTGCCAGCACTGCTTACAAAGCTTCAGTTCTTTTCAGGCTGTCAGTAAAAGGAGCTCAATGAATTGAAGAATGGTACTAATAGTCAGCAGGAACCTTGACCTTGTTTGTAGCAGGTGCTAGTTTATACATATCACACCCTCTTTCAAGATACTTCATAAATTAATAAAATGAACACATTTGAAATATTTTAAGTAGTATATAAAATAATGGAAATAAAACATACATATATATTTCTCATAAAACTCCTTAAAATGAATTCTAAATTTCTCATTTTTATTAATAAGGATTCCAATCTACAGGTGACAAACATTCCAGGGAAAGAGAAGTAAATTAATCAACCCTTTGCTGTTATAAAGATCAAAACAAACCATGTTGTTTCATCTTGTGTTTAGGCAGAAACGAGGGATAATTTTTTGAAGTGATTGCTAAAGGATATCCACCTACCCCTGCCATAGGTTTTGTAACTGGAAGGAGCCCAGGTGGCTCAAACAATGTTTATCAATCCTTTCCCTGAGCTGCAGTTGTTGTATTTGAGCAGATCAATTGTGTCCAGTCAAGGTGATGGTGTTCATTCTGCAGTACCTCCTTGACCTGCAGGATATTTCATTTTTCTGCAATGCACTGCAGTGGCTGCATGGGTAAGACATGTCCCTTTGGCTTGCCATTTGTCTGGCAAGCTTATGTTTCCACAAGCATGTCAACACCTCCTTGGATATTAGCACAACTATAAATGTTAGTTTATGCTAATAAGTAAGACGTTGAAAAACAAAGGAAAGGTCAGAAACTGTAGTTTTATATTAAGTGTGATTTCCCAAGATAAAATAAACCCAATTCACAGCACATGCTTACAATTTTCCAAGAGATATATTTATAGCTGTGAATATGTACTTTGGCTAACCCTATTGTAAGCACAGAGAAGGGAGGAGAGGAGGGGTTTTTTTCACTTTTAAACTAAAAGAGGGAGGTTAATTGGTTCTGCTAGCTGAAGGGCTATGTGCCAGGCAGCGGGAGCATGCATTGTAATAGAAGAGCTACAGAGACAAATGAGCCAGTCCACAGGATGAAAATCCACCTAATGCCTTGGGAGAAAGAGGGAAAAAACCACCAAGGCACAAATAAAATAAAGTAAAATGAAATAAAGTAAAAGCAAGAAATCTCTGTCTGCTTCAGGTACAGTGATTTTAACCAGCATTTCATGCTAATAATATATAACTCTTTGCTTAGAAGGGTAAAGAACATATTGTTTCTGTGCTGTAGTTGCTGGAAAAGGCGTTCAAGTCAAGACTGAAGTATTGCTTTCTCGTCGCCATCATATTTACCCTTTCTGGCCCAGAGACTCTAGAGCCCAAAGCAGCTACAGGCATTCCATCATTAAAGGTTTTTGTCATGATCACAAAGAGCAAACCTCACTTATTTTGTCCCCTTAAATCAGGGATGAATGATTTGTGTGAGCCAAGCAGCAGTGCAGTGAAAGCAACCAGGAACAGACCTCATAGGCCTTGAAGGAAAATCACTAAAGAAAGGGAGAGTTACTCCATGGCAACGTTTCACAGATATTGGCCATGACAAACATGTACATAAACTTATCACAAAGCTCTACTTAATTTTCTAGGTTATCTGGCTTTTTTTTCTGCTTAATTGCAAAGAAGAAAATTATTTTTAATTTTCTATTTCTTTGTGTTCTGTGTAGTTCACTGTACCTTTTTCCTTTCTTTCTTTCCTCCTTTGGCAGAAACTACAATTCTCCTTCAACAGAGACCCGCTTTGGAGAATCTCTTGTATTTATCCATTACTCTTCACTTAAGGTCACGCATCCATTTCCAGCACTGATTGATGATAGTACCTGGTATCGTCCCAAGCTGAACAAAAGCCAATGAGAGAATCTGCATTAGCCCATCCTCAGGAAAAGTGTCAGGTATCACTTACTGCCCTGACAAAACTGCTGTTAAAATACTAATAATTTCTCTGAGATCTTCATTTCTATCCACAGCATTATAAAAGCTCAGGAAGTGGTACTAGCTCTGTGGTACAGATGGAATTTTGTGAAAACTTAGAGAAGGAACGATATGAGGCAGTAGCAGGGTGTGACAGCAATGTCCTCCAGACCTGGCTGGAGCCAGAATGCACAGAGATTCAAAGGTGTTTCATTCAATAGGAATTAAGATTAAGATCCTGAATAGCTTTCAGGATCTGGAAGAAGCAAGATTAAGATATGGATATCTGGAAGATATTTTGGTCTGACTCTACACAGACCTAAGTTGCTTGGGGTTTGAAGTCCCCCTTTCAAACATGATCTTAATGTAACTGCTTAAGATCACACCTACTCCAGGATTTTTATAGGAATGTCCACTTGGATGGACAAGAGTTTGCAATTTGGACCAGACATAGCCCTTTTCTTCTGACAGATCCTTTACTTTATTGGATGTCACAGCTCATGAGCCTAATATTCTTCCCTGTAATAGCTAAAATTGTTAAAATTTTGCTTTCTGCCCTATAAAGTGTGAAACAGTTTAAAAATGTGTATCACTAATGCTAATGGAAGATTTGGAAACTCTGCTGTGCAAATTCCACAGTGAACTGTTGAGGTCAGAGTCTTCTTTTCTTGTGCCTCTTTTTAAATGTTCTCAGGGAAGTAAGTCTACATTTCCTTTGGTAGGTCAGCTGTAAAATTTTACTTAATAACTAAAATAAAGTTATGACATTGTTTCCACTGGGATTGAACAGGCGTGTAACTGAGAGAAACTCAGAGAAGGAGATTAGCAAGGAGTCCTTTTCCTTTCATTTCTTATTAATGGAACACCAAACCATGAAGCACTGAAATTTCCAAAGTGAAATTTCTTTTATATTTCACAGGCTGTGAATGCATAAGTTTTTCATGTGCTTGGCACATGTTAGAACACATTTTTATTTTTTTGCAGGCTCATATATTAAAAGATAAATCTTAGGAGTTGTCCATCTGATCAAGCGCAGTGCATTTTTATGTGAGTTTCTAGTTTTTTGTAAAAAAGATAGACACTGTGTAGGTTAGATGCTTCTTTTCTTCATAGAATATATTGGACATTAACATACATACTACTCACACACACATAATATTAATAGAATCATGACTTAATAGCCATGTGCAAAAAATATCTTCTGTGGAACTAAACAGTAACATTGGAATTCTTTTTCTTCCAACATATCATTTTTATTCTTCTGGAAGGGGTAACTGTTGTGCAAAATTTTCTGTTACTCTCTCCAGTAAAAGGCCATGTTAAAATTTGCTGAATGACCTAGTTTCCAAATTTTCTACTTTACCCATCTCACCTCAGTAAAGATCTTTCTGCTGTGCTTGTATTTATTTTAACATAATAATTTCTGTTTCTCACTCTTGTTACAAAGCACTGGCAGGATATTTATGGAAAAGTATGCAAGGTGCAGATTTCGGATTAGTTTGCTTTTAAATTTTCAAATGGAAACTGGAATATTTTTATTTCTTTATGTATTGTTGTTAATCTGAGGTCTTGTACAGAAGGACGCCAAGAATGGCATAGCAAACAAAATAGTTCAAGAACAACTAGGCAGGACAATGGAAAACACCATTGTGATTGTACCAGTTTAAAAAAATTATGTGGAATAAGAAGAGAAATTAAAAACATTGATATTTTTCAATAAAGACTTTAAGCATTTTCCTTTCAAAAACAAATTTCTAAAAGTTCCAAGTAAAAGACTCACGCTTTTTTTTTGGTCTTAGTTCTTTTTATGGAACAATTCAGTAAAGCTTAATGGAATACACATCTCCTCAATTTACATCTTTCACCAAAAGAATTGCTTCAGCTAAAAACTGACACAGCTCTGAACAAAGAAATTGAATACATTCTATTTTGCCCTTACTGTGATTTATTTGCTTCCCTGAAAAGAGAAGTCTTTCTGAGCCTTACCATTTTCCCAGGTGAATTCAGAATAGCTATAATGGAAATATTCTGATAATAAATTAAAAAAAAAAAAAAAAAACACAAAAAACTGGGGGGAAAAAAACCACACCAAGAATTGTTGTAATCATCTGAGAATACTATTGTATGCATGGTTGAAAAAGTGTGGTTTTTTTATTAGTTTAACTACTGGGATGACCAAAAAACTGTAACTTCTCATTCACTTTTTATGGGAACATAAAAGTTAATGATAAAACTTCATGGAAACCTAGCTTCGTTGATGTGTCTGTTTTCAAAGCAAATGAAATATAAGCCATAAAATGTGATTCCATAACCTCTTTTCAAAAAATGTTTAAAATTCTATTTTTATTTATATGACTTAAATGGGAAAAAAAGGAAAAGGAAAAAAGAAAAGAAAGGTTGTTATATTCAGATTCTTTTCATTAGAGAGATATTTGAAATCTCCACTGAGAATTTCTGTTAGTATAAATAATTAAATTATTTGAGCTGAAAAATTTTTAAGAATTCTTACAGTTCTGTCTTGTAACTAGAAGTTTTTGAGACTTTATTTTCAGTTAGAAATTGCTCATTGCCATTTTAACTTCAACAATATGAATTGTTTGAACTTTTAAAAGTTCTATTTAGGAAAAATATTTAACTAAAGTCTGTTTAGTACATAAGTAAAAATTTATTAAAATGTCATTAGGGTGTTAGAACCTGATGCTAGATTTGTACATTTCTTGGAATGGAAATGGAAATATTTGCTTGTCTATGTATGTGCTTGTGCACATACATTCCTCAGAAGAGAAAATGGATTTTACTCATGTTATGCAATACATTCACCTTGCACTGCAGAAATCCTTAAGTGTACAGGAGTGCTGAGGAAATGAGCACTACCCATAGACAACAAATGTCAACTAGAAATATCAGACTTGCATTTTTTTATTGTTTTCAGGCAAGATGGAGAAGAAACTGCCCCCTCCTCTATGCTAAAATTGGGCTAATCAAAGACATCAATCAATTTCACTCTGTGGAAGAGGTGCTGTGAAAACCTGTTATAGTACATTGAGTTGTGGATTTTAGTATTCAGCCGTGCACCACTGGCATCAGGGGCTAGAATATCATGTAGTGTATGTTAAATGAAGTTCCACTCCACGCAACCCTCGCACATCAAAATGAAAGTAAGAGCTCCATTCAGGACAGGATGAGCAGTGTAATTTCTGTTCAGTGAATTCCCACAACTTGCACCTTGTGGGAGAAGTGAGGCAGACTGACAGAAGGCTAGGAAATTAGTTCTGATGTGTTTTTGCTTTCACATCAGAAAATATTGAAATTAGCACTCCAGACAAATAGTTACCCTTTTCAAAGCTGCCCAACCTTTCTCCTTCATTGCCAACTCTTAGTCTGAGAATGGGAGAGAGACATCATTTGGCAAACAGAGGTCAGACTGGAAAGAATAATGCCATGAATGACTAATGGAGTCCTCTGATTCATGAGGAAATTTTGATTTACATTTCAAATCAATAGTGATCTCTACCCAAACCAGGTTTTGAGCTAAGAATAAAGTGAACTCTGCATTTCTGTGGAGGTAGTTCGTGAAGCATAACACACAATGGCTAATCTTTCATAAGTTTTTTCTTAACACCAAGGTACATGCTACTCCTTGATAAAAGGACGCAGCAATTCATGAGAGCAATCTGTATTTTCCTGTTGGTTTCCTATATATCTAAAAAATTATTTATATTCCAATTACTGGAATTACTTTACATAGTATTCTCTCTTACATATAATTGACATAGATTGTAGTCCTAAATACAGGCTGGTTTCCATAATAGCTTGTATGGAGAAAAGCAAGGTAATGCTATCACTAACAAAACTTTCTTATCTATATTGTATTACTTAAAATATCTTTGCTTTTATTTATGAAAGTTTTGGTTACCCTACTTCTTCCATAGTTTGACTTTTGTTTCCTGTGGAGGGTATAAAGCTGGCAGTCTCAGTTATGGCTCATGAGAAAACCAATTTTGTTCTTTCTGCTTCTTTTTTGCTCATAGTCTTTGCTAAGAATAAGTTCTTAGTGCTCAGCACTGCTGAAAGGGATGGGCTTAAGTAGCAGGGAGTCATAAACAAATGCAAACCCATGTGGCTATCACCTCTTCTGTGTACTTCAAGAAAAACACACTGAAAGAATGGCAGCAACACTTTGGGGAATAGTTTGTAGCATTTTACCTGCTCTGGCAAAAAAATTACCAGAAAGCAGTCCCTTACTCAAACCAATTTCATTTTTCCAGCAGCAGAGCAGGTACTCAAAGTGTATTCCTCCATCAAGTTTTAAGAGTGGATGCATTTGGAGACAAGGTGACGTGAATTAGTGACAAGAATGTGTCTTACCTTCTATTTTATTTTGGCTGGTCACGCCAATCTGGCAGGTTGTGCCTGAGATGGGCTCTGTGCTTGTTCACAGCAAACCCGTTAACACAGCTGCAGCTGCCAGACCAGATGTGACTCCAGAGTCTCTATGCAGTTCCACTGTTTACTTCCCTTTGGGGTTATCCAGGGGAAAAAGAAGACTGATGGGAACTGAGGCATCTAATGGCAATGAGGTTGCAGAAATGGTAAAGTAGGAAAGATTTTGTTATGCCTGAATGTTTGTTACACATGAAGTTACTTGTGCCAGACAGAATAAAGATGGATTTTCAGGTGCTAACACTGGCAGTAGTTGAAAGCACTGGCCATTAGGAAATTCCTAGCACATTTTGCCTTTGACCTTTGTGAGCAGATACTCTAAACTCTCACAATGTTGCCTACACAGGTACAAGTTTCAAACCATAATTGCTATTTAAAGCTGGAAGCATGCACACTGCTGATTGCAGGTGAGGTGCCTTTTGCTGGCTGTGTGCACTTCAGAGCATTTCACTTGCCCAGTGGGATGCACTCTCCAGGTATGAGTATCACATTAAATCCTAGTAGAAGATTATATGGATGACAGAAAGTACTAAATTACTGAGGAATGTGCTATGTAGAAGGAAGAAAAATGTGAAGAAAAAGTCACCAAAAATATCACACAAAAATTCTCCCACAATAAGAACTGCCTCAAACCCTGCAGTTATTCTTTCCAAAGACTAAGAGGTGCTTTGACCTTGTCTTCAAAGGTAAACCCCAGAGCATCTCGTAGCAAACCACTGTGTTTCCCTCTCTCGGTAATTTTTTTATCTGGAGCAAAAAAAAATACCATGAAAGTTGCCACTCTGGCCTAACACACTTTTGGAATAGTCATGGGTGCAGAATAAGGACATAAAAAATTATTGAAAAGAATTCTGTGATTAGATACAGAATCAAAGACAGTAAAGCAAGGAGATAAAGCTTGAAAACTGTGTTTAAAAAAAATTTAAAAAGTGGAAAAGACAAAGGAAGAGCCAAGGCACCTTTGTTTGACAGCAACTCCACTCACTGTTTTCTTTTTTGAGGGAAGGAAAGGAAAGGAAGAAAAGGAGTTTGTGTATTTTTTTCCCAAGTGAAATTGCAAGTGGAAATTTGAGATAAAGATAACCCAATTATATAAGTGGATTTTAGCTCTGACAGAAAGGTTAATGATCCAACACTTGGAAGTATGCCAGGACACATTAGTGACCATAAGAAGCCATAAATTTGGTTTTATATTGAAGTGAAAGTAGCCCTGTAGTACAGCGTCTCTTGTCATCCTGGTGAAACATTGGCCACCTGTTGAGTTGGGAAAAATAAAACCTTTTTATTCAACAACATCCTTTCTGATGAGACCTGAGCTGTATCTGGAGATGACCCATTTGAATCCCAACAGCAATCCTATTTCAGTTCCAATATTGTGCCATTATTATAATTTTCTTTTTGGTTTTATTTAGCACTCTACAGTGACCCCCTGTTGTGCCTTGAGCTGTGTTAAATTCAGTAGTGAACTCGTTTGTGAAGGGGACAGAGAAGGGACTAAGGCCATTAACCATATTGAAACATCAACACTGCAGCATCAGTTGGAAACTTTGGAAAGGGGAAAACTCACCCAGATTTTTTTTTCCTAGGTCAGCTATTCAAAGAGGAGAGGAGAGGAGGGGAGAGGAGGGGAGAGGAGCCAGGATGGGCATGAGCCACCCCCTGCCTGCCTCTGCCAGCAGGGACCCGTCACCTACCTGGGGGTCCTGGGGGTCCAGTGTCACCTTTCTCTCCCTTTTGTCCTGGAAACTGGTGGAAACCTGTGGGGAACAGCAGACATGCCATCTCAGAGCTGCAGCTCTAAGGNCTGTTCACAAAAAAAAAGAAAGGTAAAGAGCTGACAAATACCAAGGGAACAAACATTACCTCTGGAACAAGTAAGGGAAGAATAAACAATAAGCTGACAGACCAGACAGGATAAATGAATCAGTCAATCACTGAAATTAAAGAAGAGCAAAACCCAAAGAACTCTGTCAGTTTAACATAGCTTTTAAAGTGTCTGGCTTGACAGAACCTGAGGAGAAAAGCATTATTTCAGTAAGAAATACTGACGACCCTTCCTGCTGTACAAGGAGTCCTACAAGGAGGCCTTGGCAGGTTGGAGCTGGCAGGGAGTTCTGAACAGGCCTGGGAATGACATAAAGAAAGGAGCAGGCTTAGAAGGAAAACTAGCCTGAAAATCCCAAACCAGACCATCACAATACAGATACAAAGTCAGATAGATCAGAAGCTGAAGATAAACAGGAACTGATTTCATTAAATAAGCACTCAGCCTGTGATAAGTAGGACATTGCTAGGGCAAACAGTGCACAGGCATAACCTTTTCAAGAGCAGCTATATTCAACAGCTATCTCTGTTTATATTCACTGTAAATATATTTTCCTGATGTATGTCACAATAATAGTTCCTAATTTTTAACTTTCACTGGATTTACACTTTTGTAAGTGTATTGGCTTCATCAGTGGACCTCCCAAATTGTCTCAGGCTACATGAGAGCACCTCATACCAGCCCAGTGGAAAGGAATAAATTTCCAATACAACCACTGCAAACACAATTATGTTTCACTCCTACTTGCAAAGTCCTTGAGCTCCTTTGTATAGTTTCTGATTTCTGAACCCTTCCAAATTTACTTCCATTCCTTCCATAACTTCATTGGAAGCCATCAGCACTTGCAGCAGGGCACAAGAACATATATTTTCTGAGCCATGGGGAACACAGCCACCTCATATCCATGTACAAGCCCTGAGCAGTCCACCCTGGCTTCCTGCAAAGCCCTTAGCTGAATTTTATCCAGAAGAGTTGGGTTTAGGTTATGAGACTGAATACCAGTGATTCTGGCTATCATAAAACCAGAGCTTTGGTTTCCTAAACACATTTTTTCTCATCTTGATAACTACTTGTTTTCTGTCCCATTTTAAGATCTCACATAAGTACCCTTTGGGACCACAAGTACCAGGACCTGCCTGTGATGCACTGGGAAGTGCAAGCAGGGGTCAGGCTGGCACAGGGCCATAGTGAAGGATGGGCTGGGGTTCAGCAGCACCTGAGCACAGTGAGTTGACTCCCCCCCAAGCTCTCATTACCTTCCCCAGCTTCCCAGAGCTGCAGCTGCTCCATTCCCTACCTAGTGGCTAAATGCTACAGCTGCCTGTCAGTATCACAGCACAAGGTTAATGGTTACAGGTGCAGCATGAGCCTTTTCCTCAGTTCTCATCAAAACTAATGTGTCCTGGAGAACTGGTGGTGTTCTTCAAGCTTGTTCTTCAAGCTTTAAACCCACCCTGACTTCACTGGGAAATTTGACTGAACAAGCATTGCAACACAAGAATTTCAGTGTCACCTTCAAGAGTCAGAGGAATTGAAGAAAATGCTCTGATTCACTTTAGCGGCCCTTAGACAGTAAACATATAATTATTTCTGTGATAATATCATGTAGACTTTTATAGCTTACAAGCAAGAGCCATTTCTGTGGGAAAAACTAAATACTTTCTGTGTTTCTCTCCATTTATCTAGCCTTACAACAATGATAGTTGCTATGCTCTGCCTCTGAAATAAACTGAATATTCAAACAATAAAATTTTTGTCTTAATTTTTGACTAGGTTCCAGTTAATTAATCTTCTTCCATTCCCTATCGCTCCTTGGCACTGAGAAAGCCTATGCACAACAGTATTTGTATTTTAAAAATATAGGAAGCTGTGAAAGAACAGCATGAAAAAGGAAGAAATACACAACCAAGATTTCACTGTTTTTTGAGGAAAGGAGGCTCAGGGGTGACCTTATCACTGTCTACCAGTGCCTGAAAGGAGAGTGTAGCCAGATGGGGTCCAAGGTAACTGGCAACAGGATGGGAGGACACAGCCTCCAGAGGTGCCATGGGATGTTCAGGTTGGACATTAGGAGGAATTTCTTCACAGAAAGGATGATTAGACATTGGATAGAATCTACCCAGCAAGGTGGTGGATTCGTTATCCTTGGAGGATTTTCTTTAAGGAAAGACTGTACATGGCACTCAGTGGTTCAATTGGCATGGTGGTGTTTGGTCATATCAACAATCTCAGAGGTCTTTTTCAACCCAACTGATTGTGTGATTCTGTAAAACAATGTCCACATGCTTGTGTACAAAGACAGGAGTAAATCTTGTAGATACTTGTCAATATAATGTAGAAAAAATCAAGCTGTGTCTAAATACAGCACTGACGAGGCCGCACCTTGAGTGCTGTGTCCAGTTCTGGCCCCTCAGTTTGAGAAGGAGTTTGAGAGCCTTGAGCGCGTCCGGAGGAGGCAGCGAGGCTGGAGAGGGGCTGGGAACACAAACCCTGTGAGGAACGGCTGAGGGAGCTGGGGGTGTTGAGCCTGGAGAAAAGGAGACTCAGACGTGACCTTATCACTCTCTACAACTTCCTGAAGGGTGTCTGTAGTCAGGTGGGGGTTGGTCTCTTTCTCCAGGCAGCAACTGACAGAACAAGGGGACACAGTCTCAAGCTGCACCATGTGAAATTTAGGTTGGCTATTAGGAAAAAGTTCTTCATGGAAAGGGTGATAAAGTGCTGGAATGGCCTGCCTGGGGAGGTGGTGGAGTCACCATCCCTGGATGTGGCACTCAATGCCATGGTTTAGTTGAGGAGTTAGGGCATGGGCTGGACCCAATTATCTTGAAGGACTCTTCCAACCTAGAGATTCTGTAATTCTGTGATTCTGCATTAAAGTACCAGGAAAAAAAATGATAAAAAAATAGTCATGGTAATACAGTGAACTAATGCATAGTTTTAACTTAAATGCTGTTTTGAGGAGAAGGAAGAAAGTTGAGTTCATGGTAAAAGGCATGAAAAATGTGAGCCTTTACTGGATGAGATGGAAACTATTGGTCTTCTGAACTACCTGTGCCCTGAATTACCTGTGGCTGGTCACAGCCACACCTTTCTGGGGCTGTATTAGTTGGGCCATTGGTTATCCACCAGCCCATGGTTGTGCCTTCTAAACTGCCTTACTGAAGTGGGTGCTGGCAGAAAAAAAGCACGAGCTGCAGTCTTTCCACTTATTTTTAATTGCAAAAGCAACAGGCAATCCCGAAGGTGTATTTTGTTTTTGAAGAAATACCTCACTGAGGAGATGACAGGCACTGTGAAGAGGTATGGTGAAATAAACTGCAGAGGCACAGTTGCTTTCCCACTGCCAGAGCAAAGTGGAAGGTCTTTGTATAACTTCTTTTTAAAGTGGCTATGCACATACACTATGAATAAATCAGGAATAATTTAGCAACAAACTAACCAAGAAATGCTCAGAAAGACCTTATTTAAAAAGTCTATGCATATGACGCTTCAAATGTGAAAAATCCATTGTTGTCACTTTCTGAAAATCCTGTTTGAATACAGTCCTAAATATAAGTGCTTATTTTTAACTTGAAAAAAAGCCAAACCCACCACCACCTGAATGAGAATAGCAGAGTGTTTGAGAGCCCAGTTTTCACTTGGACTACCCCATCTGGCTAGAGCTGGATGGAGGTGTCAAATCTAAAGAATCAAGGTAGAAACAAGAAGGGACATTTTCCAGAAGCTGCCAATGACAGTGGCACTTAATCTGTAGGCATTAAGTACACACAAGAGAGCTAATGTCTAATTTTTATGAGGTCTGAAAACTCTGAAAACTGGAACTTCTAAGGGGCAGGGATAGCTCTTTAGCATCTGAGCCGTTATTTGTTTCAGGCTGAGCATGCAGAAACTCAGCCCTCCTAAATCTGTGTGCAATCCTGAAATGCTGACATTCACTTTTTAAACCTCTGCTAATTTGCTAAAGTAATTTTTTATTTCCCAGCTCACTGCACCTGCAGAATGTACCCTGCTGGATGACTGCAGCATCTCTAGAGAAAATACCTTTTCCATCTAGAGAAACAAATGCTATCGAGCAGGCAGACTGAATGGGAAGAGTTCACTTTAGACCCAGACACACCTCCGATGCCTCAGGCATCATGTCCCTGACATTCAGCTTTCACTGCCTGTGGCTTTGCCCCTCCCAGGCTCTTATCAGCCATCCTCTATTCTCATATTCCATATATCTGCCAACAGATGTAGCAGAATTAAACCACATCTGCTGCATAATGTTTAAAGTTTCCATGCTGTTTAGCACTCGTTGGCCTACAGTCTCCAAAGACAGATTTAAACTTCTGGTTTGCCTACGGCTTCAAGAAGAGCTACATGTGTGTGTGTCTGTGTGAGCCTTCCCCTGAAGTAATTTTCCTTATTCCTTATTTACAACAACCAGGCACTTCAGCACAAACTGGTTTTGACAAGGGAATAATGTGTGTACTGTGCGGGAATATTTAGCACAAAAGATGTTCACTTTACTGGAATTTGCAGAGGAAAAATCTGCCCAGAGTCCTGTCTGACTAGGGAGCCTCCTCTGATCTACAGCAATTGCAAATGGACAAACAAATTATTTCCATTCCCTGAGACACTGTGCAGAATTTGTACAATTTCAGAGCTAGCTGGGAGGAGGAGTTTTACAAAGCCTTGAGGCAAGGTACTCAGAGGCGTTGTGAAATGCCAAAAAGGATTTCTCAGTGGACAAAATAAAGGTTATGTTTTTATAGAGGAAAAAGATCTCAGATAATCCAGAGAGATCTAAAGGTTTCTTTTCATTGCTCACCACCTGATGCTACAAAAACATATGTTTTGTTACCTCTCTGGAGGCATGAATTAACTAACTATATTTGGTAATCTGTGGGCTTCTATTGTTTTTCGTCTCTTCTGCACTCACTGTCATAGAGATGTCTCAATTCTCATACAGGAAAGAATGTTTTTACTGATAAAATTCCCCTAGGAACTACACCAAGTAGCATTCAATTTAGTCAAAAATTATGCAGGCATATTATCAAATTATTAGCTATTTGGACAATGATGAATCTACATATAATCAGGTTTGTTTGCTTGTTGGGTTTTTGTTTTTCTTTTCCTTTTTTTGGCTTTCAAGAAGCAAATCCCATGTCCCTTTAGGCTTCTCTGCAAGGCATAAAAAGATCTGTCCTCTGTCTCTACCCCACAGCACACTCATCCATATCCTGGAAGCTGTCACTCTGCTGGCCGTGTGAGACAACAGCCATGCAACCAGCCTTGCTGGGCTGTGAACAGAGAATGTTTTCTATTTGTATTAGTGGTGCTAAGGAAATGTTAGTATTTTTGTGATAAGAGAAGTTCTTAGTAATGAAAGAAATCATATGGCAGGCATGAACATTGATGTGCCATTAATCCATTAAATGGGCAAACTGAAGAGACAGTTCAGGGTCCGGTGCCTCAATATTCCTTGCTCTGCCAGAGCAGATTTCTGTCCTATTTGAAAGAAATTATATCTATTCCAAAAGATAATGCAATTGCTTGATTTTCTGTCTCTCTGTGCTCCAGCTTGAAATTCATAAAGGAAAGATTCCCTGAAGTTATTTAATATAAGTGGTTCTGAGAAAGCCAGAAATCAAATACAATAGATATTTTCTGGTACCAAGATGTTTCTGTGGATGTGGAAAAGGATTAGATGATCTCGTTAGTTCCCTGCCAGATCATCTCTTATGATTATATGCAAAGAAAACCCCTAATCACTCATCCAATACTTCTCCCAAATAGTCCGTGTTTCCCATTTTTCCCCACTATGTGCCACTTCTGATGGCAGAGAGGCGGGACTTGCTTGTTTTTTAGGGTGTGAGCTGAAAGATAGGAAATGGTCTTCATTTAACGCAAGCTGTTTCACCAGCTCTTTGTGGTTTCACTTTTGTAAATTGTGGGTCATTGTGTTGTCAGTTCTCTTGCTCTTTGGGCTGATTTCACCTTTATCTTCAGATATTTACATATGGGGTATTTGAGTCTTAGCTCCAACTACAGTACTGAATTCCTCTACATCTCTAAGTCTTCCCATCTCTGCTATTATTATCCCTAAACAGCCCCTCCCATTTCTTTATTCACTTCCTCTCCTGTTTATGGCTGCCCAACTGTGAAAAGCTGTTCCTACACCACTAAACAGTGGTTTCTAGGGAGAAACATAATGCATAGACTTGTATTTATTTATGGATCCACAAACTAATCCATCTTCCATACCATAATTCAGATTTAATGTAGTATATCCCATTTTTTTCTGCCTCCCAAAGCAGAACACCAATGGCCCCAACGGCCCCTGTTCCCTTCCCTTTGTCCTACACTGTCTTTCCACCCTGAGGACCCCACTGCATGCCCAAATTTTCCTTCTCCGCTTTCAGAAACCAGAATCCCAGGCCACATTTGGGGTCTTGGTAAGTAATAAAATGTGAATCTTGATTATGCTCTCCTTTACCTTAGTTGCCAGTTTAATTATGAAATAATTTCAATAAAATCCGCCATGCTATTTTGGAGCTGGTGTAATCAAGAGGAGAAAGCTCCTCTTTCTCCAGAGTTAAGTAAATTGTTATCAGAAGGCATCTGCATGCTGGCATGTGTGAAGAGAGGCAGTGGTCCCAGCTCACCTTGCATTTGGCACTTGCAGGCGGTTCTTGCCTGCCGGCTGCTGCTCACATTCCCTCCCTTCAGATCACAGCTCTGTTTCTGTAGGTTCCGTCCTTCAGTTAAATTAGAAAGCTATCATAGTTCTGCAGACAAATCATAAGATCAAATGAAGGTTGTTGGCAAGTGCTACTGTATCCACCCTTCTTTCCATTTTGCAGTATTAATTGTGGCACCCTTGCTTTAGATGCTGTGGTAGAAAGTCAGGCAAGGCACAACTGGGCATTTTAGTTCCTGGTTTATTTATCTGTCCTAATTACAACAGGACTTTGCAAAACCCTACAAGTATACCCAGGAGAAATATATTTATTCAAAAGCCTTGCAAAATTTCCTCAAATCCTAAAAAAAGACAGACTCAAATCTTACTAACCCTCCTCCCTGTGGCCTGGTTGTTTTTTTTGTTGGTTTGGTTTGGTTTGGTTTAGTTTGGTTTTTTTAATTTCTTTTTTTTTAATTTCTTCTGAAAGGGAAAAGATGTTGATAGAAGAAATCAAAATCTTAAGCAATAGAAATTAATTTAAAAGCCATTCTGATGACTGCTTAGTTCTGGTCCTATAAAAAAATACGTGCAGTTCAAATAAACAGATTTTTAATCTGATTTTTAAACTAAAAATGGCTTGCTTTATGGGTTCTGCTCAACAGGGTTGGATCACATTTACTCCATATCTACAACTGGTCATTCTTGCTCTTCTGACTTCCAAGAGAAAAGCACTTTCCCAAAAAGTAGTGGCTGGTTTGTAGGTCACCTGCTTTGCTTCCCTTTGACTCTTCTGCTCAGCTCTTCTCAGTTTTCTCTGTGCTTCCTCCCCCTTGTGCCCTTTTCCCATCCTTAGTTTCTAGAGGGCATTACACTACTGTTCCTGCTGGCTTTTCAGCTGTTGAGAGCCGTGTATTTTTAGCAGCCATCTCTCCTCTCATCTACTCGGAGGCAAGTGATCGTGGTGGTGGGAGGGCACCGCAGCCAGACTGGATCGTCGCACTTCCCGAAGGCGGCTCAGCCTTTGTGGCCTGAGCCTGGGCACGGCTGGCAGAAAGGAAATCTTCCTGACACCACCAGTGAAGCCTTCTGCCAGCACCAAAACCAGCTTTCAATCAAATCAGAATATGTGCTTCATTTAAAAGCAGCGAGACTTTTTAAAATCGTGACACAACTGCTGTTCATTTTGTTCTCTTCAGGGTCTTATCAGATATCCAGATAACACATTCAATTTTTTATTTTTTTTTCAGGTGTGAGGAATAGAGACCTTTTTGTTTCCTTTTGAGATAAAAAAATGATTTCTGATCTCACATGAATGTAGAACATGAAAGACTAAGTAAAATATACAATAAAATTTTTAGAAAGAATATTGTTAAAATTAAATTTTAAAAAGGGGTATTGTTAACACTCAACCTGACTGGAATATGAAAATTTAGAGGCAGGGAACTGGTACTTGTGCTCTACATAGCTGAAATGAGAATAGGATGCTTACAAAATGAATTTAAAAGGTATGAAAAAATGTATTTTTTCCACTTTATGGAACTGTAATGTCAGTATTAGAACTATTAGTTTAATATGTATGGGCTATTTATCACGAAAAAAATCATCATTTTTTTCAAGTAGGGAAACGACCATCGTTCTGCAGGTGGGACTTTTCCACAGCACCTGGCTCAGATGTCACCTATTCAAGATGTCAGATTACATGGATGGGCAGCTAATGGGGCCATAATTGTAGTGCAAATTAATTTCTTACTTAAAAATGGGGCATTGCAATATGAAAGAATAATGGAGAGTACATGCAGAAGATAACATTCAAATTAAGTTGAAATAACAGTAATAAATCAGGCTGTCAAAAACTAAGCTTAATACTAACTTAATACTTACTTAAACCAGAGCATTAGGATTTGAAACATTTTGTACATTTTTTTTTTGTGTCCTTATGTAGAAAGTGGACTCAAACTTGTATTTTTTTCCTGATAAATATGTGAAAGGTTGATGTATTTCACCACAAACAGGCCTTGTTTTATATAATTTGAGGGATTAGCATGCCAGTATTAGATATGCAATGGATAAGTCCAACAGGAGCTATGGTTCAGTATAGTTAAGTGTCAAGAATCTGACACACTGGCAACTAAAATAGATTTATTCAAGTCAATAATAATCAGAATAGCATGATTTATAGAGAACAAAAGCTCACGTTTGGTTCTGCTCCTAGTTATACTGCCATGAATCAGAAGAAGCTCTCACAAAACAAGATTGGGGGAGCAGATATTTGCTGTTGGACTGTCAAAGTGCTTAAAAGGGAACTCCAGTGCTTTTATTACTTATATTTGAATTTTAATGGCATCCTTCGGATTTTCATATTTTTCCATGTTTCTAAACAGATTTATCTGAGCTCTTTGGCAGAAACACATAATTATGAAGTTTTCTAAAACTTATATTATTTAATTCACTGACCATCTGTTGGATAAATAGCTAATTAATAGTCTTTGTTATTTTTAGAATACTATATCACTGTATGTTCCAAAAAGAGCTGTTTTAGTCTTTTGGGTAAATACAGAATAAATCTAAAAAAAAAATGTTTATGTATTTTTAAAGTAAAGTTAAACACACACTTCTATAGTGCAGCAAAGATATAAATTTTTCTTTATTTAAAAAAAAAAAAATCTTTTCCTGGTTAAATCCTTGCTTTCTATTTGTTGCTCTTCTACACGTGTAAGACAGAGCTCAGGCCCCAAAATTCTCTCTGACAGTGTTGTGGAAAGCATTTGGTGTCCCAAGTCAGAGGCACAAAGTTGATCTCTCTCTGCCTAACTCCTACATGGCAAACACACTCTGCAGAAGAAGGAAAAGACCAAAATAACAGAATGGAGCCTGATAAGGAATAAAATTATTGCCACTGCCATGTTTACCCATGGAGAACCCCTCATGAACTGTTTCACATTCTATAAAGAGGGTTCAAACCTGACCTTGACACTGGGAGGCTCCTGAACGGGAAGAGAGTGAAAACACTCAATTTTCACTGCATCCACAAGTTCAATCGACATTTGCAGGCCAGAGTGCCTGGCCATGCTGCCAAGGTGTCTACCTGCTCAATTCCAGGCTAAAGCATCCCAGCTAGCTGAGAAATTCCCCTCACTTCTGCCAGCTTAGCTAGCCAGACTTGCCATCCACAAGCTATGCAGGTTTCCAATCTGTTGCTCCTGTAGCTGATTTCAACCTTCTGTTGAAATGTATAGAGAGAATATGAAGGATAATATAGGCAAAACATTTCATTGGGATGGACATGAACTGAATGACAGAAGAGCTTTTCTCCTCATTGCCATCTTGGGAAGCTATACCGTAAATCTCTTATTCTAATCTTATAATAAGGTTAATAATACATGAGATCTTGCAGGTTTGTGTTTTCAGTTAACCTGTACAGGCCTTCCATCAAACATCAAAACCCTCTAAATGCAGAGATGCTCCCTGCCTGCTAAACAGATATATTTCTGATGAACAGCGTCTGCTTGTGTGCACAGGGGCACTTTGTACATTACATTTTATACAATATTTGCACAGATCTGGAAGGCACTAAGCCATTTTGTCTTACTGGGTTACAGCTGTTCCTCCATGGTTTCTGAACTGAATATTCATTAAGTCATTCTAACCAACAAATTAATATGTGTGTTTTTTTAAGGACCCACTCAGAATGCTAATTTTAGGAAGATATTTGAACGAGAAGCAAATTTTCTCTATATGCAATTTATATATCCACTTGAAAATATGGTTTTGTAATGAAATGCTGAGAGATCCTTAATTATTGCAGCTTTAGTGGCACCATTATAATACTAAAAAGAGACCATCTAAAGGATAATTCCCTTCAGCAGAGATTTGCTGACTACACACCTGCTTTAGCAAATGAACATGGAATACAGTGTCAAAGCATCCTCTTGACTTAGTGCTGTTTTCCCACCCTCGTGGTCTTAGTATATCTCGCACATGACTGACAAGTATATCTACAAAATAATAAATTCTGTGAGAAAAAGATGTCTGCTAGTTAGTGTTTCTGCTGATCTATTAATTCATTTCACTTCTTATGTGATATCACCATTATGTCTAAGCACGTTTTATGACAAGGCTCACTGAAGTGAAAATCAAGCCCATGAATTGTTTAATATGAACTAATGAAAACCAGATATAAAAGGCTTTCACAACTGATTTGAGGCTTTAATTTTCGAGCTGATGTAAATTCAGAGTAAAGCAATGCAGAAAATAGGATCACTTTGTGATAATTTGTTTTAATTAAATAGTCATATAGAGAGCTCTGTCCTGCAAGATATTGAGGGAAATAAAGAGTTTCCAAGGTAAAAGTTGGAATTGCTAAAGAGTGTGAAAATGGCAAGTGCATTATCATTTTTCCTTCTGCCTTATACTTTAGCTATTAAGTGCTGGTGAATGTACCTTGCTATGACTTAAATATAATCAGCTATAACTTATATAATCAGTTTTGTTACAGTGGTATTTATTTTGGCTTGATCAACAAATGCTTCTTCACTACACAACCTGTAAACCCAAACAAACTGTGTCCAACTGATTTCATGTTTGAGCCTCCACCATTGCTATGCTGCAGTAATGCTTGTAGTGTCAAGTCATGGGCTTGGGGTGTTTGTTCATGCCTTGACTTGTCATACTCTTGCTAGGGCGGAATATGCCCACAGACAAATACCAGTGTGATTTTTGTGAGGTGCTTTGAGTTCCCACACGGCTGGCACTTAACAAATAAAAAGCCAAGAAAAAGTGTGTAACACTATTCCCCCTAGCCATGTTCCAGAAATGCTGAAGATCTGAGGAAAGTATTTTGCATTTGCATCTACGACTTTGCATCTTACATAACAGTCCTGGGAAGGAGTGGCTATGATGCACTCTGTAGAACTCGTTCTTCACTAGTTTTTTCTTACACTGTTGTCATATGCCTCAATGGGTATTTAATATTCAGATTTGATAATCTTGCTCTCATCTTGAATTGATGGAACTAGTCAACCTGTGGATGCTGTAGGGGAGGATCAAGCCCTATATTGCTAAAAACAACATGCTGAATGGCACCTGTTTTTAAGACTATTTAAATGCCACACAGCCTAGAGAGACATATTTAAACAGAATTCAGTGTTATGTAATACAAGTCATGCAGACAGGAAGGAAAAAGTATCTTATCCTACTGAAGGGATTATCAAAGCTTCATTTGGTGGAATTTAAGTTTTTATTATGTGCAGAGACTTAACTAACCTCCAGGATAATGGTCTAGAGCAGAATATGTTCTGTTCCAGTAATCACCTAATTTTGGCAATCTTTCATATTTCAACATACAATTTTAGCTAAAGTAATTTTTAGATTTCTAAGCTAAAAGATAGTTGTTTTGAGTAAAAGAAACTTTAGAAGTCATATTCATCTAAACTCTCCCTCCAAACCAGTGCCACAACAGAATTCAAGAAGAGAATGGATCCTTCAGGGTACAAAAAAGGGAAAAATTGCACATTGATAGACCTGGGCAGCTTGTACACATTGATCCAAACTGAGCAGGCAGAAAGACTGCTCTGAACCATGCTTCACTTTCCATGAAAAATCACTCTGATAAAACCTAAATAAAGTTTTTGCTTGCTGGATCCTGATCCTTTTCTGCCTACTGTCAAGACAATTGGTGCTTAGCCTAGCTGAACAGCAGGAGTCAGGGGAAGGTGCTCCACAGAAATCCTTTAGAAGGACCTCTCCTAGTACAAACACTCAGCTGCTTTCCACACAATGGTATCTCCATTTCTCTTGCACTCAGTTCCTCATGCTACTAATTTTCCCCATCCTTAGTTAAGGTTATACGGGTCCAGCCTTCACTTTCAGAATGCTGGCAGTTCTTTTACTTCAGGGAGCCAACACATTATGTGCCCTAGAGCTTAAACAATGTATGGCAAAAAAGCACAGTGTTGCTAATCTCCCTTAAGCCAGAGGACAAAACCCTAAAACGAGTCATGTAAATTGTGGAAAGTCCCAGGGTTCTATCTGGTGCTGATAAACCATGGTACCAGCTGGGGCTTGCGCAGCAGCATGGGGAGAGCTTGATGTCACACCATCTCATCACTGGCCAAAAGATTGCTTAGGCTATTGCTGTCTAGGTTGCATCATGAATGTTGAGAAAAGGGCCATCACAAATGGTGAGAGTAAAATTGTTTCATATTCCATTTTTGCAAAATGTTTATGAAGCTGAAGGAAGTTTACACTAGTGTCTTTTAATTCAACCACCCAGCTTTGAAGGACACTGTTGTTCCCTGTGCAGGATGTCCTTCGGCAGAACAGAAGTCCTTACTGCTTTTGGTCTGAAAGGAAGCTGTATTGCAGTCCCATAGTAGCTCTTTGTGGAATGCTGAATTCCATCCTGCTTGTTGAAATGTATGGTTTAAAATGAGTGAAGAATAATGTTTGATAGGTTCTGTTTAGCATGCCCCTTCATCTATCTCAAGGGAACCTGCATCAGAAGGGTCCATGAGGAAGGCAACAATCCATAAAAATCAAATGGAACAGTGTGCCTAATACTTAGTGGCAGAATCAATACTTGAAGGACTTTCTGTTTTGATGCCTTTGAATGATGCCACAGAAACCTTCCTGCTGCAGGGCTGATGAATGGACTCAGCAGAGGTGATCTGACAAACGGGTGAAAACAAACTCAGAATCTGGCCTCCCTGAACAAGACTGACTTTAATCGTTACATTCATGAAGATAAAGTAATTACAGGGAATCTGGTCTTATCTGGGGCACACTTGTTTCAATTGACTTGACATATTGGAAATATCCTTTAGCCCACAAATATCAACATTTTCTTTGGAAAATTTTCACTTAACTAGCTGGCCTTGTTTGGAGATGCAAAAAAATTTACCACATTTAGTAGCCACTTCTGAAATGGCAAAACATTCTGCAGAACATGGACCTGTTCCTGCCCAATTCATTGTCACTCTCCTCTTGTGTGTGTGTGTGCTTGAGTAAAAAAAAAAAAAAAA
>VXBQ01004476.1:825663-1144148 GCA_013400175.1 Phainopepla nitens
ACAAGCAGCTGAAACTAGGCTGTTGTTGATTTCCCAATATATATCACTGTGTTAACACTTTCAAATAAGCACTGATCCCCTAGTGAAGAGATGAATTCAGCTGATAACATTTTAAGAGATCTGTTCTGTTAAATTCATTGCAGGATCCATTTTAGACACATGTGAATTTAAGGTTAGCTGGTTCTTCCTTCTACTAAGGCAAGTTTGCCTCTTTCACTTCACTTCCACTCTTTCTCAGGCATCTCAAGAAACAAGTCTCTTAGCACATTTCAAGGGAAATTTTTCTCCTCTTATAGGAAGTGATACTTAGTTTGAATTCTCTGAATATTAAATTTAAATTCTTTTCCACCCGGTGTCACACTAACAGTCCTGCTTACTCTCTCTCGTCAGTGTTCAGGATCAGAATTTCAAGGCTGTTTGGAAGTTCTTCAGGACACAGCTCTCACTGAGCTAGGAAATGCCAGGTCCCCACTTGACTGTATAATGGCAATTGTCTCCTTCCCGGCACACCATAAGGAAAAGACTAATATAGGAACAGACATGCAAATATCATTCACATTTGTTTTTCCTGAAGACTGTGAGCAACTCAGTCATGTCCTTCCAGATGGCATGCAGCCATCTCACAGTCTTTGATACACTGATACACTTTGCACAGCACTGAGCTAAACAACACCACCCTTTCTGAAACCAATGGCCCTATCAGGCCTATTTAAAACAAGAGAAGAGGACATCAGGAACAAAGCAAATACTTAAGGTGCCAATGAAGACAGATTTCAGATGCAGATTTGTTAACCTTTTTTTCTACTTCGAAATTTTTTTAAATTTCCTGCTCACGGTTCTATTCTCTGTTTTTCTTATTACTTTCCTCAGTAGTGTTTGACGCTCCTTCCAAGCCAGGGCATTTTTAGCCAATTTCAGTCCTTTTGACTGCACTCATATCCAAATCAATTTGAATTATTGCTATTTTTTTTCTATTCAGGAAAGGTTATGCATGACCAGACTGCAGTTTCTAGGACAAAAGTCAAGCTAGCTGCTCATGGGCTTCTCATATTGCTTGCTGCTTGCATTTGAAATCTCACAGAAAAGGAAAATTATTTTTTGCAGAGTGCATCTGGGAACAATTGATAGAGTTCATGAGACCAAGAGAAACTTGAGGTGTATTTAAGCAGGTTTTGGTACTCTATAACAAAAGCCTGACCCAAGGCCTACTGAAGTAAACAGAAGAACCAATTCCTGTGGTCGCTTTGGATCAGTCCCTTAGTTACTTAAGCCAAAGGACACAGTTAGGCACTTCTGTAGTCAGCAACGCCTGACTTCTTTGCCAGTGACACAGCCTCTGGGGGCAGCATATGTACTCTCTGATTTCTGGCTTAGAGCAGGAGCATGGAAAACTCATTTGATGTACGTAACTTAAAGTTATTTTAAAGCCTTATTACAGATCTGCTGGGCTTGTGGCTTTGGAGGTTCTATTATGTACCTAAAGTGATCAAGGATTCAAGGTAAGCACAGGCTATGGCTCCTTCTGTGCATATGAGATTTGCAGTGTTTTGTACCAATAAGATGCAGAGAATGAAATGTCAAGGGCTAAAAGAAGACCATTCCCTGAAGGCAATAATCAGAATGCTGAATTTATGCCCCAGGTTTTGCCATAGAAACCCTCACTTGGTGTGTTACTTATTGTAACTCCTTTTTTTTCTTGTAACTCTTTTTTTTTTCTTTTTTTTTTTTTTCCTGCCATGTGAATTTCTTGGCCCTGAACCAGATTGGTGCTCAATCTAAAGCAGCCACCTCACAGGTGAACAGCTTTTGGTGCATTGCACAGCATCTAAGATTGCTATCAAGTCTTCTCATAAAATATCCTGTGCCCTATTCTCTTTCACTGTCTCCAGAGTGTATCTGTGTCATTCTGTGGAAAGTACGGAATTTTTTTCCAGCTAATGTTAATAAGAAAAATCTGGCCAACACAATTAGGCCTTATTCTCTATAACTTTTAAAAAATATACTGTGTATTCCTGCATAATAAATGCAGTTTAGAAACAAAATTGATGTATTGTATTGGGTACTGATGAGTTTATAATAAAAAAACTACAATAAGAAAGTTAAGAGATAGAGGCAAGTGCTAAAAGATAGACCTTCAACTGAGACTCGGAAGAAAATTGAGAGTTTATGAGTCAAAGAGCTATACAGAATCAGTTTCAGATGTCAGGAACTGCACAAAGAAAGCACATCAATAACCACAAGTGGTGAGTTGTGCAGAGACAGAAAGAAAATTCAGCTGTAAGATGAGTATGAAAAATAAGGATGATGATTGAGAAAGAAAATAATAAAATATCCCAGGGCAAGTTTTGTGCAGCACTCAAGTAATACTAAGTCCAAGTGAGAAATAAAATAGGGAGCTCACAAGAGAGGCAAGGCTGTTGTTTTGAGAAGGTGGGTAAATCCCCAGGAGCCTGAAGTTTGGGAGTGACGTGGAAGAGAGAACTGAACTAACCAAGATAGATCTGTACCAGTAACATGGCAGAGGAGTCCAGCAGACATAAAATCAGGTGCAGGCAGGCTTGGGCAGTGCTCCATAATTGCAGTGTCAACAGGGTGCATGCTGTTTTTCCCAGGAAGAGATTGCTTTGGAGCATCTATCTCTTTACAGATGTCTTTGTAGCATCACTCCGTTATCACAGTACCTCACAAGTTTAAAGACCATTATTTGTCCCTAAATATTGTATTCCATGGTACAGATGTAGCAACAGAGGCACAGAATCAGGTCCTTGCACTGTTTATGTGCTTACTTGTAGCGTGATGGAGCAGCAATGCCTGTGCATTGATTAAAATTGCTGCTTCTCTTCAGGCTTGCCATTCAAACAGGTGAGCTGTCTCTCAGTCCACAGTGCTGTGAATGACCAGAATGTCCAATAAAAAGAGTATTTGTGCATGATTTTTGGTTTACTGTTACTCCTGGGCCTGATCAGAAGGATTGAAAATGCTGGGCTTTTTCTATCAGCAGTAAGGGCGCTCAGGAAGCAAGAGCTTCCCTTTCCCTCAAATAGGCAAGAAACCATGGTGGTACACTTGAAATTATCCCTGGCTGTCCCTTTTCAATTAAAGCTGGTCATAGCTGACCTACTCTTTATTAAATGTTAATCCGTAGCTGCTTCTGAGACACGGGCGATTCAGGGTCTGGACTTGAATCCCAACCAGCTCCACACTCACTATCAGGCAATGATGCAGAAAAAATCTGTTTACCTCCATGCTAAGTCTGCTCCTCTAATTATCACCCTGTAATGTGAAGGTTCACAATTAAAAGAGAATGGAGTATTAGAAAGGGCTACTTGGTGTTTTCAGCCACTTTTTTTACAAATAATATTAAATATAAGCTGTATCCAGTTATTTTCTGTGAAAACTTTTTTTTTCTATTTCTTTTTTTCAGGAAGCAGTCCAGTCAGGGAAGAATTAGCATTGAAATATATGAATATTTTATGTCTAAAGTGTGATAGGCACATATTTATTCACACAGAGTTTCTCACAGCTCAGCATTTATGTTGTTTGCTCTGCATTTGACATCATCTGAATAATATTAAGTTCCCAGGCATATTATACTTGACAAAAATAATTCTTTTCTACTCAATTGTGCCACAAAATTTTCAGGGCTTATATCCTTCAGTTATTTCAGCATAGCAGATTAAAAAAATTAAATATCATATCAGTCCTTTCTACTTTTAATTCCGAGAACCTCATTTTGCCTTCTTAATGCCTTCCTATTTATGTGAGGGCTTCTGGTCCACTCACATAATGTGTCGACTATACTATGCACAGTATTTTCTTCCCACAGTCCAAGTCCAAACTGCTTTTTTATACAAGTATTTCCTATCAAAGTAAACAGCATCCTTCATAAAAGTGTAATGAAACATGGTTCAGGGATGCACACCAGGACTTTAAATTTTGCTGAGCTGCTAAAGGAACCAGAAGTCCTTCACTTCTTTCTTCTGGTACCTGGGATAACGAATGCTTGTCCTACACATCCTTCTCCTATTCTTCCATTCTCATTCTCTTCTCAACATTACCCAAGATTAAACACCCATCTGAAAAGAATTCTTTTGCTTGTACCATTTGATGTTTTTTCTCCTCTGTTTCCCCATATCCCTGCCCTATTTCCTCATGACATTTTTCATGAGGCAATGCTATTTCAAATGTAGAAGCTCTCTCCCAAGTCAAGGACCATCAGGGTTCCCAGGCATCACTGCTGCTGAAAAGAGGGACCAAGTGATGATCCCTTCAGAGTAGCTGCTACTCCCTGTAACCAGCAGCAATCCACTTGAGGTGATTTCTTTAACTCTGAGGTTTCCCATCATGGACTGAATGCAGAAGAGCTGGTGCCTCAACCTAGTCTTTTCAGATTCTCTACTGTATCAGACATGAGTTGTCCAAAGACTTTTTTAGGCCTTGATAATGACAGAATATAATACACAACATGAATTGTTGTGGGAGGGCATAACTGTACCTTGGTAAACTGGCAGAGCCAGTTAGGAAATAGAACAATTTGACTACTGTTTCCTTATCTAGTACACATATTTATCCAAGCAATTTCACAGCAGATGACGGTCTCATTCTGACAATCCCCCTTCTTGTATTAATGTGAAAAAACAGGGCTCTTAGCTGGGCCTTGTCAGAAGTGCTTTTGTGTGCATTAATTTGATGAGAGGCTAGAGCAGAGCAGCCAAAGACAAACATCAGTGAGATGTCACTGTGATTTCCTCTAGTACTTAAAGTTTTTTTTTATCTCTTAAAAGTCAGAGGAATATTTTAAAATGCCATAAAATCTGACACTTTTGTTTTCACACGTGTTGCTGGCAGAAGTTACTTTCCCTGTTTCAGAACAACTATGACTCTCAGAGCTTTGACAGACTGACCAAGGAAGACAAGTTTTCTTAAAGCAAAGCCACAGTCTCACATTTGTGACTATCAGCCCAGATATCTTATCAATGTAAGAGTCCAAATCCAGCAGCACTGCTATCTATTTTTCAACCCTCTATCTGTCAATCAAAATTCCTTATTTCATGCATCTGTTTGGTTTGTCACATTAGTTGATTCAAGAACACAATTTTTTTTTTAAAAGGTGATGATTTTGTATGTATTCTTGCCAAATGCATACTTCCTGAGGTATAAATTTACAGTGTACCTATTTCTGCTAAACTGTACACTGCTATAACCCTGTCTTAACAGCAGCACTGAATAGTTATTTAGTTACTTTAGCACCGGTGAATGGTTGACATTATCATTTAGGCAGCAGTTACTACTTTCTAATTGAAAATACAAACAACACAGTAGATGAGTATGTAAGATTTCTACAGTCATTTTATGTGCTGGATTTACATGAAAGCAGTGGCTAAGCATCACCTGCAAAATAGCTACAATGGTCTGTAAACTGGCAATTGCAGCCACAGTCATGTGATGTTAGAGTCAGATGGAATGATAATATAACTCACTACTTATTTGTATATGCATGCATATATCTTGAAGAAAAAGATCAGGTCTCAGTTTTCAGGTTTTTGTTCTCTTTGGTTTTTTCCCCTGTTTTTTTTTGGGGGGGGAAGACATATGAAATTTAAGAATACAAAATAACTTCTTTCAAGAGCCACGTTTGTTAGACTTTCTAAAAAACTTGGATGCAGGATATTTTGGGACATATAAATAATACACATAACAAAAGAAACTTAAGTGTATGACTCTCCTCTTCCCAGCTCATGATGAAGTGAAAAACACTGATGTCCAGTCTGATGTTTGCAGCACAGATCTATTCAATTTAGTTTCAGATGCATGAGCTTAGAGTAAAGCTCTCCTAAACCTGCCTTGGCATGAAGCTGTGTCAGGGGATTTTTAGGTCAAGTTTAGAAAAAGGTTCTCCCAGAGGGTGGCTGGGTGCTGAAATGGGCTTTTCAAGGCAGTGGTCACAGCACCAAGACTGACAGAGTTCAATAAATATTTGAACAATGCTCTCAGGCACAATGTGTGACTCATGGGGTGTCCTGTGCCAGGGCAAGAGTTGGACTCAATGATCCTGATTGGTCACTTCCAATTCAGTATATTCTGTAACTCTGTGGTTCTAAACAATTGTTACTCCAAGCAGCTCATTAAACTAGTGACACTGGCTTCAAGAGATGTGGAACACACTGTGACATCTTTACACACAGTCTTCTTACTTACATGGCAGGAATCAATTTATGTCCAACAGATCCATCTACTCATACAGGCCTGGGTGCCTGCCTGCCTCATAATTCTGGTCCTGCAGGAGCTAAGAGAAGGCAGGGATGGATGGATGGATGGATGGATGGATGGATGGATGGATGGATGGATGGATGGATGGATGGATGGATGGATGGATGGATGGATGGATGGATGGATGGATGGATGGATGGATGGATGGATGGATGGATGGATGGATGGATGGATGGATGGATGGATGGATGGATGGATGGATGGATGGATGGATGGATGGATGGATGGATGGATGGATGGATGGATGGATGGATGGATGGATGGATGGATGGATGGATGGATGGATGGATGGATGGATGGATGGATGGATGGATGGATGGATGGATGGATGGATGGATGGATGGATGGATGGATGGATGGATGGATGGATGGATGGATGGATGGATGGATGGATGGATGGATGGATGGATGGATGGATGGATGGATGGATGGATGGATGGATGGATGGATGGATGGATGGATGGATGGATGGATGGATGGATGGATGGATGGATGGATGGATGGATGGATGGATGGATGGATGGATGGATGGATGGATGGATGGATGGATGGATGGATGGATGGATGGATGGATGGATGGATGGATGGATGGATGGATGGATGGATGGATGGATGGATGGATGGATGGATGGATGGATGGATGGATGGATGGATGGATGGATGGATGGATGGATGGATGGATGGATGGATGGAATATTTTCTGTGCAGCATGGCTTGTACTTTGAGATCAAGATGTCAAATGTAACTACTGTTCATGTTGCTCCTAAAGAAGAGATCTAATTTTTAATCTCATGGCTGCAAGAATTAGATTGTAAACTGTAGTTTCCATAACCAGTTTTTGAATCAACTATCATAGCTCTTAATCTGATGTGAACATTGGTTACTGGGATATCCATGAATCATTTAGCAGGAATGTAAATTGTCTAGAAGTTAGGTAATTCCCTGCTCATGTTTTCCTCCTTCACAAATGCAATATATTAGAAGGATATGCCAATAAGCTTTCATGGACACACAAAAAAAAAAAAAGTATAGAAGAGGTATCTTGGATGTAATTTTCAGGCAAGTTCTTATCTTATTTTCTGTCTCAGCTCACACAGGCTATTTTTTAAATTCTAAAAGTAAACTTCTGAGAATGAAATTGTTTTCCTATCAGTCTTGCCACTGTTACCTTGTACACCCTTATAGTTCCACAAATGATCATGTTTGTTTGAGGGGTGTAATCATTTTTAGAACTACACAACACAATTCATTATGGTGGCATTATCAGATTTGAAATAAGAGCAGAAACACTCTGCAGGATGCTCCAGAGCTAAACAGTGGTACTACAAAATGGAGGATTTCAATCAAAAGTTTCCACTGAGCAGTGAAATAGCAGGAGAATATACTTACACAGTACCAGCAACACATATCCTGACTATAAAACAATGTCTTTCTAGTATCTGCTTCCAGGCATACAAAAGATTTCATTTAATTAATGCAAACCATATTCTGATAGATGAGCATCAGACATTTATTTTGCCTTTTTCTTGCAGATCTTTTCAAAACCCAGTAGTAGTTACTGTATTTATAAGTGATTTTTTTAAAGCAGGTTTTCACAGTAGTTTTTTTCTTTTTTTTTTTTTCCTGTTGATGAAGACAGCCTGGAAGATTTGGAGACCTACTTCTTGCTCAGAGAATGAGCAAGCCTTCGGACTGCTCCTGTTATTCTCTTCTTGTTCTGTGTGAAGGAAAGCCATAAGTCATTCTGTTTTCTATAAATTGTTATTTTTATTATGAGGTATTATTGTTCCTGATTTATCAACTACAGGATGCATATATCTCATTCTCAGTTCAGTTATGGCAGAATCATGCTTTGTAGTCCCATATCTTACCAGGGATGATCTCAACATAAACAGCACCCCATATAAATTTTTGCTGTAACCCTATGAGTTATTCTGATATGCTTTTGAACCTGATCTTTATACCTCCCTTGCAACCTTTCTTTTTTTGTTACTTCATACTAATAATTTGCTATTAAAAGCACTTTCCAGTTATAATGTTCCTCAGCTTATAACATTTTGGATCCAAACAGCTCCCAGAGCATATTAACAACTGGCTTTATTGGACAAATGAACTACTCATAGCTACTTTCTCTTGGAGTATAGCCATATTCAAAGGAAAATGCTTCCGCTGCTTAACACTGCACTGCTATCTTAAGCAAACCTTCAAAACTGGTTGCTTACAGTAGGCACAGCTCTGAGGAAGAGGTGAGGGTAAACATCCCAGAAATAGCCCCACTAGGCAATGAGCTCATCGGTGCATTTTCATGTCACAATTTCTGCACAGGGAAGTATTTTATAATTGGGTCTTCTGAGGACACATTCATTCTTCTTTTACTCACCCATGAGGGTCCCTTGGTAGCAACCAAATCTCCCAAGAGACAATGGGGAGCATGGCATGTCTGCACAGCTTCTTTGCAATGCAGAGCCCTGATTCCTGTGAGGTATTCATCTGAAGGCAGGCTGGATTCATGGATGCAAGTAAGCATGTCCCTATGAATACCATCACCCTGTATAAAGTCTGTCAAAGCTATTTCAGTAAGAAGACAGAGGCAATCACCGGGGAGAGAATTTTTAATTTTCTTTCATCTCAAGTTCATTCCCTTTGCACCAAGTTTGAGGCTTCTGAATTTGACCCTGAATTATCTGTAGCAATCAGCCCATGTTTGGGACTCAAGAAGGTCTAGGCAGAAACTCCCAGTGCAGAACTGCAGTCAGGTAGGTCTGGCTTTTTGGGAGTACTACAATGATTTGAGTTGCTGTCATGGCATTTCTTCCAATTCAGAGCATATATGAACCAGATATAGAAACTGAAGTTTTTATTTTTCACTACACTAACCACAAAAACCCAAACCCCACCCACAGGGAGATGCAGATTAAGAAGCAAGAATTGCAATCTGCATCTCTAAGGATCATAGAACAGATTTTCTCTGGAAGAAAGATTCAATTATGCTTCTACTTGTGAAAAAGACTGTAATGTAAGCTTTATTTTGTGCAGGACTCCTTATTAAACAGGAGGCAAATCACCACATATTACTTCTAAGGAGACTGCCTGCAAAGTCAGATAGTTCTTAGTTTGCTGAAGTTCAGGAGGTTTTAATTATATGTTCCCATTCTGCTGGAAAAGTGTGGGGTTTTGCAGTAAATACGAAGAGGTTAGAGAAGACTTAAGGTTTGCTCAAACACATGATCTTATACAACTATTATCTAACAGTTTTTGTGAAGTGAAAAACTGCTACAGCCATAGGTCCAAATTTAACTGACGTGGTCCCTTGAGACTGCAGTATAGATTCAATGCAAACCTCTCAAAGCACTGCCTCAGCAAAACAGTTTTCCTTGCAAAAATTACAAACAAGATCCTTCAAGGAGGAATGGCTGGTCACACTTCTGAACCAAAGGAAGGATGACAGCTTGCAGGCAGATAGAGAAGTCAGAAGCAAGTCTGTTCTTTAAGCAATTTCAGTAAGGGGGAAACATCATTTTCCTATGAAGATCATTACTGCAGCGGCTGAAAGTGAGCTGCTGTCTGACATGAAGTGTTGATGAACAAAGAACTAAAAGTTTAAAAGTGGAACATGTTCCACATAATTAAATATGGATCCTTTCTAATCAATAATGAGTATATAATTACATTTCTCAAGGTTATTTAGGCAGGGTGTTGTGAGGAGACAGAGTGAGCAGAGTCAAGCAGGTAAACTAGAGAATCAAAAATGTGCCCTGCAGCTCTACTGAGGTTGTTTGCAGTCAGTCTTGTCATACTTGAATGGCTCACACTGAAATTTTTGCCAGTAGTCTCATTAAGGAGACATGAAACAAGGTTAAGGAGGCCTCCAATAATAGAAAAATCCACTTAAGCAATGCTGCAAAACCACTCCCCGCACTGTTGTCTGTGTCTATCTTATTCCAGGGTATCTCTGCAGCATTTCTGCACTTTGAACAGTAGCAAACAGAATCAGATTGAATTCTTTCAAACAGGGAACGTTGCTTTGAACAAGTTTGAAAAAATCCATCTCTAGAATGGTAGCACAAGAAACCTTTGACATTTAAAACTAAAATGCTAATTTCTCTGATGGAGCGTTCTGTTGCAAGCCTACATCTGAACAACTAGACATGATTACAACAAAAAAATAATATTTAGAAATGTTTTATAGAAAATGACTTAGCAATGTGATAATTTGAAGATGTCAGGTATGTTTTCCAGTACCATTCTGCCCATTAGACAGAAATACCAGGCAATGTAATTGAGCATCTTTGCTAACTTCGAAGTTAAAAAAATCAACACCTGAAAAAGTCTCCTCCCATAAATTAGATGTAAGTAGATTACATCTATTTACAAGAGAATTCATGTGAAGCTGCTTTGAAACTTTCAATTTCATCATCTTTTGCCCAGCCATTTGGATCCTATAAATTTGAAAAGAGTCCTACATCTATATGCCACCTCTGAAGGGTAAGGGTTTAAACGCTCTGTGCAGCACTCTGCACAGACTTCCCATTCAGGCCTGGATTGATTTTAAGTGGTTTTTTGTTTGTTTGTTTGTTTTCATGAAATCTAGATCATCTTTGTATTCATAGGGATGCTTTACTCATCCTGATTGAACTTGACAGGAATCCCAAATACACACAATGTATGTCATATATATGTACAATACGTATAGTGAACTTATATAAGAGAATAAGAGAAAAATACCATCAAATGCAAAGAACTTCAGATGAAGATTTCAATTCTACATCTCTGCAACAGTACAGCCTGAGCAAACTCCCTCCCTTATTCCCTTTAAAACAGAACCATTACTTACGCATTTTGTGTAGCGTTTTGGGATTTCCTGATGAGAAAGCTTTAATCTCTGTAGACATTGAGGGTTACTGCAGATTTCCATCAGATTTTTATCAAAAAGGATTTAAACCACCAGGATGCCAAATAGTAAATATTTTTTCTCACAAAAAAATTTTATTTACCTAACCCATAACAGTGTTTTCAGCACGATAGCTAATGTAAATGAAAGCCACTTAGGAGCCAGATTGCTTCAGTTACAATCCTTTTGACTTTTCTCTTTTGAAAATCTCCTATAAATTTTTTTAACTGTTTTGTTTTAGTACCACATCTTCATCTTAACACTAGAATTGTATTTTCTCATCATAATTTTTTTCCAAACTCTACTGTTCATGAATTCTGATAAGACTGGATGGGCAATAACTGGCCTATAAGCAGAAAAAGTACATAGTTGTATCCATAAATGCATTAAATTTGACAAAGTACGGACTTTGCTATAAACTGTTAAGGCTTTCCTTTAAATGCATATTCTCTCCCCATCAGACATGGCTTTACTGGGTGAAATACAAACACTCCAGTCCAAGAATGCTGGTACTGGGTATTCCTCATCTGGCAGCTGCTTATGTACTAATGCAAAAAATGAATGTAAGCAAAGAGAGCTGCGTGTATCTCAGTGTAAATAGCCTCTCACCCCACATTCCTTTGAGAAGCTGTTTAGAAGCAATAAACCAGAAACTGTGCTTCTGAGGTAGAGGAAAATACCTCATAAATATGAGCAGGACACCTCTTTATTTAATTTCCCTTACAAAACAGAGTTTGATTCAAAAATGATTAATAAAATTTCCTAAATTAGATTCTGTCACTCTAAATCTAAGCATATGTAAGGCAGTGCAAATGGATATAAATTTCATATTACAGAGATGAAAATTATTTTGGTTTAAACAGACTGCCAGGACTCTGACCACTGGGTTAGATCTGAGTGCCCAAGTCAAATCTGGACTGTGAACAAGACTTCTTCCAAGCCCATAAAGGACAGGAAAGACAAGAGCCAATGGATTTCACTCATTAGTTCACCAATAGACCTCAGTGCAGAATTTTATTATTCAATTTTTCAGCCAAGCTGGGATCACTGTTCAAAGCTCACAGCTTGTTTTGCAGTGTGGATTAATTTCTATATAGCTGAATATTCCCCTTCACCTGCCTACCAAGACCAGGTCTGCTTTTTGCTGTGAGATCTGGACATGTTAATAACAATAAAGGCAAACCCTTTTCTCACAGTTCTTACCTTATCTCTAAGGTATGTCTTATCATGAATTCTCACAGGAGAAGCACACCAGATTGTAGATGCTGGAAAAGAGAAGAGAGGGAAAAATTCTCACCAAGATTGTTCTAAAAAGCACTTCAAAGTTTTAAATGCTACTACACAGGCTATTCTTTTCCTGAATCGAGCCTTAAAAAACCTTTTCTTTATTTTTCAAAGTTTCAAATTAGACAACCAAGTGCGTTGCAATTGCTTCTGAGCTGCTTGTAAGTGCATAGTAATAGCAAGGCCAGTCTTCCAATACTGCTTGGCTGATGAAAGTGAGCATCACTCTCATTTGCCCTCATTCAGGGAAGTCTTAATGGGAAGCGGAGCTCGAAAGAAATTGGCACTTTGAGAAAAATGGCTATGTGGGGAAGAGTACTTTTGTTAATAGTAATTGGAGGACATACTGCAACATCTTTTCCAATTTTCTGAAAGTCTGTGGACAATCCAGAGCCCCATTTACCCCCATCTCCTACCAGAATAATTCCACTGACTGTATTGTAATGATCCCTCTTTTACACTAGTGTTAGCAAGAATGGGGTTACACTCCTGAGCTGTAGTCTCTAGTTAAGGTGCAAATATCTAAAATCCGGAGAGAGCAGATGTCTAATTCAATGTCCACATTATGCCTAGAGGTCAAGGTTCTGACAATGATGACAAAGAATGAAAAGACAGAAGAAACGTTAGTTTGACTCAGTGTCTCACTGTAAAATACCAGAAGCATGATGATTTAATATTAACTTCAGCAAAGAATACAGAAGGTGACAAGGTTATTTCTTTTTATCAGCTGAGATATCTTCTGTGACAAAGCTACTGTTCTGCAGTGCAGCCTACTTCATCCCCATACAAATGCAGAACAAAGAGAGCAAAACCAGAGCTTTTCTCTCCCATTTCTTCCACAGCATTACAGGGAGGTAGATTTCAGCCAAACTATGGGTTTTCAGGACATATTTTACACAGCAATTTCTTAAGTGCATTATTAGACAAAATTATTTGCTGGCACATAGTTGAACAGTAAAATCTCTTCATTCCTAGACTGTGTCATCCCTCAAATAGGAAAAGGTGAAATTTTTGGCAGTTCAGCTGTGCCCCTACCTTCCTTGCCACTTGCCCATATTGATTCTGCAGTTCTGATGTGTTTTAAACTTATGAGCTAATAACTAAATATTGGAGAGTTTTCTTTAACTTAGATACAAGTCTAAGGTATGAGTGATAGTTACTTAATACCAGTCTTTAATTAGCTTTCAGAGATTTGTAACCTCAGGAGCCTGAATCCTGAAGCCATCATTCTGTTGTTTGCTCCTCCCTGTAACTGAGTTTGGGTGAGGAACAGTCATATTATTGCCATAAATTACACTTGCTTCTCCAAAGAGAAAATGAGAACTGAGGAACACAGATGGCCAGCTGGGAACCAGTTTAAGAGAACTCTGCTCCTGCAATGCTCTGTGCTCTTTATTCTAGCTCTTGCCCTTGCCATTCCATCTGTCCTACTGAGTCAACTGTTCTTGTGTCCACACCATTAATGAGACACGTGAAAGAAACCATTAAAGAATAACAAAAATGGAAAAGCTGTGATGCAGCAGCTGTTTTGCCAGTGTAAGTGGAAGAATTGAAGCCCTTCATGGAAGGGAAAAGGGAAGACCATGTGCAAGGAACCAAACCGGGCTGGGAGCACTAATGGAATAGCCAAGATGTACAGCTAAACAGGCCTGTGATGGCAACAATTTGGCTCTTCTTATTTCAGGAATATGTTTTTAAGTACTGATACTTCTTATATAATAATATGAGACCTATCCATAGGTAATCTAGTCTACATAACAAAATAAAACATTCTAGTGATCAATTTCTGCAAAAAATAATTGTGAACCATAAAGACCTAGACTTGGGTAATTATATCTGTAGCCAAGGTTTCTGACTAAACATGATTTACACCCCTCCTTTGTATTAGTACAAAGAGTATTGCTGGAGAGAGACAAAAGGATGAATTCACACATTATTTCTGTTCCAAACACCACATTTTAAAAATTGTAGCACATTTATCAAGAAGTAAAGAATGTGAGTTTGTACAAGTACAGAGCCTGCTTCAGCAGCTGGGAAGGTGTTATCCTTTCCAGAGAAATAAACATTTGACTTTCTAGGGCTTCTTTTACCTCGTGGCTTCATAATAAAGCTAGGCTTGGAGATATTTTCCTTATGTAATGGTTAGGAAAAGTAGTATATGGTAAAGCAGCTTTTCACAAGGTGTTTATTTGAACTCTTCAAACCTCTTCATCAGATGTTGTGATTTCCTTCATTCATTTGTTTAACTAACTGAACTTATAAAATCCATCAGTGCAACAACAAATCTTGCAATTCATTTTATTTTGGACATGGGTTCTCAGGAGGGGATGTTTTTCCTGTAAAGCTGATCAGCTACAAGATATGCTTCTTTTACTGTCCAAAGCCAAACCCACTATAGAACTAAATATGCAGGCAAAACATTTCTCCCTAGTTTTAAGACTTGGCATTAATTTAGTTTATTTGGTTGGATATCTTCTCCATAATTAGTCTGCTGAATAATATTAAGTCAACTTATATGCAGTATTTTGTATTCAGAAATGTTAATTCAGCCACTGAAAGAATAATGTGGTTTTAGTGGAAAATGTTACTTCTTTCTGATCACTGAGAAAAAGACATTGGAAATTACAAATTTCAATATCTGTTCATATAGTCATCAGGCAACATGTCAGGGATTGTGACAGGGAGCAGATGTCTTTATGTTCATTCCTGTGGTTTTTGTCTATGTATCTCCTTGTGTAACATCCTACCTGCTCCTTGTTTCACATCGGAGTAGACAATCCAACCTTGATAGCATGGCAAGAGAATTGGCCTATTTTTTATGTGAACTGCTGGGAATATTAGGTATGGAATGTACTTAGTAATTTTTGCTTATTCTTGTTTTGTGTTTTAGGAATTTTGGAGTTTTCTCATGTTTCATGTTCTTAAAATGACTGAGGGAAGATAATAGAACTTTTTTAACATTATAATTCTTGTCCTTGGGAGTGTGACACAGTGATAACAAGAGAAATTATTATTAGGAAAACATACGCAGTCAAATACAAAGCATACCACAAATTTCTTGCAAGCTGTTAGTTTCTCATACTTGATGTTTTGTTTAATGTACTTTAAGGCAAATTCCAATTAAGTAATGACTACTAATATCTGTAGGCTCTTAAAGATAAAAACGATAACAGGAGTGGGTTGAATATTTGACCTTATGCCAATAACATCAGCTAATAAACAAATCCAATTGAAATGTATGGGAACTATGGATTTTATTAAGTTTTCTAAGGATTTCTTTCTATTCAACCAATTTCTGCTGGGAAGAGCTCAATAAACTGACGACATCAGCAGTACAACGTGTTCTTAATAACAAATAAATGCTATGGCAGAAAAATTTCCATATGGACGTAAGCATGCCTGTAGGCTGTAAGTGGCCCTATTCATATGGTTTCATTCCTTGCTTTTGCACCTGATCCATTCCATAGATTTTAAAAATAATGAATCTAATTTTCTAGAGAAACTGAATCACTGCTCTGCCTTTTTTTTAGTTCCTTACATTCTGGTATTCAGTAACATGCTCATAGATTTTCATAGGCATGATATGATTGCTTTGCCAATCTCACTTTGAATTCCTATAGCTGGTCACACACAGCCTCCTTCACAGCTTTGTCTTCATGCCATTGCCCTGCAATCTTAGCTAATGCAGTCCTTAAAAAGCATCCCACTCATATTTTCCAGTAAAAACTATTTAGTGAGAGTCAAACTAATTTGCCAGAAGCCTTACTCTTCTTGCAACACTTAGTCTTGAATGTGTCCAACTTCATATCAATCATTTGTGTGCTCTTGTGGTCTCCATGGTGTGAGGCACTGTAATGTTTTTATAGTATTCTGATACCTGGTACTATGTTAAAGTAGCAGACAGCTCAAAGGACATGGGGAATAAAACCAAATGCACAGGGAAGGATGAACACATAAGAGATCAAATCCTACCAATTTACTACACCTCAATATTCTCTACAGGACCTGAGTTGATCTTTGTGTGTATGTGTATTTGTTTTTCCTTTAAACTCAAATTACATTTACGCTCTGTGTGAACAGTTTTTCAAGAGTGAACAGTGAATAACATCCTACAGTTCTACCCTAAAACATCAAAGCTCTCTGTACAGTAACCATAGAAAGGATCTACTTCCATTATAACAGGAATAAAGGTAGTTTCCCCTTTCTCTCAGACTCTGAAATCAAAACCACCATCATGACAGCTTTCTGCAGTACTGAGCTTAAACCTAAAGTGGGATTATTTAAAAGATGATTTATTGCTTTCCTGGTGTACAAAAATAATAGACATGTTGTGGCTATTTCACAAGACATATCACTTTGGGGAGGAATTTGCAACACACTTTCAGCAAGTGACCAGTCCCTCCAAAGGTAATGCCCAAAATACCAGAATGGTATTTTTAACAGTGAAAGCTGCTATTTTGGCAAATATATTTCTCTCATTGAAAATACATAGCCTATGGTCAATGTAGAGTAAAAGTTATGGTGAGTGCCTGCAGTGTTAATAGACTGGATGACAGGTTGGCTGCCATTCCCACGGAGTGATCTATGTCTATCAGCTCACCCTTCTCCTCCAATAATAGACAGCTGGTTCTTTATCACTTCCCTTGTGGTTGACCCAGAGGAGTTCAGATTTAGCCATTTCTCCCTTCAGAAAGAGAAGTGTGAGCACAAGGTTAGGAACTGCTCTTGACATTCGCTTGATCAGACCACAAATCCCTGTTGCCAGGAAATCTAATGCAGCAAATCTTTGAGGATCATATTGGAAGCTCTGTCTTTGAAGAGAGTCTGCTATATCACAGAAGTCCCTTGTAACTGTGTATGAAACGTAAGGTGAAAGTATAAGGCATCAGCGTTATCTTCAGACAGAGACACAATAGATAACTTAACTTGGGAAATGTTGCAGGAGCAATTGGGTCAGCACGTTCCTGTGCCGCCTTCTGTTCTAACAACCTTGTTTTTACAATATTGTAGTAAATTTTCAAAAATTATTTAGAAGAACTTTACATACTTGATGAACGACTTGTGGGCCTGCAAGTAGCAGTATGAGCTGTTCTGGTAAAGCACATTACCTTTCTCAAGAAAATTTGCCTTTCTTTTATCATTAGGCACATGGCTATGCCTTTGTCTATATAGTTCATCATCCCTTCCTGCAGAGGTATGTCCACCATTGAAGAGTGAGACCTGGCAGGTAAGAGGAATTCTCTGAAACAGCGTCTAGTATAATAAGTGACACTGCAGGATAAACGTGCTCCCTCTTTGACAAATTATACTTTGGTTTTTGGGCAGTAGTTAGCTTCAGCAAAAGTGGACGGGATCAAAAAGAGTGGGAAAGGTGGTAGGACACAAAACTGCAAGATCAAAGCCTCTCTCTAAGGTCCTTTGATTTTACTCTATTAATTCCCAAGCCTTTAAAATCCTTTTGACAAGTATTCCTTCAAGAAGTTTCTAGAAGCTATTATGTAGGAGAACTTGAAGGATAATTCTGTGAAGATAAAAATAATAAAATAAAAGTACAATGGTTACTGTAGAGGTAGATCAATGTAATGAAGTATAGCTTAACTTGTAATAATTAGGTGATCAAGATAAACACTGTAACATGATAAGGAGATAATACATGAGTCATAAAGGATAATTAAAAGTAAACATGAACCCCAAGCCACCATTTGGTAGAAATAACATTCTATTTATAGCTCTGGTGACATTCTAAGGTACATATGACTTCTTTTTTCAGAGCTTTACTTGTGTCTGGATACAAATGTCATCCTGAGTACTGAAGATTTGTTCATTTAAAATATGTACAATACATTTATTCATGTCTTACTATTTGCTGGGTTGGTTCTCACTGCCATAATGACCTCCTTTGCATGTACTACCAGTACTACTCCTCACATTGTCTCTCCTCACTTTCTGCTATTACTGACCTTCTCCACAGCCTCTCCATCTTGCCACTCTTTTTTTTTTATTGTTTCTTTATGCACACACACACCACCCACCTCACTCACCACTTCTCTGTTTTTATCCATTTGGTCTCATTGACAGACTGCCATCTGTGCCATTTTTTCCAAAAATTCTGGAATTTTTTTGCCTCTGTTTAAGGGGAAAAAATGATCCTGTGATTAAGACACTAGCTTGGTATTGTAGGCTTCAGATTGTGTTTGCTGGCCTCCTGCCCAGTTAATGTAACATGGTTTTAGTGTAATTGAGAATAAGGAATGCTACGTATGTAGAACTTTTAGAGAATCACTTAAACAAAGTGCTTGGATGTCTGAAAGCTTTCTCTAAGGTATTCATTGCTCTGCAATTCCAATGGGAGTTAGGGGCATGCAACATGATGTAGGACACATTCATCATGTTGAAGGATTTGGCTTAGTTCACCACCTGCAAAAGGGGCTAATTTTTAGCTCACTTAAGGCTTATGATGATGAAAACATTCTATTAATGTTCATTATGTGTTCCTTTGCTACAGTAATGAGTGCCAAGAAATAATTCTCTCAGTAAGATGAATGCCAGCTAAAATAATTCTGTTCTCACAGATTAGATTCAATGCAAGGTCACCAGTCACCTTTCTACAGCACCCTTTGTCTTTCATATGTTCCCAACATGGAGTAATTCTTCGGAGGACAAGTTTAACATTAAAGTCTCCCCTGTAGGAGGAACACATATCAAAGACCTTAAGCAGAGATGTGCACTCCTGTGCCCATGGTCGGAGTGCCCAGATAGGCACTGTGCTCTGGCTTATGGGTTTGGGTGATTAGATTTCACATTACAAGTGTCTGTAAGGCAACAGCAAAGCTACTTCTGACAGCACAGATTCCAATTTATGCTATGTAGATTATCTCTCGGTTAAAATACAATGGTTTTATTACTAAAGTACTCTTTCTCCTAATCCCACAGTTGCAGCCATCTTTTTTGTTCCCCTTTCTCTATAATGTTTTGAGTGTCCTCTTCATTTCCTATTTCTTTCCTATCATTTGCCTCCCAGCAATTATTCTATATAATCACCATTTCATATTTTTCTTCTTTTACTTTCCCTTACATTTTTAACAGGTAGCTTAGCTGATACAGTCTTTTTCCCTCAGAGCAATTTTTCATGAGTTTGTTTTAAACTCACTGTGTTTTGTAATTTCCTTACCTGTGCACGGATCATAACTTCTATTTTATAAGCTTTTTTGTTTCTCCATTTTGAATGCAAGAAATGGAGTTGTGCACATTTATGTTTTGCTGTGTGTGCCTGAATAACTTGTAGATGTGACATGCTATTTTTACAGATTTAGGGTGTACTTCTCAAGCGTATTCAGAAGAGTGAGTGGCAAAACCGTAAAATTCCTCCTTTCTTTTTGGCAAACTGATGACATGAAATATACTGAAATAAAATGATATTGTTATTTCCCCTTTCTCAAGTGGCAGAACAAAGAACTGGAGGACTTTGGAACAGCTTAATCTTGAACTTATTCTCTGAGAACTAAGTGAGTTTCCTTCAACAGATTGGTGTACAGACTTCTGGTCCAGTCAGAAGGATTTGGAGAGCTCCCCTAGTGTAAGGAAGAGCAGATAACAGAAGTCATGAGGAACAGCATTGTCAGGGGCCGTAGACAGAATGATCTCTGTAAACATAACTCCACAGACCTGCCTTTCAGAGCCTACAAATAATCTTAATATCACCTGTAGAGAAACAGATAGATCGTCATTCTCTGAGAACAGGGATATCAATGCCTGGAGATTTATCTCAAAGATCTTTCATTTTTGTTACTGGCTTTTATTTTTGAAGCCATCACAGCCAGATTCTTCATACACAGGTCCTAATGCTGCCATTGGACAGCCTGGCTCCCAGTCAAGGAAGGGAGAAGCTACAGGGGGAAAACTGGAGGCAGATTTTCTATCTCAAATGTCTTTGCCATTTTATTTTGTCTCCCCAGAATATACAGCCCTTCCAATATTATCTTGCTCAGTGCCACTTGGTGCTTCACATTCATTCCAGGAACCTCTGCTTTCTGAACTATGGAAGTGTTAAAGTTCAGAGCAGCAGAAACCCAAAGCAGCTCTCTCAGGGGTTCTGACCCAGCAGTCAGTGCCCAGCTCAGAGTCAGTGTTCATGTCACAGCCAGGGTGCATCTCACAGCCAGGTGCAATTGCCTGAGCAGGAGCAGGACTGTGCCTGGGTGGCCTGCAGGCTGCCTTGTGCTGCACAGAGCCCCAGCTGCAGGAGAAACTCAGGCACAACTTTATCCTTGTGATAAAGGAGCCCACAGGCAGCTCCTACTTGGTACCACTGATGGCACCACAGCTGGAGCTTTGCCTTTATCTAGAACTGCAGCAATAAAATCTTGTGTGAATCTCTTTCCTGTTCAGTAGAAATTATGGACAGAGTTGTTTTCTTGTAAGAAAATTTTACAGTAGATTGAATGACCAAAATAAGAGAACCTCTTCCACAGACAGGATCTGCCTGGTGCATGGATTGTGGGTTATTATGATGCAATATCAACTGAGGTTCCCAACATATAAAAGAATAACTAAATTACCTGTGCTATTCTCTTCTTATAGTCTTAGTTCTAATAACTAGAATTTTAAATTATAACCTTCAGGGACTTAGCAACTTTTTGGGATCGTTATGGACCAGAAACTCCTTGTACAATGCAGCTCCTTCTTTTACACATATTGGAGGGTGAACTCACATTTCTTAGAGTCCAGGTTCTTCGTTCCTCAGATGACTATGATTTAGATTTTTGTATCAGCAAAATGAGACATGGCACCTGCAGTTTGATCTAGCACAAAACCCAGTAATATGAGTTTTAACTGACATCATGTTTGTAGGGAATGGAACATAAATAGCATACTGTCCTCTGATGTTCTGGCTTGGAGGCATTACAGCACAATAGGTTACACTATGTTTGTAACTCAGCTGCTCAGAGGCTGAGGATCAGTAAAGCGCTGTTCTTTTGGAATTGCATTTCCCAGCAGGCTTTAGCAGCAGAAGTTTGTACAGTCTCCAGTGTCCTTGGCTGTGTGCATACCACTCAATACTTTGGCTCAAGTTCCTCTTGCATTATCTTGGCAGAATACAGAGCCTTCAGGAATCCTAATCTTTTATTTAATCACTTCATCTTTTCAATTTCATCCCTTTCCTATCCTAATTCTTTATTTTTCATTAAAGCCAGTACACAAAGATCAAGGTGGTAGAATATGTCCTGTAGCTGTCAATCAGTGGCCACAAAAAATACAAAATGTGAATAGTTACATCAGCAGTCTTGCCTGCTGAAGCTATCTGCATGGCAGAGATGTCAGAGTATTGTTTCCAAGCCTGACTTCTACATGCAGGGAGTAGCAGAGCATGTCCTGGCCTCTTTTATCTTCCTCAGGAGAGCAGCCAAGTGGCATAATCAATTCTTCCAGGCTTTTGTCTTTCACCTGATGTTTACTTTGCTTACTGCCTAAGGCTCTACTGTTCTTTTGCCCCTTAAAATGTATTTACTTTTGGACTATATGAAAATTAACTGCAAGTTTTGCACAGTGTTTTATATATATACACATAAATGGAATATATCGATAAAGAAGCAGGATATTTCTCCGTTTCTCTAATTACTACAACAGCAAACTTCACTTATTTGAGAAATAGTCAAGCAAACACAAAATACCACTAAAAAGTAGAGATAACCTTCTTTGTACAAGTTAAAGAGGGAATTTTAGTAATCCAGACAGTTTTGATAAGTGTGTGGTATATATACTATTTGAGCTAATGGAGGCCAAATGTTAGAGATGTGACTCTTCTTGCAGCTCCTGGTATAAAAAAAAATCAAAAAATCTATGGCTGAGAAAACCTGAAATGCATTCAAATAAATGCAAGGTGTTTTAGCTGGCACACAGTCAATTCATAAGGCAAAATTAAAGTTGGAAGGGAGACCAAGCTACATTTAACTTGTTTTGTTTTCTCACTGATTTAAATTCATAAGGCTGAGGTACCATAACCAGATAATAGTGACAGTTATGATAAGAAAGTATTTCCTTTCATTCCTGTCAGTTTTCTTCTAAAGTCAGTGTCACAAATTTGGGTTAATAGTTGTAGAATATTTCTCTAAAAGCAATACTTTTGCAAAATGTATCTGCAGTATAATCTTCCAGAAAATAATAAGTATTGCTGGTGAAATAAAAGGTAGAATTGGTAGCTGACAAGTGATTAACGGAGTTGATCGTGTAGGGAAGATAAAATAGCAAAGGTAGTGAAACAGGTTTCTGGCTGTTATTATTGAATGTCAGAATTTTACTTGAGTTTTTTGGGTTTTTTTTTGGTTTTTTTTGTTTTTTTTTTTACTCAGATCTGTATGTGCTCTGTGTTTTGTATATACAACTCACTCCAAAATGAGCTTCAAATGTAGAACAGAATCAGAGTCAGGTTCACCATGTAAATGAAAACATCTGTGTTTTATGCAGTTATTAAAGATACTGAACAGAAATAAAAATCAGTATTTTAAGTTTATTTTTCAGGTAAGAATCTTTAGAAGACATTTTAGGTTGATCACTTATAAGGCATTGCTTTTTTTGCTTTACTTTCATTGTATTAAAAGGCTTAGTTGTGACATCTGCACAGGGATCCTCAAGTGAAAGATAATCCTGTCCTATAAAGGAATAATTTTCCAATACTTTCCCTGGAAAATTTTAAATGAGAAGAGTGGAAAAGTGAATTTGGCCTCATTTGCTCACTGATTGAAGTGAAAATTTGTTTTCAGGAGTAATTTTAGATAAAGTTATTTCTGAGAAAGGGGAATGGGTAGATAAACTGTCAAGATTAGAAAAAGAGTATATAATAAGAAAGGCTTGGAACAGCTGGAAGTACCACAATGGTACAGTGGTTTCCCTGAAGTTATGATTCTTTTAGAAATCCCCATATTTGGTGTTAACTTTGAATTTCCTCATTTTCGTGACTGTTATGGATTTTTTTGTAATATAGTCTGCAAATGTAGATTTTTCTAATATGTAATTTCTTGGCATACTAACACTATACTCTACTATCACTGTAATGAAAGCTCTTCCATTGTCAGTTATGTCCATTGTCAACTATGAAAAGTTGTAGCAAGATAATGAATTGTGATAGTTATATGAATGATCACTCCAAGAATCTATTTTTCATGGAGTTTAAAAAAAAGGTCTTCTTTTAAAACCAATAACTTTTTGAATGTTGCATGTCTAAAGCTGGAAAAAAATACACATATGGATTCAAGTTCCAAATATGAAATAAGATCCCCAATTCTTTTCTAACTTTTACAATATAACTAAAGAATAAAAGGATTACTGTTCTAGAATGTAAATGTCCAGGAAGGACCAGATAACAGCAAATAAATCCACTCAAGAGAAATCAAAAGGAAAAAAAAGGAAAATAAAAAAATATTCCCTTACTCTGTCAATTCCTCAAAGTTTGCAAAAATAATTTGAGCCTCAAGGCAGTTATGAGCAGCTGAATGTCAGGAATTCCTGTGTCAGGAATGCATGCAGTTGTGTTGTCCATGTTATCACTTCTTTTTGCTGAAATTCAATGCTGTACACGCAAAATGGTGCTATTGGTTGCTGTTGACACAAGCCACTCTACCTCTTAGAACATTATATTCAGGTATTCACCCAAAAATAAAGCCAATGAGCTGTAAGTATTGCTGCACTCATTCATCCATAATCGTTCTGACAGGATAAAATATCACCTCTAAAACATCAGAAAGAAATTCCTCTTTTACTTTTTTTTCTCATTTTAAGAGGTGATAAAAACCTGAAAACCCCTAGAAACTTCACACTGAGTCTACAGATTCTGAAAACTTATTTCTGAGCGCTTTCACAATTGTCCTGGATAGCCATCATGGCCAGGATGTTTCAGTTTCAGCACATTCAATGGAAAGATCTCTCATAGTCTCCACTCCGTTGGAACTGCCCAGCAAGGGAGTATAGGCTCTCCTGGTTTTGGCTTCACCAAGAAGCTGCCTGGTTATTTCTCAGAGTTTGGTGAAAACTAGGCTATCTAGACCAAGCTGAGACTGCTTAGAGCTGACAGCACTGAAACTTCCTAACTTCTCCCAAGAAAGGGAATTCTGAAGAAAAATGAAGCACAAAAACAAAAATCAAGATTTTCATAGCCTGGCATTGCTCTTCTTTCTACAGACTAAATATTATAATAGCGAAAGCTAAGATTTTTACCTTCAAAGAAGTGTTAATATTATTTTTTTTTCAATTTTAGCTTTGAAATTCAAAATCAACTGAAAACACAGATTAAAAATATAAATATTCATATCCTCTAGCTTTCCCCCTCTTACTGCAGTCCCTGGGCACAGGCATCAAAGATGTCCTGAGCTGGGAGTTTATCAAGGGCTCTATCGCCACCAGAAAGGCATCACTGACCATTTAGGGGCTGTTCAATCAGTGAACCAGCTGCTGACCAAAACCTCAGCCCAAGGCTGTTTTGGTGTCCTAAAGCAAAAGGAGAGAAATTCTACCACAGGAGAGGAAACTAAGACATGCAGCAGCACTGAATTAAGACTATGACCTGGTGGCACTCTCTGCACTCTATCAGCAATAAACTTGCTCCTCATACTTTTGAAATTCTCTCCGAGCCAGATGTTTTATCTTAGTCATAAAGCACACAGGTCCTTTCCTACAAACTGTTACTCACTGCAGCAGCTCACTGAATAGTAGTAGCTCCCTTGTGCACTGAGCAAAGGCATTGTTATACATATTAATGTTTTTTAAAGGGCTTTTTAAAAGGAATTAAGAAACCGAATAACTGCTGTCTCAACTGGAGAGATGAGGGAGCCATTATATTTAAAGGTGCAATATGCAGAAGAGAAGAATAACCTTTCCAGGGAAATCCTGTGGCTACAAAAATCTTATTTTTAATTACAGGACACAATAGTTTTTCTGATAGAAATAAGAAATTATGAACTTATGACTGAGACAGTAGATTAGTAAGCTTGCTCATTGTATCACCAAGATGGAGTCCAATATGACAGGCCCAGTAAAGAGTGCCAGCCTCTGCTCTCATTGTCCTGGCTCTTATCCCTTTGTCACCTCTTATCCCTTTGTCACCTTAAGGTTATGCAAAATTCCATTTTAATTAACAAGATCATCCTTGTTTTTCTTCTTATAAAATTTATTACAATGAAATGGAAGTGGCAACAAACCTAAAAATAAAATAGAGGACAGCAGCTGTGCAGTCCTTGTTTCAAGGGCTCTGAAGAAATGCATAAATAATGGAGATGTAATACCAGAGATGGCCCAGCGGGAAAGCACAAAATTATGGGTGTGAAAGAATACTCAGAGGAGGTGAAAAGAAAGTGAAATGGCATTTGGAGTGAAAACTGTCAGCATAACCCTTATGATGAGCACTTCCTTTCACATAAAACTGAAAAATCTCATGAACACACTGAATTCAGTCGTCAGAAAAAGACAAAAATAATTTGGTGACGGAGATGATTTGCCTATTATTTATAATGTAACAAGAAGTAAATCTGTTAGAAAGATGAAATATTTAGGTTTAGATACAGTAGAAGTATTTAAAACTGTCCAAACACAGTTTACATTTGCTTCTCATAGAAAACCAGGATGAGACTCACTAGCGCATTTACAAATTTTATTCAGAAAGAAGAATCAAAATGTGTGGGACATAGTTGCATGGTGGGACAATTTTCTACTAGTTATGAAATGAATAAAAATTTTTAAAAGTTAAAAAAAATATGTTTCCTGCTCTACACCGTCTGTTAATAATTTATTTCCTAACTGCTCCTAATTTAGGGAAATGGATAGTTGCTAATCTAATGATGTCACAATGCTGATTATCAAATCAACCTATACTTCATAAAAGATTATATTAAATCTTATTTAGAAACTTGCTAAAGACAAGTGCTAGAATTTATGCATTATTCCAATAAAATGCTCTGCTGACTCAGGGAATTTCTGTAGTTCCGGTCATCAGCTATTCTGATCACTACATGTGGGCACTTCTTCCCTTTCTAAAGCTTTAATGTACTTCCTGTATCAAGTGGACAAAAATGTAGAAAACAGATATGGATACGTTTTCAATCATTTTTCATACAGTCCCTTCAAGATTAACTTTTGCTGTGATCTAGGATGTGTCTATGAATAAGGCCTCCCAAATAAACCATAAAAAAAATAATTCTGGGCAGAAGGCATAACGTGGAAAAATAACATATTTAGTAGATATTGAGAAAGAATCATAGAAACAGCAGGTTTAAAATTCCCCTTTTTAACCACAGATTTATATCTATGACATAGATCTACCAATGTAGCTTCTCATAGAATAGTTTAATCTAAAATCCGTTTTTGAAACCAGATGAGGCTCTTAATAATTAGTTGGTCTGTAGAAATAGAGAAGTGTGTGTCCCTGTGTTGTACAATGATGGAAACAAGACTAGAGATTTTGTGGACTGCGCAATAAAAATCAGACAAGATTCAAGTGAACACAATGAAACCCCATTGAAAATCAAGCCTGAAAATGCTTTAGTTCCATTTACTGAGTACATTAGGAATCTGGGAAAATATTTTCTTAATTAATTAATATGCAATAGATTTGATAAAACAACTCCAAGTTTCACTTCTTGTTCACCACAGTTATTTTTTTCCTGAATGTTAAATTTTAAATTTCTGGAAAATACATTCACAGAAAATATATCTCCTTTTTAAAAAAAAAATAAATAAAAAAAAGAAATACAAGAAAAAGAAAGATAATTTAAAAATCCAAATGCTTAGATTAAGAAAATGCATTTTTTGTGAGTCAAATCAATAGGGAAAAAGAAAAAATATAATATGTCACCCAAGGCTCCAGTAAGACCAGAAAATAAGAAGCCATGAACTTAATAATACTGACATTTATAGAGAAATATCTTCTGATAGTTTTGCTAAATTTTGCTAAATTTTCCAAATTATTTGGAGAACTTACTAGTATTGGATACACTTCAAAAAATCATGTCATGATTATGAAAAGTAACAAATATCCCCTCTCCCATTAAAATTACAAGTAAACAGAGTAAAATAATTAATTACAGGGAGAAAGTCCTGTGCTTTGACATTTACCTAGAAAAGTCTCAAATATTTATACTAGCATGTGCTAAATGTCCCAATTCAATGGCACACTTATTTAGTAAATTATTTTAAATGTCAATTATTTTCATGACAGTAATTTTGGTATTTCCTAATCTTTGTCCTAAAGCACACACTTAAAGCCTACTAGACAGGCTGGATGTGTGGAATGCTGTGGTATCCACCTTAAAGTTACTGTGGCAACTACCTTAAAATTCAAGTTATGAGACTTTGTCTCAAGTGCAGATGTAAGTTCATTGGCCCCTGGCAGAAGCCAAAATAGAAGTGTTAATTAGGATTTTTCTATAAACACTTGTTTTTGTGGATTTTCCAGAGGTGCTGTCTTAGGACAATGATAAAACCTGTCATGATGAAAGTTTATATTCACACCAAAATCTTTGTTGGGTTTGTTTTTCATCAGCCTTGATGCATTAGTTTATTTTCTCTCTGAAATGACTTGTGTTCACGGAACTATTTTTTCAGCATGAATGCTTATTTACAAACAGCCCTTGTTACAGGGCATTAGTATGGAAGTGCAGAGATAAACCTAGTTATTACTTCATTATATATTAATTAGCTGAACAACTTCATCAACATAACCACTGTCATCCAGGTCGCGAAACTCCAGACTGAAAAATGAAAATCAATAGAAGATTATAATAAAATATGTACAGTAGCAGTAATGGGAATATTTCTATTTATTCTCCTTGTGGCATAAAATGTTTGTGAAAATCTACTGAAAACAAAATGATAACATCATATTTTTGTCTCATGGAATATTAATAATTTTAATTTTAGAAAACAAAGAAAAAATACATTTTCTGGGAAACATTCTGGCAGTGTATTGCTGGCATTTTATGTGCACTTGAAGAATAAATTATCAATGTTCTCATAAATTAAGTTAGCTGGGAAATAATACACAAGAATAAAACCATTAAGATCTTTCATTATTGCACACAATCAAAAGGTGTACAGTTAAAGCTGCTCTGTCAAGTGGGATAGAGGACTGCCATCCATTTCCATTGAAATAAGGCTTTCCTTCTTTAAAACATTCCTGACATGTACCAAAATACCTCTAAAATTCCTCTTAGGTAGGACAGTAGAGCATTTAAAACTTGAAATTCTGCACTGTAGGGTCAGAGTTGCATTCCAAGGTAGGTGGCCAGAAAAGGCCTAGGCATGCAATGAAATGTTCTTTGCACTTCCCTTCTTTCCAGAATACCTGTCATGTGTCCATGTGGGCAGTACATTTTCCATTGCAACTGATATGAAAGAAAAAGGAAGCAATTTTTCATTCTGCATCAACTCAGGCCCAGAAATTACGAAGAAATATTTCCATAGTATGCACGCTTGCAAATTCCCAGCCACCATAGTGAAGTGGATTTTAAATCAAAGTAAATGTAAATTTTCCACTAAAAAAAAATATTTAAAATGAGAAAAAAGGAGTTTTTATTGAGTATGAGTTATATAAGCACTTTCAAAAACTGTATTAGAACACTGCAAAGTAATTTGCACTTTTTACCTTGGTTTTGATCAGCTTCAATTTCCCTATGTGGGTTTTTTCCCATTTAAGACATTGGCACTGTTTCTTACTTCAAATAATGTACTGAAATTGGAACAAGAATTACAATAATTAGAAGTTATGACACTTATATTCTCAGAGTATCAGATAGAATTGGTTCCTACCTACTGGTAAAATTCACCTGTTAAAAATATTAACTGAATAGAACTCTGGGTCCTGATAACACATATTTATATTTCCATTTTTGTCTTCCAGTTTGAAATTTGACTACATTAAATGCCTCATTGATTTTTTGCTTAAATATCTTCTTGATTTCTCAGTAATGATGTCCATTCCAGGAATTTCCTGGCAGTTAACAACCATCTGGAACAGAAAATTCTTCACATAGGGTTCACTAGTACCTACATTTTTTTAGAAGACTTCCAAAGTGTTCTTCTATTTCCAGATTTTTCTGACCCTAGCATGTCTTTCCTTCTTGAATGTAATGGCCTGTGGATGGTTGGATAACTCGAGAACTACCGGCGAATATTCCCACTAGTTAGACTTGATAATCTTTGTGGGTCCCTTCCAGCTCAGGTTATTCTGTGATTGTAATATTACGTTTTTTCTGTTGAATTTTAATTAAGTTCTGGGAAAATAGGGACATTCACACCTCCCTTACTTATTTATGTCCCTCTGAATAATCTGTGTAGTTCTAAACCTGAGAGTATCTCGTGCAGAGGGCTGGAGCAGAATCCTGGCAGGTTTGATGAACTTCCTTTATGGAAAAGGCGTATCACGGCACTGAGTGGCAGAGGAAGGGGCACTTAAACAGCTGCTACTGAGGCAATAAAATTAAACTATTGGATTCAAGACAACAGTTAGGCCCACACTTTACCTTTATTGGGATTGATGATGAACCATTTAGAGAGGCAATCCAATCATATTGCAATGAGAGTATGTGATGCTGTAATTTTATGGTTTGCATGGCCTCATTTAAATTACTAATATTTTACAGGTACAGTAGGAAATTGGAGCTACATCTTCATTATCATTTCTATGTTCATTAGCAGTAATGAATAGATGTTATAGAATAACATTAAACCAAAGTACTTAGCAAAAAGGAAACCAAAGGATACACTGCCAGGTTCCCCAAGGGCTGCATGCGATTTTGCCTTGAAGCACACCAGGGTCTTACTGTTCTCTTCGAAACCAGAACCACCCCATTGTTAGGTAACTGCTGAAGGACACTCCTCATGTCTAGTCCAGGATGTATTTCTTTGAACCATAGCATCATTACAGTTGGAAAAGGGCCCTAAGATCATTAAGTCCAACCATTAACCCAGCACTGCCAAGTTCACCTCTTAGCACCACATCCACATGATATTTGAGCACTTCCAGGGATGATGATTCCACCACGTTCCTGGGCAGTCTGTTCCAATGGTTAATTACTCTTTCAGTGAAGAAACTCTTCCTAATATCCAATCTACACCTGTCCTGGTGCAACTCGAAGTTGTTTCCTGTTGTCCTATTGCTTGTTACCTGGGGGGAGAGATGGAGCCCCATCTTGCTCTTACATGCAATTGTAGAGAATAATAAGGTCCTGCTGAGACTCCTCTTCTCCAGATTAAACAGCCCCAGCTCCTTCAGCTGGTCATCACAGGACTTGTGCTCCAGACCTTCCTCCAGTATCTTTGCACTTCTTTGGAGACACCAAACAATGTACACGACTTGCCTGAAGACTCAGCACAGGCCCAGTCACACGAATGCACAAGTTTTAGAGCTTTCTGAAATATGCCTTGGTGCATTCTTGTCCAAGTAAGCAGCAACTGCCACACATACACCTGCCATATATTGTCCAGTCTTTCTGGTGGGGACAACTACTTGAAAAGAGCATCTCTCCTGCCATGGGCTGATCATGCAGGACTGACCTGATGGACAGATCTGCCTGTCCCTCTGCCTCCATGGCAAAATGCAATCTGTGTCCTGCTTTGAGAAGGTGTCTCATCCTTGAGTGTTCTTGATAATTACTATTTAACTGGGTGTATTGTAACAAGCTCTCACCTCCCACAGATGCTGCTCTGAGGTCAGTTAAGAGCTGTAAGTTAGAATTCACAGGCAAGGAAACTAAAGCTAAGAGTAAATTAAGGGGTCTGCCCAAATTCAGATGAGAAGTAATGGACAGGTCTACTACTGTAATGAGACATCTTAAGCAGCGAGATATGAAGAGCTTAGGAGTGATATAGAGCCTATATCCAGGACATACAAGCTGGACTGGGATAAGTTATCTCTGGCACAGGTGTAGATAATATAACCTGACCAGCCTGGCCATTTGGACTCCCTTCTTTGGACTCGTAGGCCTTATTTTCCATTGATAGGGCAATGAATAACTTTGATTAGAGGAAAAGGAAACAAGTTCCTTTCTCTTATCCTATTTTTTATCTTTTCTTGTATTAGACCTTACTGATTTTATAAGTCTGTGCTTTCATTCTTTAAAATAGATGCCTCCAATGAAAGGAGATGTAAAAGTCTTCCCAGAGAAGCTATTATATAAGTCATTATTGGAACAGTAGTTAGCTAAATAAGGAAGAAAAAAACTAGCAACTCAAAATGGCAATTCATCATCAAGTGTCTGCTGCTTTATGTGCTAACAGCCTTTCTCAGCTTCCTTTAAGCCATCTGCTTGTTTCAGCTATCTCTCCATATCACCAGGCTCTCTCACTGCACTCCCTTCCATCTCACACATTTGCCAGAAGATATCTCATCAGTACTCAGACGGGTAGGACTTTGTGTTTTACCTTCTAGACACTCTTGCCTTTTTCCACACACTTTTTTTTTTTTTTTTTATGAGGTAGAAGTATCAGTAGGTGCTGCTTATGCAGGAGAAAAACACTTGAATTAGTTCCTTTCAGTGTCAGGAAGCACCTCCAAAAAGCTCATTAAAATAAGGATGGACAACAGAGAAAATCAGCAGATTTTGACAGGCACAGACAGATGACAGTTAGTTAGGAATGACAATAATACAGTGAAATTAGGAAGAAAATCACACATGGATTTTTTTTTTCCCCTCTTAACTGCTACCAAGAGAAATTTTTCTTTTTCTATTTTAAAATATAGAATTAACTAAAAATGATTTTGTTGATGTCAGAGTAGTATTTTCCAAATGCATAGCTACAAAACTGTTGGGTAGTGGGAGTGAAATGCAAAGGAATTGCAAATGTAAATGTATAGGATCATGAAGATTTGAGTTTGCAAGCCTATATTCCAGATGTGGGGAAAATAACTATTAGAGCAGTAAATCACAACTTTATAAGGTACAAAAATGAAGGGTAAGTACTTGAAACCATTTGCAAGCTGCAAACACTCAGCTATGAAAATGTGTGTCATTATTTCAATAAATCATTAGGAGGAAAAAATGGAGCAGGAAAGATAGAGTTTTATGTTGAGCTGAAAAGACAGTCTGGTGGAGGTGAGCAATATGAGGGTGGATGACATACAAAAATGGATGGAGTGTAGTTGCCAAGAGTAGGAAGGACCTTGTCCCAGGAAGAATCAGCACGTACCCAGCAGAGAGGAGGCCCTCTGCAAGAGACAACCCGGACAGTGGAGACAGGCTGAGCACTGCCTCTGTTCCCAGAGAAGATTTGTACCTAAGAGAAGATTTTGGTACCAATGGTCAGGGCCATTTAGTATGCTTCCTTATTTTTAAGGAAGAAAACTTTAAAAGCATTTGTTTGATATTGGACTTCTGTTGAAAAGACAGATGGGCAAGAAAAGAAAGGTAAGTGCTGGTTCCTTCCCACGATTTATTATTTACTAACAAATACTGTTCTGATGGAAATTTCTTAACCAGAGAGTACCCAGGTACTATGAGGCCATTTCCATATTTACTTTTTTTTAATGACCAACCAAATAGATATGGAGACACAAACTTGAAATAGCTTGGAGGTTTGGGTTAGCAGAGATGTTTTCCTGAAGAATGGATTTTTGCTCCAGTTATCCAATATTTAATATAGTGCTCATAACACCCTGAATCCAGATATTGCACAAAACATAATCCAAAAGCCACTACCCTGACATAGCTCAAGATCGAAGGCACATCTTAAGTAAAGATTAGTTCCAAATATGCTGGCAATGAAAATCTGAAGAGTTTAAAACTTTCCTGTCAGCTATAGCAAGTGTAACTGGTCAAATAGTGTCAGACATGAGGGATTCTCACCTCTTTTCCAAATATAGTTGAGGTCACTTCAGTGCTACTTGTGAGATCTTGCTACTACTTGCAAGTATTGCAAATTTGATCAAAAAGGTTTTGAAATCATCTCGAATTTCTTTCTGTACTGATTTTTTTCCAGTGATTTTTTTTCTAGGGATTTCTTTCTTCAGTGAACTTTAGTCCTAGATCCATTCTTTATTTTTTCCTTTCATTCAAATTTTCTAATACATAGAACAAACAATAGAACATGCATCTTCCTGTATTGAACAAGCCACTGACTTCAACGGTTTACAAGCAGATTTTGTGATATTAAATTCTCCACTGAAACCTGTGAATAATATAAATGTATGCACAGATAGTGGAGTATGATTAAGAAAACACAAGACTACCTCTCTCAGATAATACATTCACAATCAATATTTCAATTATACCTCCTTAAATCTGTGTCCTGACTGATCTGAATAATTTTCAAACTTTTAGGCACTCTGAGGAATGTAAAATGAGTGCATCTTCTTCCACATTTCTCTCCCTTAACACCCTTTTCATACATGATGTCTGGTGCTCTGCACAGTCACATCAATACTGCAGGCAATGTTTTAAAGGCAACTGTAGGAACTACCTTAAATATCATCCATTAACCACAAAATGAAAGATTATATCACAGTGATAGGAATAGCAATTACAATACTCACTATCTTTTATTAAGCTTTAAAAGTAATTAAAGCTAAAATCTGTCACTGGCCTTATAAAAGTGATCATCTATTTTTCTTTTAATTCTGCCTAAGTTAAACAAATATTTGATGTTAATGAAAAATGTAGGTTTATACTTGCATTTCATTGGAAATAAATTTGTGATAGTGTGTATATGGATGACTTTTTAGCCCTGGTATAGAATAGACATTTTATTAAACACTGACAAGCAATAAAGCGTGCTGTTCTGAGAAAGGGAAGGATGCCCTGTTGGCCGTCATGCTTTTGAGAAGCACAAGGGATTGCCTTGTGTTCAGATGGCATAGAAGGTAGAACTGCAAAAGAGCAACGAATTAATTAGAGCAATCACTTTGAAGAGCAGTTCCAAACCCCATTTTAATTAGCAAATAAAGCAGAATACTAACTCCTTAAGAACTATTTTTGCTTCCTGATTTACTGGATGATGGCGGTTGTACTCTGCTTTGTTACAAATCACAAAATCTAGTGCCTCATTTTGCATGCAAAGTGCATTAAAATACCTTCTTTCCCATTCTATAGGGGCCTTTAAGATATATTACGATGGTAAAATCTGTACAACCCAGCACAATTATTTTCTAATTAGCATCCTTAAATGTTGCATTGTGGTCTGAATCAGTTTTAGTACTGCCAAAGAGTTCTAGAAACAGCCACGTCTGTACAACCCAGCCACATGTGACAAAATTAAATTGGCACACTTCACTGTCTAGACCTTGTGCTCCTGGCAGTGATAGCCAGCTCAGTACCTCAGAGAGAAGGCTCAGCTGTCACTCACTGACCCATTAACGCTCAGGTTGCATCCTGCAGTGTCATAGTCCTCATTCTCACAAAGACGGGTCTCCCTGGAGATCCCCAGTACCTCCAGGAATGAGGGAAGGACAGCCACGACAGCAGCACTGTCCAACAGGGCAGCACAACAGAGCCTGAGAGCATCTTGTGCCAGCATCCCAAACTAGAGCTGAAATCCTCTTTGCTGCCCTGGTGAGCCACTTGTAGATGGGATATCATCACTAACAAGCTGTAGCTGCTTCCTCCAACATCATACACACGTACACATGAAAAAGGCCTGTGGTACTGCAGCAACACACTTTGCTCAATTCATGCTGTGGACCCTTCCAGTGAGGTGTCAAATAAAACAAACACCTGCTGCTGCTTTTCAAATGTAAAGGGGAACCATTGGGAGAGTAAGGAAAATCACGAAACAAAAAGCCATTGCTTTTTTCTCTTTATCCAGGGTCCTGTTACTGCCTGTACACAAACCAAATTGAACATACCACAGTGTACTGTTTAACATAAACGTAATATTGCTTCAGGCTTTTGTGGGTTTTACCATCTGGAGAAAATACCCACAGGTGAATTCACCACAGGAGAAGATCATCAGGAGAACATCACCCTGCCTGTAGAGCTCAGACACATTTCCCCAACATGCCAGAGATTTACTGCATATATATGATTTAGGCCATGCTGTGTGCACTGGAAAAATAAATTGTATTTTACCGGTAGTAGTGTGTGTACGTAAACATATGAGTACAGGTCGAAGAATGTGTGTATGTGTGTATGCATGCATGCACATAGGCAGAAAAGGGAGAAAAAGAAACAAATGAAACCAGACTGAAACTTAATGGAAAAGATAAATTCAGACATGATTACAGCTGTGAGGTGAAAACAAAAGCCCAAATTTTGTTGGTTATGTGGAAAACAATCCAGTAACAACATTTTATTTCTAAAGATTCACACTTCTCATTTGCTATCTTCTCAAAAAAATAGACCCATGACAGCCCATGCAAAAAAGTCACAGAAAAGGATGTAAGAAATTAATACAAACATAAACATAAAAATAGTTATTTTTAAAGAAAGAATTAATTGTTGATACTGTTGCAGGGGACTCAGACTCAATACATTGCAGCCCCCATGTTTCAGCATCTAGGTCAGGTTCACTAATGAACAAAAAATGATGCAATAGAATTCCACCCCCCATGTTTTGAGAACAACAATAAAAAGAAAAACCTGATGAAAAGAACAAAGGACAAACACTTGACTACACTTCTTCTGCTCATACAGACTTGAAAGACAGATGAACGCTTCTGCTTAAGGTATATAAAGAAATTATTTCTGGTTGACTAGTAGGCATAGGATCTCAAAAAGGAAGGATCAAAAGCCCAGTTTGTAGAATTAAAAATATTGGAAAAATTCTTTTCTGTGTGGCCAGTACACAAAACATGATTGTTATTCTTTTTCAGAACCTATGTTTCCCCAGCACTGAAATTTGGATCTGTTTCCCAAGCCCAGCTCACCCTTTAGGCACATGCCTCAATGAAGTGCTTGTTTATGCCTTACCAAGCCCAGAGAAACATTAATTTTAGTATATGGACTTTACAGCATGTCCACATGGGGGCCAATTAGTGCTAAACATCATCCCTGCTCTGAAATGTGACCTGGGGTAAATGTGTACCCTTGGGCTGAATGTTTGCATCACAGTAACTTTAAACTCAAGCTGTCTTCAGAGTGGCTTAAGCCCTCTCTACCATGGTGTCACAGGGGAGTAATGACTCTGGCTTTAAATGGGATTATTTCCGGTGCACACTCCCCAGCAATTGCTCTGCTGGACAGACCAGACAATGAGCACCACTGCTTTCTAATTATGTGATCAGAATCATCTGGGTTGCTCTAGTGCCCTTAATGACATTGAATAGGAGTAGCTGAGATTCAGACAGATGTTATAGAGATTTCATCACGGAGCAATTTTAATTGTAAAATTCCATAATAGTCAATTAAAGAATTAAAAAAAAATAGACACAAATGTATTATGCTAATATATATTTGAGCCACCATTTCAGAGCAAAATTAATTAGGACAGAATGCAACTCTCTTTTTCTTTGGGTACTGGCTTTGCAGGGCTACTAAGGCTGTTAAGCAGGAAGTATCCCGTGCAGGCACTGAAGTTGGTTAATGCGATTCTGGTTCCAGAAAGGAAGCAGATCAGTTGAATATAATGGCACCACATTATAGGCTCTCACTTTTCTTATTAGACACACACTTTGAAGGTTGAACAGGGGATTTATTTATTTCATGCAGCACTCTGTGTCTAGAGGTTATTAGTGATTAAAATACTATTTTAGGATTTTCCGCGACAATTTTCTCTGTGGTATAATTTCACTGTAACCAATGAAATTATGGGAGGGAAGAATTTGGCCTTATATACCTTAAACCCGAGTGTTTCTGTCAGCATTTCGAGGAGGTTAAATACTTGCAGAGTATTAAATTTCAAGGTTCAGTCAGTGAACTGCACTGTCAGCTTAATGCGGGGCTGTAATCACACAGCAATGGTAAGGTCCACAGCCAAACGATTGGAAAGGAGTGGGAGATCCCCTCACTTTAGGGAGGCTTAAGTTTATTCCCCCTCACCCTCACTTTGAGGGGTGGGATGCACTCACACATTGCTTTTCTCCATGCAGTGGTTAGTAGAAGGAGACTTGTGAACAGCATGGAAACCAACAGAGGGTTCAGCCTGCAAAGGTAACTTTTTCCCTTGTGGGGAAATACGGTGGCTCAGCTGCAGCAGAGAGTCTACATCTTTTTGAAGTACAACCAGACTGTGCTACATATTCCAGCTGGCAGCTGCTGCCCATGGCAAAGTGCAGAGGGATCACAAGAGAGCCTGGTGCACTGCAGCAGCAGGGAATTGGCAGCAGTTGCTGAAAGCACTGCTGTCCCACAGCACAATGGGGTAAGCATCCCACACCTTGCTCCATTTTTCTCTAGACTCTCCAGCAATCTTTGTCTACTTGGACTGGGAATAGACTGAGGTCTAGCAGGAAAACTCTTGAGCTGTTACTGTATCACCTTTCTGAGGCAGCAGCAAGGAAAAATGCCAGAGACCAAGAGTGCTGGTTACTGGGCTTGAGGGCAAGGTATCAAAAACACCAATTATGCTTACTTCATAGAGGTAATGAATTGTCATCTGACTCCTAATAATAAAAAAAAAACAGAGGAAGTTGAGTCAGGAAAACTCAGAAAAATAAAACACACAACTACCAGTTGCCCATTTGGTCAGAAGTGTACGACACCAAATGCTCATGTTATAGTGCTGTTTCATATACATTTCCTATTCTTCTTCACTTCTGAAATTAAAAAAACCCTAATGTGGTAAACAATACTGTGAAACACAGCTTATACCATGAATAGCAATGTGCTCAGATATATAGCTTTTTCTAAATGTTACTTCAGCTTTTAGTCATATTTTAGTTGTACTGCATGAATATCTTACTCATCTCCCTCTCCTTGTTCATATACACATCTACACACATATTCATACCTGCAGTACCCAAGTATTCATGTGTATAAATACATATACACATAAATTTGAAAGTGTGAAAATGGAAATAGACAACATCGGATTACAATAAAGCTGTCTTGCTGATGCCTTAATCATAAAAAAAAAAAAAAAAAGAATGCACAGATCAGATAATTTAGTAAAATAAGCAATATAGGCTAAGTCACATGGCATTTTGGACAGAGAGGAAATGGATAATTTTTCCCCAGACAGGTTTGGTTTTGCCCACAGTGTCTGGGTATCTTGAAACCCACTGGTTGCAACACTCAATAATTACTATAGTATTGTCTGGGCAATGCATATTCTCCTGCTATGGTTTAGGTTACCTTCCTTCCAGAAAATCTGCTACATGAAATATTACTTTGCAAAAAGATGGAGCAATTATTTTAAAATGTTTCTGGAAAGTAAAAGCTATTAGATTTCACTTGAATACTTTTAGTTGTACATTAGTGAAATGATACTGTCGCTTTAGGAAGTCTATCATTTGCTTCCATTAGAAACTTGCAGGCTGCCAGCTCCAACAGAGCCCAGAATAATTTCCACTGAAGTTATAATACCAGTACTGGTAGCAAACCAACATCATCTTCCTTGCTGAATGGAATTCTGCCTCTTCCTTTGAGCACTGTAACATTTGTGAGCATACGCGTAGAAAAGTTTTTTATATTTAGCCCGCGATGAAACTGTCTTAGAAGGCATATTTCTGAGGTCCTTGTCATTACATCTGATAAATGTATGTAATATTTACGCTTGTGAGTGACAATATTTACCACAGTACTGTATTTCTAATTAAATCCTACTCATCTGCAGTATCACTGTGCGAAGAATTGAGAGGGAATATCATGGGTGATGTAAAAGGCCTCGCAGTAGATTTTCTAGAGAAAGCCTCTTTTCAGGCACTGTTCGAGATGTAGGTAGCTTTACTCTTGTGTATCTTTGCTCACCTCAAGCACACTTTGCTTCAGGATTCATACATGAGAAAAGTGCCACCCTTCAAGGAGAGACTGTAAGGCTTCCAACCAAAGCAAATACTGTGGTGAGCTGATGTGAGAGAGTCTTGGAGGACTGGGCATGGAAGAATGAAAGACCTTCCAGATAATTCTTAGAAATACCCATTTTACCTGTAATTTAATTGGCAGTGATGCAGAAACATTACCTTACTTCTGCCTGTGTTTCACTGAAGAATGAAATAAACAGCCTCTAACGTCTTTCAAGGAATTGGATTTTCTGATCAAAGTCCAAATTACATTTCGTAAAGAAAAGCTTAATTATTATTTTTTTTAGCATAACATCAAAAAATTGCATTTGTTCCCAAAATTTTCCCCACAGACACTTTGAGACAACCAGATACACAAATAGGGAAACTACAACAATGCACCCCCTCAGAACCACAGAGGACATGACAATTCTGAAATGTCATTTTCACCTTAATTGAAACATCAGCTACTACTATGGCCCTTACTGAAGGAACTCCAATCTGGAAAAAAAATATTACAAATACTTCCATAGGAAAACTTCTTATCAAGTTTTTAGTCATATACTGCTGTACTGTTACAGTTAGATGTAGTTGTATATACCTTTTTCCAAACAGCTCCTTGGTTCTAAGCCTTTGAGGTTCATTAATCCTCTCATATTACGCACAATGTTTTTTTATGAGTAAGAAATATGATCCTCTTTTTCCTTTCCCTCACAAGAGCATCTATACCTCATAAAAGATATCAAAGACTGTTCACTTACTGTACATTCTCATTTTAAGATATTATTTTTCTGGTGTCTGTGGATATTGGCAGTTGTAAGTCTGCAATGGAAAAAAAAATGAAGCTAAAGGAATCATACTTGCCTTGGTGTCTGTAACTTTTGTGTGGGCAGCAGTTTGCAACACACAGACATTTGCTTTCTAAAGCAATGGCATTAAGCAATAATATCTACTAATAGACCATTTCTTGTATTCCTTTTTACCCTCCTGAAAACAGCAAAGATGGGGAGAAAATCTTATACAGCATTGAAAGTAACATATTAATTTTGACATGAAAGATGACTTCCATGGGATTCTGAGGATATCTTCCTGTAGTATTTTTTAGCCTTTGAAAAAACCTACCATTTAATGAAATCTGTTTACAGAAAAATAAATATTATTCAATATTATGTTTTCGAGTCCAAGAACGATAACTCATACCTGACAGAAGCTATTAAGCAGTGTTCAAAATGAAAGTAAAATAGTGAAAGTGAAAAAGCCATAACAAGACTAAGCCTAGTCTGAGCAATATTTATTGAATCCATTTATGGACTCCTGCAGGTACCTTGCAGCACCCAGGTAAAATTCCATATCCAAACAAAACCTATGAAATACCTAAGTCCTCATTAGCTCTCAAAATAGAACATACATGATATTTAGGGCTTGCATACCCTCTGCACAATGTTAAATTTCATTTTTGGAGAAAAAAAATGGTAAGAAGTGTTGTACTGCCTAAAGGTTATCTATTTAAACTCTTTTTTTGTGCACAACATGTAATTTCTATTCATGACAGTTACTCAGACATTTCTCTAGAAAATTCAATTCAACTACAGAGTAACTCCCTCTGTTGTTAGCAGACAATGCTGAATGCCATGTTTGTTTCAAAAGAAAGAATACAAAGCAAACCCTTTTTCTATGGAATAACAACAGATCCTTCACAGTTTGTTGCAAAATTACATTATAGTAATGTAGTTAATAAATTTGTGTCTCTTAGGGAAAACTACCATCCAGCTATGGCTGAAATAGGTTAAGCATATAAGCAAACTGTTCCATGGAATAAGGAGATGTGAATTCTACTCTTGTTTGCTTTTTCATTGTCTTTATTCACAAGTTCTTATTAATGAGAAAAGCCCAAGAGTAGAAGTGAGCTGTTTTTATTACATGAGACCAGTTAGACCATGAGTTTGTACTGGCTCCAGAACGACAACAATCCTGCCCAAAAGTGCTACTTGTGCATGAGTACAGTGTGCATGTGATTTAATTTTGGCAGTCCTTATGAAATCATGTAGGATGGAGAGAGCTCTGCTCTTTGACAGGCAGCAGCATGTAAAAGTTATTCAAATTCTGTAATAGTGTTATATATATATATATTGCTTTTTACAATCTTTATAGCTTCTCAAATGTTCTGCAGGTTACAGTTAGATGTTAGACATTAAAATTATCATATTTTCTATCTGGTCTGGAAATTTATTAAACAACATAGTGGTTAAGGTCTATAAAAAAATTGGTTTATATTTTATGTAATTTTTTTATTCTTCAAGAAATCACTATAAAAAATAAACATATAATAATCTGTAGTTTGACTCCACATTGTACCATCCAGATCTACATTCACACTGGTGCTAAAGTATTATTACTACTTTAGAAGATAACATACAGAAAAGTATTACTGAAATAATGAAACTTAATAAACTAATTAATGTATTAATTATAAATTATCAAATAGAAGTAGAAAAACTTAAACAAAGAAAGGAAATTTAATGCTCATGGAATTCTTACTGTGAATAAATTAGCTTCTCATATTTCTAAATAAGGTGGAATTTATCTTCTAGCAACTTCTTCCAAAAGTGGGGAGCAGGTGGCTATGTCATACCAGGGAAGGAGAACAGCAGTGTGAACACTCCATTTATTAGCATTATTCATAAACTTTCTATCATGAGGAACATTGCACCGCTCACTATTCAGCACCAGGGTATGCAAAGCGCACTCAGGCTTCAAAAATCAATGACAACTTGCCCTCTACCCACTGCTTTTCTATGGCAAGCAGCAAAAAAGCCACTCCTAAAACTCAGCATGCCATTTTTTAATTCACAGTTATGTTTCCACTTGAAGAGACAAGCCAAAACAAACTATTCCTCTCTGAGAAGCACCATGGGAATAAGTACCCTCCCTACTTCAATAATTATTAGGCAAGAACGTTTCTCCATTCCCTCTTCCACTCAAAATACAACCTGTTTTTAAGGACAAGCTTGTGTTCTGCTCCCCTGTTTGCATAATTCACAGATGTCGTCCTGCAGTTTGCCTGTGTCCAGCAGAACCCCAGCTTTGCTTTTCTGTGTCAGGTTGAGCCCTTTCACCGCTGTAAATGGGCTTGTTTTGCCGCAGAAAGTGTCAGGTGAGGTTCAACAGCCAGAAGTACAACCTTTCTCAGCTGAGAATGTGCCTCTATTTCTGACCATTTCTTTACCATTTACAGCAACTACAGTTAACCATAAAGAAAAGTCTAACACCTGTTTTCAAGTCATTTACACGTCAATCATTTCATTCCCCAAAACAAATAAGAATGAGTCCATTTACAAAACATACTCTTTGTAACTATTAAGGTTTGTAGAGGAAGTAATCTTATCCTGATTCTCCACAGTCATATGGCCTTACAAAGTGGAAAATTATTTTCCAGATACCATGCAACGTTTTGTTAAAATGTGTTCTTCTGACTGATTGGCACCGCAAATTATTCAACTGAATTCTGCCAGCATTATGCTGTATTTAGTTTCTGTCTTTTAAGCACCAAAGATGTGGTGATACTTGCAAGGAAACCAATGACAGAATCCTGAATGAAAGCAGAATGTGTAGTGAATAACATACTATCATCCAAAATAAAAGACCACTTGGCAGAAGGAGAAATGAGAGTGGCACAGCTCACAATACCCACTGATATGAGCCTACACAGAACTTCACTATGTCAGAGGACTGAGATGAGAAAGAGGTGTTCCCGAGACTCAGCAGCAGCAACAACCCTGTGCCAAGAGTTTTAGATAGCCACAGGGATATTTATGGCATAGCCACATAGCCTAAACAGGTTTCAAGCTAAAACATGGGCTGAATTAACCAGGGATGAGCTTGCTCTTCGAGATGGAAATTATCAATTTACTTTTCAAGAGGAGAATATTTTCTTTCCAGAGCCCTGCTTTGTGCTGATCATATCTTCATGTCTAAGGAAAAACTTTACAGGGAATTGACTGCTATCAACTGGTGAATGAAACTTCCTTGTGTGAAATTTTTCTTTCATAGGTGATGATACATAATTGATTAATTCTCAAAATTGATTGAGAAGCACGTATCTGAAGCATGAAAAGTTTTCACTAAGTAAGCGGTTATTTGATATACAAGTCCATCAAAATTATTGACAACTGTGTACCATTTATTCACACCAGCTGAAACTTTAGTGTCTGCAGAGTAAGTAAATAGGTATCTCATGAGCATAGATATTTACAGGTACTTCTGGGAAATTTCTTTCTTTAATAAACTGTTTCAGTTTTTATGAGAACCCAAAATCTTCTGCTTCTGCTTCACATAGGAGAAAAGCTTTAGAAATTTCTAATATAAGGCCTGTCTGAGTTTTCTCTCTGAGTTTCACAGTGAATTAAAGATAGTGAACTCAATGACAGAATTAAGGAAACAAGTTAGAAGGCTATTTTCCTGTGGTGGCTTGGTGCCTGTTTTGAGTGGTTGCACTGTGACCATATTTAGGTTTTACTCAAGGAAGTACATAATAGAGACCAGAAATGTTATACAGTTCTGTAGCGACTTTTCCATGTCAATTAAAACTTCTATTTCTTTCTTGGTTTTCTTCCGTTTATCCATTAAAGACTCTAAGCCACACCATTTTATTCAGTTTTACTTCTTTCTGAGAATGTTCTCTTTGCTGTTTCTTTATAACCCATTGAGTACTAATTCCTAGATTGTTATTCTTTCATGAGACTCATCTACCCAATATTCCTGTGTTTTCCCACAGTTTCATGGAGGAATTGGTTCAGTTGGTTTTCTCTTTCCTTCCTTCTTTCTTTCTGGACAGAACAAATGGGTTTTCTAGTGTTTACTTTGAGCGCAGCAATATCTTCTGAGTATTCCCAGGAGGTCAGTGTGTACATGTCTGATGTGTTAGTTATCAAATGGTAAAAGATCTTTTTAAAAGTTGAGTTAAATCAGGTTTGTTTATATTCTTCAGCTTAACAAAGTTTATATTCTTTATTGCTTTTACAAGAAGCTTTCTGCAAGTGCATGTAAAACCTATGAAGAAACCTTTCCCTTGCCTCTGGAATGCCATTGGGGGCCACAGAAATAAAGAGTAACTCTCAGATGAATAGTACTTCTGTTTTTTAATAAAGGGCACTATGCCACCAAGGGAAAGAACATTATTTGCACTATTTTCCTGCTTTATTGTTCAATACCCCAAAACTTTAAGCTTTTGATTTTTATCCTTCACCAAACGCTTTGTTAGAGCAATATCCTCATTAAACTGCTCATAAATGTACAATTGTACCGTGAAGAAAATAAGCCATAGTGTTCAATATAAAAAATAAAAATTTATATTGAAAAAGAAAACTCACTCAAAACCAGAAAAATTGCAGTGGCACTGCACTCAGAATAACAAAACTCAGATTCACTTGGAACAAGGAAAAGATTTTAGTCAACATCTCTGTTATTGTGTTCTGTAAGTATGGCACTCATACTCTACTGGAGAGGAAGCTATGAAGAACCCTTCTGCTGGAAGCACAGTGTGCTACAGACCTCTGACATATCTGTCCAGTGCAAATGAACTAACTTCAACAAAGGAAGAGTGAATAATTCTAACTACTGATGGGGAGTAGCACAAGGAAAGTTCAAGTTGTTCAGTCATGAGAATATGGATAGAAGAGTCTGCTACTCTGAAACTGTGCTACCCTGAAAATACTCAAATTTGCTGCTTTTCAGAAGGCCAAACCTAAAAAAACCCAGACTCTTTAGTCCAGATGAGTGATATAAGGATGAAGGGCAGGGACCTGCTTCTAAGAAATCTCCCATGGTTCTGATACAAGCACCTATGAGGAGAAAATCACAAAGAATTTAACTATTTCAAATAACTGTTAATGTCAAATCTGGAGAAAGTGGCTTGTTTCCTGGACTTTGCTTCTCTTTACAGTGTCCATATAGAATGTCCAATGTGCTCTCACAAATATCTGTTGCTAAATTTCATGTTGAGAGAAATACAGAACTGTTGGAAGAAAATAGGTTCTTGTGTTACTTACATCTACCAGTTTGGTGGATCTTCACACACAGCTGGTTTTACTGTTCATGTTTTGGACTCATAAAAGTGCTGAGCAGTGAATAAAGATTTCATCATTTGTGATTTCACTCTATTTTATTATCCACAAAAGATTGATGTTAAAGTGACATACTAAGTTTGGAGATTATATGAATGCAGTCTTCAAAATTCAAAAGGAATTGTCTTAAACTCTTAAAATCAAAATGACAGCACTGTGAAACTTTAATCAATTTCATAGGGCTGAAGTTTCAAAACTCCGCTACACATTTCCAGATTGTGACTATTATTTGATCAAGATTTTCATGACTATATTTCCAAAGTAAAACTTCAATCTAAATTTTCTGGACACTTAGTAGTTTCATTGACTTTCATTATGTATCAGTGCTGAAAATGAATATAAATTTTTTTTGCTGTTTTGGTACAATTTGACTGTGAGAAACAACAGCTAAGGCATTAGCTCAGTTGATTGGAACATGGTGCTAGTAATACCAAAGTCATGGGTTTGATCCCTGCATGGCCCATTCATTTCACAGCTGGACTTGATGATCCTTGTGGGTCCCTTCCAACTCAAAATATTCTGTGATTTATTAGTCTAAAATCCCCTTAAACAGATTTTTGTGTCTTGCCTTTGTCTAGCAATGTTGAGTCATGTGCATCACTCCATTGATTACTAAAAAAAAAATATTGTCTTCCTTAAGAATATGTTTTCTGAGCCTCTCATAAATTTATATAAATAATAAGCAACATTTTGTCTCTGAAAATTAGCTAAGTATGAATGAAATCAAGATACTGTGGAATTAAATGGCTTGTCCAAATACACACAAGGAATCAAAATTAAAGGTCAGTTCCTGGGCAAAGCAAGAAATCCTTCTGCCATTAAATTGGTGGAATAAGGCCAGGTTCACAGTGAGACCTTCAACTGTTCAGCATTTGCTGGGGTGAGGTTTTAGTCCGCATGTTCCTCACACATTTCAAGGGTTTCTGAAGCCTTGAATAGATAAGATCATAAATGACATAAATAGGAAATTTAAGGTGTTAATTTCAAACACAATGATGCACATATATCCTTCAAATGTTTTGACTCCTACATGAAGAGTCCCCTCTTAAGTTACTGTGCACTCTAGGCAAAATGGTCTATTCAGAATATGCACATATTTATTGAGTGAAGCAGCTTTCATAAAATGCCAGTGTTTCAGCCAAAAATTGATATTTTGAAAGATTTTCCCTACTTCATAAATTTAAGTAACTTGAACACACTGCTCTGTCTATAACACACTAACATAAGAATTATTTATTTGGGCATTAGAGCAGTGTCAAGAAACTACAACGATCTGTAAAACACGTCTCTACCTTTAGGAATTTATGTAGTGAATTATATTGACGCTGGTTATTGTTTTCAGACCTTCCCTCTTTTATTTATATTGATTATTTGGCATGTGCAAGTTCATTCTCAGTGAATATAACGTCAAAATAACTGTGTCAATATAAAGCAATGGAACTAACCATCTTGGAACTCAGACTTTAAACCCTGAATAAGTGTTTAAGAGAACAAGTGAGGAGGGAGGATGCTACTATATAAAAGCTGTATATATTTTTTGTGGCAGGTGTGCTTTATGTTGCATCTTGCTGCCTTTATCCTTGAATTGTTTTGACAGAGGCCACCCCTGGGGAGTGCTGAGGGCCCTCTGTGGGACAGCAAGGCATGTGGGCAATGCTGCACTGACAGCCCCCCAGCTGGGGTGTGAAATCAGGACACAGGCAAGCTGTTCACCAGAAATGAGGACCTTTCCTGCTCTGCAGGGCATTTGCAGAAACAGACAAGCAGCCAGTTCAGCAGCTGTGTTCAGTTAGTTCGTAACTTCCTACATGTTTTGCAGAATAACTTTATTAGTTCTGTATGTTAAAGCCTCTAAATTCCTTAGCTATAAAAGGGCAGTTAGAGTAGTCAGCTTCTTCACCCTTCACCACTTTAATTTTTTTTTTGTTTTAAACTCTCCAGAATTATAAGTATGAACAGTGCCTTGCATAATGTGGTTTCAGTCTCAGCTGGGATCTTGCTCAGAAACGACAGTAACAAGAACATTGTACACCACCACATTACAGAGTAGTGACATGTCTCTTTAATCTCTGAAACAAAGATAGAAATCCTATTTGGAAGTAATTTCTAAATAAAATGTGTAAGTCAAATATGCACATACTGTACACTGAAATGTTAAGCCTTCAAAGTAAAGCTTTCAACAGATAGGAAGTACTGGGACAAGAACTGCTTGTATATTTTGCACTGCAATATTTTCTTAAATAATATATTGACTGATTTTCTAGAGAATCCTTCCAACATTCAGTTGAAAGTACTTGCTTAACAGGTTATGAATTTGCCCTTCACTAGTTAGTGTACACCTTGTACAGCACACTCACTTTTGTCCTCTGCTGAAAACAGAACAAGCATCCTTACCTTCTTTTCTATGATGCTACTGTTAAATTATCCAAAAGCTTGTCTTTGCTCATTTTAGTAACTCTGTGAAGAAAACACATATTAACAATTCCACTTTACAAGAGTGAGAGTATAAGGCATAGCTCAAAGTTAAAACTTACTACTGTCTTTAAGTATTACCTCTCCTCTTTGCCCACACTTCCAGCAGGCAAGGCAAGATTACGTAGGTCACCAGCCAGAAAGGCTGCCACTGATACTGAAGTCAAACCTCCCTATTCAATTTTTCTTTTATTCTCTACTTAGGCTCAAAACATTATGCACTTATGAAACATTGTATGACGCATGGTAATAAATAATTTTAATAAATTCTAGTAATGATAATGATAAATCATAAATTATCCTATGTTTTAATTTCCTTGGGTAAATATATTGAAGCATAACATCTCATTTTCACTGCTGACCTGGGGCAAGAGTACAGCAGCATGACATTTACAACAGATTCTTCAACTGTAATTACCAAAGAGTTAATACATCAATTTAATTAAAATCCCATAGTGATGAACAGCAAAAAGTATAAAAAAAGAAGTTAACCCAATCCAAAACAAACAAAAGGATCAAGGCAGTCAGTTGAGGCAAAATGAGTTAGCGTACTTGTCTCACCAGCTCAGAGGGTTATTTTCTCTTTGGAGACAGTGTCTCAAAAGCATATTCATTATTAAGCAGTACATAGGAATATTTAGAGTATCGAAATGAAGAAAGAAAAAAAAAAGGGGGATAGATTTTTTACTTGGTGAAAAAAAGCCTGTTGTTTCTATCAAGTTCATCCTCTAATAAAATTAAAAACAAAGGCATGTTAAGTCTTGCTGAAATTTCATCTACTGGTTCCACTGTAGAACTTCTAGTCCAAATTTCTAGACCAATCAGTTTACCCTGGATATTGTCAAGCTTCTCGATATCTTGCTAAGAGTTTCTGCTGCCACAGTTCTTTCTGTCTGAGACAATATTCTCATTTAGCAGATTAAGAGTGGCCAAAGTCAATTAACATCAGCAGAAGAGAGCTGATGTACATCAACAGAAAATTCTTCTGCTGTTAAAATTTAACATCTGAGATTTCCCTTGATTCAGTCAAAATTTTATTTCTTTTTCCTATCTTAAGAGCGATCCATCCTTTACATTTTGCTGAAGTGAAATATTAATTTTTCTTCAATATCATTTTATATAGCACAGAGAGTGGGTATTTGAGAACCACAGTGGGAAAGCCGCATTTAAGTGTGCAATTTGAAGCTTGGAGCAGGCAGAAAAGCAGAAGCAATTGCAAACACCACAGCAAAACCCAACTACTGAAGTGGATTTCCTTGTGAAGCATGAATTCAACTCTTAAGACATATGCCTAACAAACAGACTTTCCTCTCCAAACAGCAGCATATTCAAGGATTAAGTCATGGATCATGAAGAGAATAATTTTGATATATGAAATATCAGAAAGTTTTGGTAAATGCCTAAACGGATTAATTTTTTCTTCTTCTCCTTTTGAAAGTTTCTACAATCTCTTATTGCATGACTGGTATGTAGATGATTTATCTCACCTATCATTGAGCTGGTTCACTATATTGTCTCCCTCTATCAGATTAAGGAAACCACTGACTTGAAAATGCTTTCAACAATAGTTCTATAGACTTATGTACAATAAACCACATGTTAAATGAAACCAACAGGAAAAGTTGTAGTGAAAACCAGGACTAGGTTAGGTGCCAAGGAGCAGTACTGGGATGTCTCAGAACAGGATCCAAGACAAGTAATATGCTAAGCACAGAGCCAAATGTACCCTACAGCATAACCGAGAGGATCAGCAATTAAAAATGCTGCTGGGAGCAATCTGTGTCTTAAATATGGCCCCGGGGTTTACAGTGCAGATATCTGAGCCTGTGTTCACTCAGATGTACATGGCTCCAAAGCTGAGTGTGATTTCCTGAGGACAGAGGGCTACATCTTTTTTAAAAATCAATTGGATGTCAGACTTTTCGAGTTTGCTGTTGGAGTTGATTCAAACCAGAAACTCTTACGTGAAGAGTGTTTTAACCACAAGGCTATTTTACTTGAAAGACCCTAGAAATCAAAACTGAGATGACAGTCTTTCAGCTCATATCTAGCATTCCCCTTTCCAGGCAAGTGTTCCAGACTATGGATTCACCCTCAAATTAGTCTTTCTCCCTGACCTAGGAAATGCTTTTGTACTGCAGCAAAATTTCAACAAGAACAGAGATGTCCCTGTTCAGCATTACCTATGGCTGGTGTCTAAACATTCATCGTTTACTGTGGAAGGAAAAAAGTAATTTTACACATGATCAGACACACAGTAGAACTGAACTTTAAGTCCCTTCCTTTATAGATAAATTCTCTAAATACTTGGTAATCAAACAAACAGGGTTCACACCAGGAGTAGGAGCAGTCGTCACTGGATTTGGGAACATTGTTCTGGGTGCAGATTACAAATATTCAAATATTGCTCCCTGGATTGACCTTATCAGGATGCTTGGAAAGAAGCTCTTTCTGGCTCTTGCTCAGGACTAAGATAATACCAGCTGGACATCTGCCTTAATAACAGCTGGACACCCTGTCAAACCTTTTGCATTTCTAGGAACATACGAACAAAGTCGCAGGAAAGTTGTCCAAGAACTACCATGCTCCTGGAGCTTAAGCACCTCTGGGTGTAAAGAGCACTTAAACTGAATTTTCATGTCATAGCTTTGAACCTTGGCACCTAACCTTCACTGAGGTTCTACTCTAGGCAATTTAAATTTGGGGTTAGCTCTCTCTATTTCTAAATATTCGAAAATAGTAGTAGTCTTAAGGCCTCTTAAGAATTATTCTCTGGAAAGAGAAAAATTGCAGAAAGGCAATTTTCTGTTTACTCTATTTTTCTTTATGTGAATATCACTCAAGTAGAATATATTTTACTTAATTTCTGCAATAAACCTTGCAAGGTTTTTTTCGGAAAAAATTGTTTAAATAGTGTCCAAGTTTTACTATGCAAAATAATTCAGCTGCTATTATTTGTATTATTATTGTATGCAAGCATTCAGTTGATTCTTAAAGTCCAGCTCTTTACCACCTGGGGGTTCCAAATGCTTATTTACACTTCCTCATATTTTCCTTCCTTCTGGCTAGCTCACTGAGTGGAATCCTTTGTTCAGCTGAGCTGTACTTATCACAGGAATTGGAGAGTGGGAGGAAAAAGCAGCTTTAAAACATTCTGTACTGGAAGTAATATGGACCTATTCTTTAGATCTTGTTAAAATTCATTTTGGTTCCAGTACTCTCCAAGGACCTGCTTCTCCGTGGAAGTGAACTGAAGCAATGTCCCCATGTCCCCTGCTCTCCAGTCAGCCCCCCAGGATTTGGTTGAGAACTGTGCAGGTTTTAATGCTTGAAAGACCCCTCAGACAGGAGTGCTTGCTAGGAGTTTGATGATGCAGAAAGAGCATATTGGTGTTGTTGCATTAAACTGTTTATTTAATTAAAAAAATCTGAATTTATGCCTCTATAATCTTATTAATTACAAAAATACCAGTCATTTTTTTAAAAGTTCTCTGAATCTATATCCCATCTGCACAGCTAAGACAACAGCTGATGCTCCTATAATATCTACATTTCCAGCATTGCTTGTTCTTGATAGATTTTTTATGATTGTAAATATATATTCTAGTTTTGTCATCTTAGCTAACCTTCACCTCCCTATGCACTTTAATAACTTGAACATGCTATCTATAAACAGTCCTCATGTTCTGAGGTATTCCTATTTCTGTAATCTCATAGAATAAATCTTTCCCCTAGTTTCAGTTTGTCCTGATGACACTTTTTCTTTACCACTGTCCACGTGTTGAGGATGTGATGAAATGAGTCCTATCAAGCCACAGGAAGATTTTAAACAACTTCCAAGAATTTGAGAATCTGTCATGGGAGATCTAAGGAGATGCATCCAGTTCTGAGGCCCCCAACATAAGAAGCACATGGACCTGTTCTAGGGAGCCCAGAGGAAGCCACAAAGGTGCTCAAAGAGTGGGAGCTCCTCTTCTGTGAAGAAAGGCTGAGAGAGCTAGGAGTGTTCAGCCTGGAGAAGAGAAGGTTTCACAGAGACTGTACAGCACCTTCCAGTTCCTAAAAGGAGCCTACAGGGAAGCTGGAGAGGGAATTTTTACAGTCCATTGTAGTGTCAGGACAAGGGGGAATGCCTTTAAACTGAGAATAAGTTTAGCTTGGATATTAGGAAGAAATTTTTTACTGTGAGAGTGGTGAGGCTCTGGAACAGGTTTCTAGGAGAATCTGTGGATGCCCCATCCCTGGAAGCATTCAGGACCAGGTTGGATGGGACTCTGAGCAACCTGGTCTGGTGGAAGGTTCCCTGCCTATGGCAGGGGAATTGGAAATAGATGACCTTTAAGGTCCCTTTAACCTAATCCATTCCATGATTCTGTGATTCCATAATATAGTAACCTGTTAAAGAAATAGCAAAAGAGAAGCAGGCATTAAAAAAAGAGGGAAAAAAACATCACTAGTGACTTAAAATTGTGGGGTCCAAATTTTCAAACTGTTTGAAGTCTTAAGCACCTGTACTCCCCAGCTAAAAGTAAACTCCTGTAACTTGCAGTATGAACTCCAATTCCATGTTGAGAAGTTCCAGCTACGAGGATTTGCTTGTAAGGAGTGGAGCCCCAGTCCTCGGAATACCCTGAATTTGTGCCCGAGCGATTTTGCACAAAACTTGTATGGACTAAGGTTAAATTGATTTTTTTTTTCTATTTCCTTAACTAAAAATGCTTACTTTCAAGGTAAAGGACTCCGAATTTGTACCTTTTTATTGTATTAAAATAAAATTCCCCTTATTGAGAGCTTCTTCCAAACATGTGCAAATCTATTGCATTTTGAGAAACAAAATAGTTGTGATTATTTGTGATATTAACTTTCAGCAGAACAAAGTATGCTTGGCTAGTTTTTATAGCCAGATGGAACTACATAGACCCCAGTCTTGAATCAGTGTCTTCAAGGAGACAGGAGATGGCAGATGAAAAACTATACTCCAATTTTAAGTGAACAGGAGACACTTAAATATCAAAGTCAATTGGCATAAGGTAAAATTCGGATTCAAGGAAATGTAACCACAAACATTCAGCACTTCAGAAACAGAGCTGCTCTTCTTACCAGTCAAATATGAGAACTCAAATACAAGCATTTTCAATAAGCAAGTCTGTAAATGAATTTATTTTCAATAACCTAACTTCACAAGTTCCAACAAAGAAGTAAAACCTACTATAAATAAATAACTAGAAATAACAAGGATAGTAGTTCATAACTGCTGGTCTTTCACTCAAGTTAGAATGCCCCTGGATTGTTTTTCTAACAGGATATAATTTATATTTTATGCCTGGGAAAAAACATAGTCGCCATAGAGAAAGTTTGTTTCAGATTATTCCATAGCCACGTATTTTTTTTTTTTCCTAAACATCTTCTTGTCAGACAGAGTTGTAACTTGAGAGATAATGCAGCTGAGGGGCTAATCTCTGATAAAATTGCCAGTTTAAACTGTGGCAGGTGTACTGCAGTCATTAGTTATCAGCTTGACTAACTAGTAACCAATCTTTGCTTTCATAATTACTGCTGATGGCTGTACATAGTCTGCTGTATTAAAAGTTCTTCCAGAAAGACAGAGAGAAAATCCATAGTATAGCCACAGTCTCCGCAAAATGATAAAAAAGTATCAGATGCTATAAAGAGGCCTCTTGCTATGTTAAAGACCAAATTCTACCATACAATTCTTGAAGTTTACAAGTATCCAAACTCAAACAACATCCCCTCATAAAAACCAGTTTCCTAGTAGCATTTCTTGTGGTATTAGCTCCAAAAGAAGAAAACACAGCCATATTTAATTAGATGTCAAAACCTAATGAGCAATATGTTCAGAACAGGCTATTCAGGAGATCTAATTGTTTCCAAAGAACACATACAATAGGGAAGAGACACTCTTATAATTGACAATCCTATTTGAAATGACAAAGAAATAATTCTATTAATCATTTTCTGCACTTGAATCTCTCATACTATCCAAAGTGAATTTGAAGAAGGTTTTATTTTTTAAAACACCAAACTCTTATACGCTATGCCTTGGTGTAGGTCAAATTCTTAAATCCTCCCTGGCATAGCTTTCTGTTCCTGTTTCCATTTCAATATGTGGGTAGTTAAAAATGTCAAATATCAGAAGAGAAGCTTTTGAAAATTTTTCATGACATTTTGGAATAAAACTTCAAGATATGCAATGGCTTTTACATTATTAAATGGAAAAAGCCTGTAGTCATAGGCTTCCATTAAATGCATAGCAGTTATTAATAAGACCTGTTATTTAATTATAAATCAAGATTTTTTCTTTTCAGATGTAGCTTATGTGACATTTAAATTACAGACAGTAATAACATGTGAACACAAAATGAGAAAAGAGCCACATAGGACTCCTTTGAGCAGAAAATTTTGTCCAAGGTTCCAATCTTGCAAAAAATTATTTAGACTCTTAAGTGCATTCACCAGGAGCAGTTTGACTTATGTAGCAGAATGGTGTTCAGCAGGTAGCATTTAAGACAGCCCCCAAAAGAGTGACCTTAAGGTCAAACCTCTGTAGAAGTGCAGATTTTCTGTAGAAGTTTAACATTGTGAAGGAGTATAAACTTGATGCCTTTGGAGGAAAAAGTGTACGACTGTGTCACATTCCATGCAGCAGCAAATTTTATGTGCATTCTCATCTGTCATTTCTGACAAATCATTCAGACATTTTTAATCTCTAGGATGCTTCATGTCTTGACTTCTTGGTTAATATAAGCAAGCTGGTGCCAAACATACGCTTTGTTTCTGTGACACCTCTTATGAAAGTCTGCAGCTGAAACCAAGCCTTATAATTCAAGCCTGTAATATCTCCTATATGAGTGTAACCATGTTTCTCTTATGGAAATGGAGTACCTTTTGCTCCATCAATATAAATACCACATGAGCATCCTGTCTTTTATGCTTTCTTAGTCTTCCATACGGAGGATATGAGCCTTACTCATAAATGATCACTTTTCTATTCAAATCTTTAAATTTGTTCTGACAGTAGTAGACACCTGTCCATCAGGTAGATCAAGGTGACCAGTTAATATCAGATGACATACTAATCAGCCATCAAGCAGGTATAATGCATTATCTATTGAGCTGGGCTCGTTTTTATACACGCAACCTACATCTTAAAGCTGCAAACTCTGCCTGCCAACTCACTAAAGTAATCCAATTCCTCTCCAAATTCTTCTAAACACAAAAGTATAACTTAGGAGGTTTAGAGATTTATCTGTTTATTAGCAATTCAGTCACCACTAGAAATTCTAGGATAACTCATCTCATTTCCAAGAAGGTCCCTGAGAAAGAAAAGAAAATGCAAAGTTGCATTGTAATTCCAGTCCATGTAGAGTGTTGTAATAAAACTATAACCAATGAAATTTGGAAAAGCCATGGTGTGCATAGGTTTTCAACATTATTAAAACATATCTCTTTATATAATAGTGTAACATATGCTCTTTAGCTCAGTTAACAACAGATTTCAGAACTGAATTTTGAAAAGATAAAGTATTACCAACTTTTGAGTCACACTTGAGTAGTAATAACTTATTTTGGAGTTATCAAAAGCAGGTAAGTTTGAGGGAGAAAAACCTTATGACAATGCTTTTGATAACTACACAAAAGTTAGCTGACTTTGAAAAGCTTTCCCTGCATTTGCTACTGTTTATTCATGTGCAAAGTGACAACAACACCATCATTTTGAAGGTGAAATTATTAATTATTATTAGCTAAATGACTAATATTAAATTGCAAGTGTACTTCTGCCTTGGGATAGATCAAGTGGCTTTTAAAGCTCTTCAGTATCTTTGCCTTTATCAGGCTGTGATGGTTATTAACTAAATCTTGCCCAACTGAATTACTTAGCAGCATGGGTGGTGGCACAGGCTAGATAACATCCCTTTGGTGCTCTTTAAAGACAGATTTTTATTTGCTAAAATCTTGCCCAAGTGACATGTAAATCCTTATACTTGAAATCTGATGCATGTAGTTTATCTCTGCATGAGACTCAACTGACCACAGCTGTTCAGTTCTGTAGTTTACTCAGAAGAATATCCCTACTCATTAGTGTCCCTCACTCCCTCCTGATCCTTTAGGAATGCTAATGTTTCAGGTAGCAGCCTAGAGCACTGGCAATTATTTTGACTCCTGCAACACAGAAATATAGAACTGAGCACTGGAATGGTGTTCAAATGGGCAAAAGTCAAGGGAACAAGTGTTAGAACCAAGGACTTCCATTCAAACCACTGTCTTGGGGAAATGCTAACAGAAGCAAACTGCAGAGTCAATATTTTCAAGACAATAAGCTGTTTAAAAAAAAATAAAGACTTAAATCCATTGAAAAATTGATTCTGTCTCAATTTTGGGATTTCTGCAAAGCCTCCTAGCCTTTAGAAATACCTCCTGTATGGAACAACTAAATCATCTCCCATGACTTCCTTTGCCTTCCAAAGAAGAAGGAAGCACCATTTCCCTACAGGCAGCTGATTAGGATTTCACTTTATAATAATGATTCATAAGCAAACAATTATCAAGGTCCTTCAGTCACAAGGTATAGTAGCTTTAAAGTCCTGTCTGAAAAAGTTCCTCAACATGTGAGCTTTGTTATGAAAAGCTCCATGTGATATGACAGATTGACTAGGGGACAAGGAAAACCGCCTATGACACAGCTTGTGATAGTACTTTGTGAAACAATGTAAGGAACAGAAATGTCTCTTGATCCTTTTTTCTCCCCTCTTCCTCTGCAAGGTAACTTTTTCTTCATGGATATTTGAAATGTGCTTTTATTTCAGTTTAGCAACAATGACAGACTCCTCAGACATTTCCATAAGACACTCAGATAACTCCACAGGAGCAAAACAGCTTAAAATAATCAGGAGAAAAATGGCAACGATGAAAGGGTTTTTCAGACTCTTGCAGAACCAACAGCAAAATTCACGTGGTAACTGCATGATTACTTACAAGGTAGCTTTACAGATTTTGAATAAAAATAGACCCTTGAACATGAAATGAAAATAAACACATTTAATTTAATGATTAAATTAAGGCCTGTAGCCTGTTTGGGAAACTTGATCAAGGAATTAAACACAGATAAATTTTAAATGATGTATGATCTGGTAGGTATGTTGAAAGACCAAAATTTTTTTAATGGTAGCCAGCAACTGACATAAAAACAGTACTAAAAGCTCAGCTTTAAGCCCTTGAATAGTTTCCTTAGTGCTTTGACCATACACAGTGTGAGTTAGAAACTAGAAGGTTTTAAACTCTCACAAATGTGAATAAAAGAGGCTGTACATAGAATAAAGCTCTAATAGTGAAGGCTTCCTGGCCTATGCTGGACACCTTGTCTTCTCCCTTTTGAAGCACAAGAGAAAGAAAAAATAAGAGAAAAATTTCATGACAGTTTTCAAATGGACAGATGAACATCTTTTTCTCAAAATAGGTGATATTTATTTTATTTCTGATGGATTACATATTTGAAAGAAAGTAGGAAATATATAGGCAGAGCTACTAGCATGTAATGCTTTTGATCAGTCAGGTTACTAACAGGACTAGCACCTAATAACTTTTTGTTTGACTGGTCAAATCTGGTTTTTGTCCTTCAAAGTCCCATGTGTTAGCTCTTATTGACTTGTTGTGACATTCACCAGAAAAGACAGAACTCTTCCCTCACCAGCCCCTTGCTGTTGAACTCAGCCAATACTTTGCTCAAGACTAACCAAGTTGCTTCCAAACCCAGAGCCTACAGTCAATAAAAGCTTTATAGGATTTTCCACTTTCCCCACAGGAGAAAAATAGCTGTGAGTTTGATGTTTGGAAAGGCATCGATTAGCATATTGCTGGAATAGACTGTTGACCTAACTATCACAGACTCAGCATGAGGAAGTCTCCTAAGTACAAGTCTCTAGCAGAGTAAGAACTCATTTCTCTCACCTCATTAACCATTTCCCAACCTTAGAAATTCTATATTTCATTTGTTATATTAGTCAGGCAACTCAATAAATGCAAAAAATAATTCAGCATCTAACGAAAGTGAACTATCAACTCATCTAGAAGAAATCATTCAATTTGCATTCAAAAAAATAAAGATGCAGTATTTTCTTGCACTTAATATTTTTCAAGCCAGTTATTTAAATAAAATTGAAAATGATCAGGAGATAGTTCAGGTGTCAGGACACCCCCAGAGCATAAAAAGTGTATTTTCAGTCACTCAGCTATCCAATTCAAGACAGCAGGATGTACACAATGTGGGACTTCTCTATTTGTAACACTCTTGTTAACCCAGCTGAGATACATAATTCAGAATGCTTGCTACAATCTTCCAAGATGTTTAAAGACACTGTGTTGCTCTTGATCATGGGGAAGGGGGGGGGGGGGGGAGGGGGAAGGTAAAAAATAGTTACGCTGAATGAAAAAAAATCGATGTGGGATTGTACCAAGAGACAGATCATTGCAACAGCAGTGGAACAGAGTATTTTTAGGTACTTTAAGAATGGGAACTGTAGGCTTTTTGTGTAGAATTAAGGGAATACAAGATGTGAGAGAGCTACCTTTCTTCCTGCCTGCACTTGGTTTGTTTTCCCAAAAAGTTGCTCTAGTATTATTCCCAATTCCAATTTTGGATTATTGAGGAATCCACACTTCCTCAGAGAAGATCTGGTTTTAAAGTATTGTTTGTCTTCTGTCTGAGTGTGTGTCGTACAGTTGATGTTAGTAACGGAGCAATACTGAAGAACAGGCGTTTTTAGCAAAATAATACCCCAAAAGATCTTAACATATGTTTCTCTGTCATTGCTGCAGATAGTTTATGTCCCTTGTCCCCAGGAATCACTGTACATCCCATGCAGTTTCTCTAGCATGCTTTTCTGACAAAGAGCATTATGTTTTGCTGCTCTCAGAATGCAGAGTAATGCTTCTTCACCATAAGAAAAATCTTTCAGTTAACCAGTTCAGAGGGCCCAGTGAACAAAAAAAGGCTGGATAAAAAGTTTCTGAATATGTGTTATCATGAATCCACTTATATGGATGAATGAGAATCAGTTTTATATATGCTAGCTCTGTTAGGGTGTGCTGCACTGTGAATTATGTGTCTGGCAGTATAAATCAGGAAGGATTTAGGCACACGTGCATATATATGTACAAACACACACATATAGCCCTTTTCTAAACCAACAGGACTGTGTACAGCATGATTCTCCCAAGATCTGAGCTGATAAAGATTCTGTTTATTAACACAAATCCCTGCCTCATGGCAGAAAGCTAAATGCCTCATTACCTGATTATGCCTACAAAATAACTCTGTATCATTCTCATTTTTACAAATGAAGCACTGAGGCAAAAAATAAATTGATTGCTCAGAGGCCAAATTATAGCTGACCCAGGATTGAATCCCAGCCCAAATCTTTATGTACCAGATGATGCTTCTATAGTTTGGCTTTGAGGTCTAGTTCATATAAAGAGAGAGAGGAGTTTTTCCTGAGAAAAAGATTCTGTAAGAGCAAGGGATCTTTGTGAGGTCATATATTATCCTTAAACTGCAGTCTTTAAAAGCTGGAAGAATGTAGGACAAGGTTGAATGTGTCAATGAGAAAGTGTGTATTTTAGGGTGGTGTGAGGGAAAATTTTACTAGAAGGAGACTTAAGTTAGAGAAAGATCAACACTATTATGCTAATGTACAATCGGCATAAATGAGGGGAAAAAGAAGCACCGGAGAAATTTCATCTTGCATGCGCTTTAGATGCCCACAATGTTTGTGTCTGTGAACCAGTAACCCATATTTCATCATAGAGATAAAAGAAACAAACAAAAACCCACATCTAAAAAATGAATTTGTCTGTTTAATATTTGGAATAGGAGAAATTGCATTCTGTAAGTTCCTTTTCATTCTCTCCCTTAGGGGGAAGTAGCAAATTTCCTCAGATGTAGAAATATATTCCATTACTGCATTTCCCCAGCTATTTTTCCGCAACACTGGTCATATTTTAAAAGCAACTAAGCATCTGAGTAAAGTATGGAGAACTTATAAAGTGACAAATGAATGAATCCAGGCGCTTTTAGTGGTTTCTGTTCTCTAACTCAGTTTGTGCCGATTTATTCAGGATTCTTCACTTCAGACAGTTTTTCATTCATCATGCTCTCATGGACCCTAAGATCCTTGATTTTGCATATCAATTTCTAGTGCGAAGCTTTGTCAAAGCTGTACTCAGATATAAGTTGAACAGATCTACAGCAGGCCCAGTCTCCAATTTCTTTGTTCCACTTGCCCCTTGATGAATTCTATCACATGCTTCAGACAAGATATAATTCTCTAAACCCATGGTTCTTGGCTACTGCGTAAGAGACTATCTAACGTGCTAACAAGTTCATCCCTTATGAATAATTCTAAAAATCTTTCCCAAAACAGCAGTTAAATCTGCTGGTCTGTTGTTCTCTGCTTCACAACCTGAGTTAACTGGCAGTGAACAAAATGCCAAAATTTCACAATTCTGGCAGTGTCTGATCAAATGAAGATGTCTTCTTTGTGTTTTTTACCTGCTTAGTGTTACATCTATAAGACAAGATTTAGGATGTGCCCTGTCATCTGATCTGCTGTGGCATCGGTGCAAGATAGAGCAGGGAAAGAGACAGCAAATAAATTGACTTCAAAGGCTGTTATGTGAGAGAGGATTTAGGGAGCGGGGATTTCTTTCCTGGGATGATACCACTTTCACAGAGTTGTAGGAAAGTATGGACAAAAACAACATGAAAATATAAACCCAAGACACATTACCACTGTATTTTGCCAGACAGACAGTTTTTGTCTAACCTGTCTTTGAGGACACACACTGACAGATCAGCATAAGCTCCAGTCCACTACAGAGCTCCATTGCCTTCTTTCTGACAGAAAGATTTTAGTGAGACACTTCACTGAAATACAAAAATATTCTAAACGGCTTAAAAAGTAATTAAACACTCAACATTTAAATGAAAATGACAGGTAAGGAGCATGATGTTTGAACACAGGAATTCTCTAAATTCAGCTAACTCAACTTCTGTGAAATGCATCAAGAAGCATATTTCTCTATGCCTAGTTTTTGCACTCTTTCCCTAAACAATGACTTCTTGATAGTGTTAAGGGCAAAATACTGAATCAAATGGACTCTTCCTGCACTATTGCTAACTTTGTGTTTCTATGATCTTGCTCTTCTGAACTGGACTCTCTCCAGTGGGTCTGCATATTTCCTGAAAAATGACTATCAACTCTAAAGCTCTGTAGGTTACACTGGCAAAAGCTCCATGTTGCAGTCGAGCTGCTGTGATCTTGCACAATGTAGGCCTGCAGTGCCACCTCCCCCGTCACATTCATATTTCTGCTTTTTGCATAGAGGCCTTTGAGATCATGGATTCTCCATGACGGCCTAAGAAATACTTCTTTACACTGGTACCCTATCTGGTACCCTATCTATGTCTATCTGCAAAAATATCCTGTGGTCCACACAGGTTCTTGGGATGACATCTATTATCTGCAGTTAGCTCATCTTTCAGCAGCAATTTTTACTCCTTTTAGTCGTTATCTACTCTTTGAATTAATATTATTTTATCTGTTCCTTTGTAAGGACTCCAGAGAAACAGCTCACCTCCTTTAAAACTAGTTGCTCTCACCTAGGAGAAAGAGTTCTCTACTGTTTTTCAGGGACTGAATTTTTCCCTCTTTCTTCTTTTATCACCAAGGCTACAAGCCTTGGCAACAGGGAAAACAGAACATCTATTTTTAGGACCAATGAGTGAGAAGTGCTAAGACCTAGAGATGGACCAATTAGTAACTACTCTGTATCTGTAACAGTTTTGAATAGAATAGAAATAGGCAAATCTGAATATCATCTGCATGAGATACTGGAAACAATGAGAACAAGCTGATACTGCCCAAGGGAAATATATAATGACAAAACAGTATGGGATCTAAAATTGGATTCTGTAGAACCCCAGCATTAATGACTGTTTCATTAAAGATGCTGAACTGCAACAAGTGGGCTCCCCTGAAAGAAATACAATTCATGAAATGCTAGATAATCCAGAAGAGATAGTTAATCTCTGCGGTAGAAACTGATGTTCAGTTGTTACAAATGATGCAAACAAATACTAAAAGAGTGCATTAACATGGTCTTTTTTAGTAAATATATGACGAGAGGTTGCTGGATACTTCTATTAAGCATCTGGGGTGAATGACAATTGAAGCTGGCACTGAAATTTCTTGCACATGTCGATTACTAGAGGATGTTCTTCCACCTGAACTACAGCCTCATATTGAATAAATGGATGCTAAAATAGGCTGTATGAAAACTAATTCTCCATAAGAAATACTGATCAATTCAGGATGTATCACAGTTAAATCCAAACATGTAAAATGAAACATGGTTAAACAGATATACTACAGGAAATGGTAGACTGTCTGCAGGGAACCAAATTAGTACAACACTGCTTACAAACAACCACTTCAGATTAAATGCACAATCTTCAATGCTGCATTACTCCTTTTTTGGGGGAACAATTGACTTTGAAAACACATTACTATTTATTCCTGCTGCCCAGACAATTACACCTAAATTTCTACTGCTTGAAATTGTATTAATGAAATACCAGTAAATATTGAGTGGGAAATAAACACAGCTTTAATGCCCTTGTTCTGCCACACAGTCTGAATACAGGAAGCAGTAAGAACTTATTAGATGGGTAATGAGGCTTTACCAAAACAGGGAGAGTAGCATTCCTGGGATTAGGACTGACACTCAGACCCTTTCTGGGGACTTGTCCTCCTGTAGTTTTGCCTAGACACTTCAAAGGCTGAGGGTCTCACCTACTGTGCTGCTGTTGAGGAGAGCTTGCTGCAGATCTGAGCCATCTGATCTGCCTGGAGACGCTTTCTCACTCTTCTCAAATGCTAATATTTAAATCTTTACCATCCCCATTATACTTCTCAGCCTTTTACAGTTAGGCAAGTTTTAATTTCACCAGCAATCAGACTGTTCTCCTCAAAAGGCTCCTGGGCAATTCCATCTACCACAGGAGCAACAATTCACTCTCATCAACCAGGCTCTTAGGAAGCAATTTTGGCTCTCTGCATGGGAAGTACTGAGTGTACTAGTGAAAAACAGATAATTGTGACTCTTTCTAGGTGATTACATTCATTAGCTGAAAATACAGAGGGAACATTAACGTCATCTTATTAAAATAAATTGCAAGGAAAGGAGTTTGATGGTTAAGACCCTAGAATGAAATATCAGCAAACTCAAAACACCACTCTTTGAGTGCTCTCAAAAATTACAGTATCTTTACACCTAGATTTATCCTGCTCATTACTTTTTTTTTTTGTGGTCCTTTGGTCAGGGACTTTGTGTGTTGAATTTACTGCAGCCATCACTGCTCTGTCACGAACGACTTCCAAAATACAGAGAACATGAGTAGAGTTCACTGCAGAGTCATGAAGAGATGGCACTAAAAATACTCTGCCTTGGAAGTTCACTGAGGTAGTCATTCAATTACTTGGCATGTAAGGGACTGTCAGAAGGGGAAGGATTCAAATCAAGTGTGTTGAAAAGATGAACTGTAATATAAAATGCTGCTCTTATGCAGTCCTTTGAAAGAACAAGTTTAGGACTTTTCAGTGTACTGTTCTTTAACAGCAATGGAGAAAAAAGAGCTATAGAAGTATATGTTCACACACATGTATATATCGCTCATATGCTTGCATATGTTTGTGTAAGTACAAGTTCCAAGGGAAAAAAGCCTCAGGGAAGTGACAACGCCCATGTCCCACACCATCAGTCTGTTATCAACCAAGACCAAGACCAAGACCAAGCACACTTTAACAGAGCGGGTTTCTCACACCCTGAAAACTACTGCTATGAACATCTTTTCTCACACCTGGAGTCCCCTAGGCACAGAGCAAGTGGCAGGCAGGATCTGTGGAACTCACTTGCTGTATGTCACCATGTCCTTCTCACCTCTGCTTCCTCCCATAACTTCATTATAAAGCTGTCTCCAGCCTCTGTGGCTAGGTCACAGCTCTTCTCCCCAAGGCTCCCAGTTGTGAGAGCAGATCTGAAGAAGTTTAGAGACACATGCATGGCAAGAAAAAAACCAAACAGCAAAACAAAAAAAAAATCCTACTTAACTGATCACCAATGATAAACTTCCAGTCATAATCCTTCTCAACTTTTTCAGTTTCAAGTATACCCTTTAATTTGTAGATTACAATGAACTCATTTCTGATTAGTCCAAGCTCTGCTTTTTATGGACTGCAGCTGAATCAGTGCCTCTGTTCCAGAGCTAACACTGTTTACTGATAAAGACTTTAGTAGATTTGGAAGGTTTAAGAAAACAATGCATATTTTTAACCTGTCTTTGGGACATTCAAAGTACTGAATACATGGCAGTCACACAGCACCAGTGTGTGGCCAGACTTGAAACAGATTATGGAAGCAAGAATGTTGTTAATTTTCCTCATCCTTTCATAAAAGCTACTTAATAGGTAAGAGTTCTGCCACAAAACAGACGAACATCTTGTTCAGTGCCAGAAGAAAGTTTGTAACCCCAAACCCCACTCTCGTGACCTGAACCATGCCCCTTGCTGAAAACTGAGCAAGCTTCCTTTCCTGATTACTCTGAGTCTGGTGTTGCTCCTTTTAAAATGGGCAGCGCTCTTCCCATCTACTCCAGTTCACAGAGCTGGCTCCTGCTTTGCCGGTTGATTCCACCTTCAAAGGATTACATTGTTTTCATCTTGAACTCCAAAAACAAGGCAGTGTTTTAGTGTTTTGGGCCATGTTTATGGGCCCAGGTGGTGCAAGCAGCATGCAGTGGATCAGTCACACAGGTCTTTTGTGCTTTTACAGGAGAAATAAGCTCACAAACTGAAGGGGCTACAGCCCCTCCCCTAAATATCTTCATTTTTAGGACTAGTTCTCCAAAAATTCTGAAATAAGTGATCTTAAAATTCGCTGAGTCTTTGGGTTAACACCCTGACTTGCCACTATGATGTTAGCAAGCAAAGGTACTCGAGTACACTGTTCACTGATGTAATTGCCTTGAAAGAATAAACCCAAGGAAGAGTCCCAGTAGGTCATGGGCTTATAGTTCTAAAGCTTTATTACCCATTAAAAGGCAAGGTCACAAAACTGCAGTTTCCCTCAACATGTATTTTAAACTGTAAATCACAGATAGTTATATAACAAAGTTGAACAGACTGCTTTACAGGAAAGTATGTGGCTGGAGGAAACAACATTGTGAGCAAATATGTAAACCATGGTACTTTGCAAAAAAAGTTATTCACTTTATCAATAGCCCTGCTCCAGCTGTTTTGATTTTTGATGCTGATTACATACCAATAGGAAATATGCGCCTTCCTGAGGACACTACCACCAATGAATATAATTGTTAGTTAGACGTGTTCTCAAATATTAGGTTTTTTAAACTAGTATATCTGAAAGGAAATAGAGAAGGGATTTGCAAAAGAAGTTTACAGGTGGTTACTTTAGAAGCAATCTGAAAGGTGAAAAAGGGTGCAAGGAAAAGGTGATACTGAACTTTGAGATCAGTAAGAGCAGCAGGCATCTCAATAGTTTAGTTTCTTTTTTTCTCTTTTTTGAAGTTTCTGAGAAGTTTTTATCCATGACAAATTCAGATCTGTTTGGGTTATACAGTGATTATATGTCTAAGGAATTTTTCTTAGGGGTAAAACTCCCTGCATTTTATCAGTTTTATATGACAGACAAAAGAGAGGGAAAGTAATAACAAACAAAAAAAGATTATTACACTTGGAACTCTAAGAAAAGGCGATTAATCATGTGTTACATCTTAGTCCACTTTATCAGCTATTTTTCTGACAGCACAGTAAAATGGTGTTTCCCTGAAGTAGAATTCCATCGTGACACAGGTGGTTTTGCCACTTGTCATTCCTGGTCATTATATCATGGAGTATTAAAAATTATATAAGTGTAGAGAAAGAGCTTCTGCTGGCTGCAGAATCAGTCTTCAATGGCCATTACAAAGAGTGATAATTGAAATGGGATAAATGTGTACACAGGTAGGGCAGGTCTTTAGAAATACAATTTCTGTTTAGCTGGTTTGGGTTTTCCTTTGTTTTTTGTGTCATGCAGGAGAAGCCACAACCTCACAGTTACTCACTCTTCCCTGCCAGCACTTTTGGTGGGCTGATCATTTTATAAATAAATGGTCCAAGCCCTTATTTCAGTAAGCTGCTTTTAACTACGATGACTTTTCAATGTATGAATTTTTAGAAATTGTGGCCAAACACACAGACTTTTAATTCTCTCTTCTCACCCAAACACACTTACTACCTTAGTCCTCACTTATAAACACTCTGCATAAAGCATTTTTTCATGTGAAATATTCCCACAGTATATGACCTTGCAATTTTAAACTTAAATTAGTAACAGGGAGAAAGACACAGCACCTGTGAATCAGAAAGGATTTTCCCAGCAAGTTTCATTTCCTATCATACCCAATTCAAGATTAGAAACGTGATCTCACTTCAGAAAAATACAATATTGATTGTTATCTAACGTCTTTCTCCTTTATTCAACATACAATATCATCTCAAGGACCCTGATGCTTTTGCAGCTGCGTAACAGGTGAGGAGTTACATATATGCAGAGAATTTTCACTAGTGAATTCTTCATTGTGCATGATGCAGGGTCATGGCTGTTCTTCATTTGTTTGGCAAATTGATTATAGCTCCTTAAAGCCTCTCAAGCAACACAAAGCAGACAGAAGAATTACGAGCTAGTTTAGTGCATTTTACCTTGATAGAAAGAGCTTGTAGTTCAGAGAAGCAGGTAGGAAATTATATATACACACAGCCTTCAGCCTGAGGCTTTCACTGCAAGCTGCATGACTAAATCAGAGGCTTATTAGTACCTTGCTGATGACTTTGCTTTGAAAATCTACTGGGGGAGGAAAAAGATTGTTTGCTACTGGCTAGGGGGATGTGTGGCTGGAATATTTATCAAACCACTCTAACTGGTTGACATATGTTATTCAAAGAGCAATCTTAAAAAAATACTGATTCTGGTATAACTGTGCTGATTGAGTTTATCGTGTGTTTGTTACACATCTTACATTTGCTGAAATTATAAGCAAGATTTCATACCAAATTTAGATTTGAATCCAAATCAAAATTTCATGCACTATCTGCGGCTGGGCATAGGCATTCTAGTTTTGATATTTGGTAGCTTTTCCATTATCCAACAGATTAGGATAATTTGGCACCCAGGCACACTGCTGTGATTTTCCCCAGCCAAGAGCCAAGCCCCATGCAGCCACTCCCTCACTTCCCAAACAATAGGACTGGCGAGAGAACTGGCAAGGCAAAAGCCAGAAAACTTGTAGGTCAAGTTTCAGACAGTTTACTAGGAAAAGCAAAAACTGCACGTACAAGAAAAACAAAACAAGAAATTAATTTGGTGGGCAGGCAGGTGTTCAGCCATCTCCAAGACAGCAGAGCCTCATCACACATAACAGCAACTTGGGAAGACAAACACCATCAGTGCAAATGTCCCTCTTCTTCCTGCAGCTTTACATACTGAGCATGATGTCACATAGTCTGAAATGTCCCTTTGGTCAGTTTGGGTCACCTGTCTGGGCTGTGCCTCCTCCCAACCTTCCAGCATGGTGAGGAAATATAAAAAGCAGGAACAGCCTTGGCTCTGTGTAAGCCCTTCTCTCTATAAACATCCCTATATTATCAATCCTGTGTTCAGCAGAAATTGAAATTCCAGCCACTGGGAAGTAAATTAACTCTACCCCAGGTAAAACCAGTACACACAAGGAACAGGAGAATTCTGCAGACTGCATATAATGGATCTGGTAATGGGTCTGATCTATCCTGCATATGACATTCTACATAGAACTGTGGATACAAGATGGGTGTGCCTCAAATATATCAGCATCACCAAAAGTCATGAAACCAAAACCATTGAGAAACAAATGTTTCATCTGCTAAATGCCTCCTGCATTGTCACAGACTCACTTTTGGAGGCAAGTTCCCTAGGATATACACCTTCTGCTTTTCAAATAGGAATACCAATCTGGAAGATAAAATCCAATCAAAAAAACCTAACCTGTAAGGTTTAATGAGAACAAGACCAGATTAGACTAAGACAGAACATTAGATTGGAAGGGACAATCATCACTTGGTCCAACCTGTCTTGATAAAAGTGTGGTCTAAACAAGATGGGACAGAACCCTGTTCATCTCAATCTTAAAAATATCCAGCCTTGGAGAATTCTCCACTTGCCTGGGCAGATCATTCCAATGGCTGATGGTTCTCATTGTAAGCAACTTTTTTCCAGTGTTCAATCAGAATGTCCCATGGAATAATTTCTACCTGTTACTCTTCCACTTTTCCACATAACTATTGTTAAAAAGGCAGTTTTTCATCTACAGCCACCCCTGAATACTGGGACATGGTGATAAGGTCTCCCCTAAATCTTCTTTTCTCAAGGCTGCCCAAACCCAGCTCTCTCAGTCTTGTCTCACAGGTCAGCTTTCCAGTCCTTTGATCATCTTTGTTGTGGCTCTTCTCTGTATCCTCTCCAGCCTACCCCTATGAACTATGGTCCTGAGGCACAAGGCCAGATCATCCTTTTAAGGCTAACGCAGAATGAGGAGATCTTTAGGAAGGCTGTATTTTAATCAGTTATAGGATAGGATTTGTAAATTTTTTTGAAAGTCGGTTTCATAATTTCCATGCATTTATTAAACCATTTATTAAATCTACAGTGCCTTGTTTCAGAAAGTCACTAAATAGGTTCTTGTTAAGACTTCTGGCACGTTATTTCACTGCCAAAGACTGACAGTATTCCCTCCTCTTCCCTGCCCCACTGCTGTTTAACTAGGACTTCCAAAAATATTAATTTGCCCTCTACTTGTCAAAATTCGTGTAGTGTTTTCAAGCACTGACAGCAGATACAACTACATCACTTGCCATTTGTTGGGGCCATTTCTTGCCCATGTAAATAAGTATAGTAATACAATAAACTGGAAGAAAAGTCTGGTTTGAAAACTAGATGCCTCAATTGAAGATGTCACAGCAGAATCTGTACATTCACTATTTAATAACAGAATGCAAGTGGCAGCATTTGCAGACAGCAGAATATTTAGGTTGCTCAAGCCTAAAAAAAGACTGAGAGAATGTCAAAAAGAGAGATAAAACACAGTGACTGCTGTCATTCTATGAGAAAATCATTGTGTATACTGAAAAGATAATTAGTGATTGTAAATCTCCTGTAAGTGAGGGAAGAAAGATTTTGAATTAATTTGAGACATCACTAAAAATGTGTACTACATTTTCATCAGTAGTGAAGTACAAGGTAAACAGAAAGACCGAGGCAGCAAATAATTGAAAATACGTCATTAAATCAATTATAGGCATTCATCAAAAATAACTTTTCCCTCCCCATCACTTTTAAGAGGGAAATGCAGGCATACAAGAAATCCAAATGCAGTTAAGAGAAGTCTGTAGGGGAATGGACAACTTTCAAGAGAAAATGAATGTACAGAACAGAATTAATCAATCCGAGGAACAGACAAAGAAACAACATGACAGAGGTATACAAATAATGAATATCATGCCTAATAAGAACATCTACTTATCCATGATAATTCTGCAATTACAAAACCCAATTAAACACCTCACAGATTTAAAAAAGCTGGGTAGCGAGATTTTACAACCTCATATGAGTATGATGATCTTCAAGACTAACAAGAATGTTCAGATTCTGGGGACAATGAGGGCACTTTAAAGTGGGAAAATAAAGAGAATAATTTTTTGAGTTTTGGTGTAATCCAAATTCAAATTTGTTTCTAGAAGCATGATTTTCTGCTGCGTGCTGGTTACTCTTGGTGTCTCACTCCACAATGTTTAATTTCTTAACTTATCTAGATCTGTGAGTTTAATCTGTTATGGTAATTCCATTATGCTAAAAATCAATTAAGTTATTAGCTTGTTGAAAAATCTTTCCTTTTTTCCTCCCCATGACACCATTACCCTTCTTCTAGAACAATCTGAAGTGTTCTGGCAAATATTTACATTACTCTGGAAAACAATAGTGTTTAGATGTGGTTGGATGATGGAATTTCCCTCTTTCCCCTAAAAGCAGGCACCTCATTTAAGGTAAAATTGTAACAGGGAAAATTAGTCATTTGTGCAGGAATCTTAGTTTGAAGTTCCTTCTGAGGATCCTTTCTCCATTGTTCCTTAGGCAGGCAACAGAGAGATGAACCTTATTTGGAAGTGTAGACTGTGCCAGATGGAGCAGGCTGGTTTAAAAATCAAAGGGACACAAGGGCCTGTTTTCTGTAGGAGACAAACACAAAATGTTCTGCACTGCCAGCACTTATGAGCCCTCCTGTACCTTGGTGCTGCAGGCATCAGTTGGCTTTCCCCTGCTCCGACGCCCACTTTGGCTGAGCTGCATCGAGTCCAGGGGTAGTATCAGGGAGGGTAAAGGACTAGTCTTAATTTCCTGTATTTAAAATTGTTAGGTCTAGTGCCTGAAATATTCAGTTAAAAGCTATGTGTGGGATGGTATGGACTCCATGCACCACAAGCATCAGTTCAGCTTTAGAAAAACTCACAGTTTGATATTTCATGGTACTTTTTCTTAGAAGGAGTAATGGTGAAGGGAGGACAAAATGAGCAGAAGCCTTAAGCCATTGGGTCTGGGAATCTCTTCTGTGTTAATACCCAAGAACTATTTGGATGTCATTTAGAAGGCATAAATACTATGAAGAGTTGTAGAGAACTGAAAGTATTAACTTTATTAACATGAAGGTCTCCCTCTTTCTGATAATAATTTCAGAAATCTCACTGAAATTCTCATAAACCTCACAGGACTTTTTCCACCTTCTTACCGGACTAAACTCACTACTTTTTTCTCTTCCTTGTGTAATAACCATCTCATAGCTGGCACTTAACATGAAACAGCCATACAAATTAAGTGAGTAATATTAATGATACGGGGTTCGTATTCAAATTCCTATTTGGATGGTTTTTATTTATTATTTGCATTCAGATAAACCTCTTGTAATATCTTTGCCTAATTAGGACTTGGTTTCCAGGCAGTAAGATGAAGAGTTCAAGAAGTACAAGTTCTTTATGAACTTGTAGATACACGCTTAATATCTGTAGTCAATTATTTTCCAAAATACACAACCATTTGTCTGCAGTATTATAGTGATATATAAGGGTTTCTTCTGTAACTCAGGATAGTTTTGTTACTATACTGTATTGTACAGGATTTACAAGAATATGGATCAGGAATGTATTCACAGACTACAGCTCCCTGAAAGGAGTTTGTAGCAAGCTGGGGGTCAGCCTCTCCTCCCACACAACAGAATGAGAGGAAATGGCCTCAAGCTGTGCCAGGTGAGGTGTAAGTTGGACATCAGGAGGAATTTCTTCACAGGAAAGGTTGTTAAATATTGGAATGGGCTGCCCAGCAAGGCAGTGGAGTCACCATCTCTGGAGGGATTCAAGATAAGACCGGTCATGGCACTCAGTGTGGTCATAGGTCGGACTAAATCTCAGAGGCCTTTCCAAGCTAATGGATTTTGTGTGATTCTGTCCTGCCCATGCTCCCTTCCTGTGCACCTGTTCACTGCCAGAGCACGGGACACAGAAATGTTATTGATTTAGAGTAAACACTTTGCGGCAACAATCAAAGTATCGCTGTGTTATCAACACAATTCTCCTACTGAATCCAAAACCCAGCTCTGTACCAGCTAGTAAGAAGAAAATTAACTCTATCCCATCTGAAATCAGGACAAGCCAGGACCAGGCTGCACATACTATAGTTTTTGCTGTAACTTAAACTCGAAACATTTTTCTGAACTAGTTCAAATGATGTGATCTCTAATTTATCATTTATACATCTTTTCAAGTAATCGGTAGACTATGAGCATGAGAATATGGCAATTTTTTGAGAATTTTTGAATCCCGTGAGGAAAAAAAAGTATTTAAATGCATTATGCTGAGCCCTCTTCAGTTTTTTTTCTTAGAGGGAGTTATGTGGGCTAGTTTTATGGAAAAATGTGCTATATGAATGGAGCCACACCACTTGAAGAAATTAAAGACTTTGAAGGACTGAAAAAGCATCCCATCTTCCTACCATGATGACAGCAATAATATGTTCTGTTAGAGCTCTTGAATATGATCAAGAGAACCAGATGATAGTGTTGTTACTAATAGCTGCAGCCCTCTATCAATTTGACTAGGTAAAGGAATCTATTGAGGAAAAATATTATAGATTGTGCAAAGTTGGTTTACACTCAGAAATGAAGTGCCATGAAATGAGTGGTGTCTCTCAGGAGCCTGTACTGGGACCAGTACTGTTTAACATTTTCATCAATTACTTACCCAGTGGGATCCCTGGGAATACTCAGGGTCAGACTGGATGGGGCTCTCATCAATCTAATCTAGTTGAAGATGTCCCTGCTCATTTCAGGGGGTGAACCAGAGGACCTTTAAAAGTCCCTTCCAACCCAAATTATTCTATGATTCTACAGCTTTACGAAATACAATGTTTGAAGTTTGCTATAATTAATTGGGATAGGAAGTCAAAACAGGGCTCTTCCCACAGTGGTGCTTCTCAGTGACCTTTTAGAGTCTCTGAAAACAAAGTCTATTTGAAAACTAAAGCGAGCAATCTGTTACCACACTAGAGCCCAAGCAAGTCTTTGGAACCCTAAGCCATTCAGGAGTTCCCTCATTTACTAGAGCTTGCATCATAAGAAGAAATTTTACGTAATTAAAATAGCTACTTATACCATACCTGCTTAAATGGAACCAGCACAGTCCCTGAATGACAGATACCCAGTATTTCTGGTGTTGACAGATTTTCACAAAATGCCATTCATCAGTCTTGGCATAGTTACTCCTATTGAAATAGGAGCCACACATGTTAATGCAACACGTACATAGCATTTAAGATTTAATCAAAGTAATTCTATTTTTGAATTTTTGATTGACAGGTTCTTCTTTCTGCTCCCTTAACTCAGCTATGTCATTATTAGCACACACACTTCTGATCAACATATCAGGAAATTTCTAGGTTGATCAAACCATGATTTACCCACACAAGAGGGTAAATATATTATTTGTAATACAGATCCATTAACCCTCTGCATAACAGATCATGCTGCTGTGTTCCAGGCATGTAGACCCTCCCTGCAAAGAAAAGTTCATCTCTGCATCTCTTCAACAGATGCTGCAATACTCATTAATACAAGCTTTGCAATGAGAAGGCTCTGCTCCAAGCTGGGCTATTGACAGAGATGGTTTTGTCTCCATATATTTATAAGCAGAACACAGAATGATCTGGAGGCTTGGGCTGTCTTAACAGCTGCTTTCAAATTTTGAATACTCATTTTGGAAGAAGGAATTTTTAATATAATTTTTAATATATTCTAAAATATAATTTCAAACCTAGAAAAACAATACTGACCATTTGGTTATTAAAAACAAGTAATAATAAACAGATTTATGTTCATAAGCATTTCTCACAAGTGGACCATATTCATCTGAAGGCAAAATGCACTTTCAAGAGTTTTATTATTCTTAGCATAAGTTGTGAGCTGATGTAAATAAAAATAAACAAGAACGGTGTCCAAACTTTGAAGATGGCTATCAAAATTGGAAGCAACTGGTAAATCAGAAGCCAGAAGATTCAAAATACTGGCATTCAAAACTGATTATTTATAGTACAAGATTTCCAGGGTACATACAAATCATTCATTCACATATAAAATGCATGAAATGGCAAAGCTCACCTTTTGGAAACGTACCTTGACTTCCACTTCAAGTAAGCTTGCTCTTATCATCACAAAGGCCTACTGAGTACTAAATGCAGAGTCCTGTACTTCCAAAATCATTCATATTCCATTTAATTTTTTTTTAAACTCACACTAAGTAGGGATAAGTTTAAAACATGCTGAGAATGTGAACAGTACTGAAGAAATTAAAGGGCTTCTTTGTATATGACATTTTCAGTACAAGTGCTCTCATGGCTCTACCACTGCCACAATATCTGCCTAGCACTTTGCAGTCATACTTTCTTGGTGGTGCTGATATTCTTGTACTACACAATACCATTGTCTGTGCAGAAAGCCTCTGTTGCTTTGTGGCACGTGGTCAGAGATAAGCTCAGCAAAATCCATCCCGTTGTTTGGAGAGGGGAATGTGTCATTGCAGAAGGGACTGTGATCACTGCCTGCCAACTGTGTTGATAAAACATGAAGCAGGAATACAGCAAGGATTCAACTTTTGATCATGACTTTCCAAAATAATGTTACACATCATTATACACAGCACAGAGGAACAGACAATTACGCAAGATACTTCACAGAATTAATTTTTTTCCTCGGGAATTGTAGGCATGTGAGACAGCATGAGGGCCAGAAATGACAATCCCACTGCAGTGAGGGGACAACAGCGAGTTGTGCTCATTTCAATGCTTGAGAGTCCTTGTAGCAAAAAACCCAAAGCAACAGCTATGGGGAGAAATGAAAGCTAGCAGAACCAGCAGTGTCAATGCTAATGAGGAAAGACTATGAATGCAAACTCTCTGTTGGCCACATCAATAGGACAATGAAGCTCAATCTGCTGAATGTTCCAAAAATAAAATGACAAATTAAGCATCATCTAACACTTCTAAGAGTATGAAAACAGCTTTTATGCTTTCTGTCGAAAACCATATATTATTGTGGAACACATGTAAATACACATTGTGTATCACAGAGCCATTCTTCACCCATAAAAATGCACCCAGCCAAAGCCTGGCAGGCAGAAATGAGAAGGTTTAAAAATTACCAGCAAAACCAACAAGGAAATAAAGTACACAGTGGACATAATTTCTGTTGGCTACCTTCACAAACCAATTGATGGACAAATATTAAAAAATATCTATACAGATGTCTTGCAGATGACAAACAAATCATTTTTACTAGTTATCTGTAATGCTTGAGATTTTAAATTTGAATAAATAGGTGTGTTGCATTACCACCAAAAGCAAGATCAGAGAAAAGAATAAATGTCCGACTTACTGAAAGTACAGTGTCTCATGAAAGAGAATGGTTATGAGAAGACCTGATTATAGATAGAGAACTAGCTGATACTGCTGCAGCTTAATCAAATATCATGGGTATTTTTATAGGGCAAAAGGGCAGCATCTGTATTATGAGGAAGTGAATTTTGTAATCTGCACCTTCCAATACTGCCCCAACCAAAGCAGCAGGTCTAGGAAGGCCTAAAGATCTTGCAAGAAGCTGCATAAATTTAACCGACTGCACATTTTGAATCAGGGAATGACGTGTTTTGTCTCGGGAGAAGCACAACTAATTACATCAACAGTTCTATTTTGCAAAGGTTTTCTTGATCAGCTTGGCAACATGGAACACTCAACAGCACAACCACCATGCTTACAAGAATTATGCTGAACAAAAAGCTGATATGCAGACCTTGGTGAAGATACCGTTACTTAATCTCCAAAACAGGTCAGTAATTTGTCACATCAGCCCCTTTATGAACCATCAACCTCATTATCGTAGTTCACTGCACAAGGTACCCTTGGGAGCCCAGTGCTAACAGTGTGCAGAGAGAGGTAAGACACACAGTCCAAACTCCCTCATTATAGATCCACTTTAAGGAAACACTTATATATTAGGGTGAAACAAGCATTACATTTAGAGAAACAAAAATCAATACAAAGAACCCAAAAGCTAAATGTGTTTTTTCAAGTAATACCATCAAAATCAACTCTGAGAAGCAGCCCAGGAAACTACTCATGTGACAAGTATCATTGATCTAGCTGTTGCAAGCCTGTATGAATGGCATCATTATGCACTCACCCTTACTGGTAAAGAGACAGCATGAGAGAAGAACTGCATATTTGAACAGGAACGTGCTTTAAAACAAGGGATAAGAAGGATCTTCAATTTTGCTTGTATGTGTGTATTATTCTCCAGGTGAAAATGACAACAGTGCCTGAGGCCTCAAGCCTTTAAGTTACTGGCTGTTCTGGGGAGCTCTTACTCCTTTTATTGAATTTATTTGAGCTGTGGACATTTAGTGCCTTCTTGGTGTCATTGATACAATTTTCTCTCTATGAAGCTTTGAAAATCTCTGGTACAGTAAAACAGAGATGAATTTGCTCACGAAATTTCATTAACAACATTGAATATTTTAAATAGGTATTACACCTCTATTTTTTTTTATGTAACCACTGGCAAGTAAATAAGAGAACTTATGGATAAAGCTAAGTGGGAGGAAACTTAAAGTAAAATCAATTTGTTGGCAATAACAAAATACTTCTTTTTCTTCAATAACTCAGATCACCCCATAACATCTAGTGATCTATCTCTTCTAAATCCATTTGCTTTATTACTCTTAAATTTCATCTTGGCCCTATTGTCCTCTTTGTGGCACTACTGTGCTATTCAGTAGGGAAAGGGTAATGTGTTAGGTGTCTAATATAGCATTTTGAGAATTTAATAGACACAAATTTTGTGTCAACTTTACATTTTCAGTTTATCTCTAGATCTGAAAACAACTTATCCATGAAGAGAAAAAAAATACATTGTTAAGACATCAGAAGGTCTGAAAGTGGATTGGTTGCTTGTTTCTACAAATTTTATGGGCCATTTTTTTTTTTTAATTTAAGTGGACTCAGATCAAACTTTCCCCATGCACATTTTATTTGTTGTGATAAAGTACCAGTGATCCAAAATAGGTACTGTGGAGAGTTCATTTTTTATAATATACTGTGACTAGGTTTACTAGTACTATTTTTCTTCAGAAAATAATGTTGAGCAAAAGGAGGTGGATTAGCAACAAGTCATGAAAGACTAGAGAAAACAAATATATTCCAAATACATTACAATAACTTAAAAAGAAGATATGATAAAGCAAAGTTAACAAGTTAATTTAGTCAGCCTGAAGTTTAGGTTACACTGTTACATCAAATTACCTTGAAGGCTGGAAAAGAATTGAAGGAGCTACCCAACTCAAAAAACCCCACCAGCAGAGTTTTACTTCCAAAATTTAATTCTGCTTTACAGGCTAGGTCAGCTAAATTGCAAGACAACAGTGTAATTTTTGGTTAGTTGCCAGCCCACTGGGAGATCATACATACCCACTTTTTTGTTCCTGTTTGCTTCGATGTGCTGACCTAAAATGACTTCACGTTCTTCAGTACATTATTTTTAGTGATGCTTTTCCCTGTTTTCTTTTCCCTGTACTGCCTTCAAAGTAGAGCAATTAGAATTGAAATACAGTAGGTTTCAAACCACATGGATCAAAATGGGAGATGGAAAAAAATTATTTTCCTTATTTTTTTACCAATCTGTACCAGGTAAGTCTCCAGCTCTTTGGAACAATTGTTTCTCTTGTGGTATGATGGTTTCAATTTTAAAATGTCAGCCAAGCAACCTGTTGTACAAAGGTGTAGTTCTGCTACCCTCCATCCTCCTTTCTTTCAATACTTCTCTGAATGAAGAATAACAAGTTCAGGGAATCACACTGGAAACTCATGGAACAGGGTTTCCCAAAACCAGCTCACTGTGGGGTCAGCCCAGAGGATTGAGATGTGACCATGCATGGGAAAGTAGCACAAGAAGCTCCCTGTTTGGTCCCAGCTTCTCATTGGACTGGCTTACTAGCTGAAGGCACACTCTCAGCCTATTTCTTTGCAGAAAACTTCCTCTGTAAAACATAGAATGATTTGGAAACATGTCCTCTAACAGTATTTGCAGAAAATGTCAATGCCTCCTCTAAACACCCTGGTAAACTCAAGACATTCATACAAACAGCCTTGATGCTTCCTTCTACTGTTACAGGTGGTTTTCTTATTTCCCCTGCTCCTTTTTATTCTCCATGTCTACACATCAAATTTTAGAATGTGGTGGTCCAACCTGTGGTGTCAAAATTCACATTTTACTACTTGGATCAGCAATTTGATTATCAACATATAATCTGGCAAACTTTCAATACTGCTGGGAATCAGACCCCCTAAACACACAGAATAATTATCTCTTAATAAGCCTTTGAGCTTTGCTAGTGAAAGCCTGCTTTCTTCCCATAAGGTGCTGGCAAGAGGTGAGTATGTCTTCCTACTACCTGCACAGATCCTGAATAAATGTGTTAATTTACTTTTCTTTAGCTGCCCCAAAATAATGAATATAGTGTGTTGCTTTGGTTTACTGACTCTTATCCCTGAGGCAGAAGAATACAAGGGAAGAAAACACTGTGACCAAATCTTAGAAAGTGTAATGAATTGATAGGACAGAAATGCATCATGAACTGCTTTTGTATTTCTGTGATAGTTCAAGTAAAAAACTCCATCAGAATAAATTGAAAAATGCATTTACTGTCTCCAACACTTCAGATCTTATATGAAGAATATCTCAAGTTGCACAAAGAAAAAACTGAAACAACATACAGAAGGGAAATGTGCGATGTCAGCGATAAAGATATTTCAGATATGATCTAATGAGGAAGGTTTTTTTGAAAGTAGAGATATTCTTGAGTAGCATGAGGCCTTCTCGCTCCTCTTTGCCCTCTTCTTCAGCACTCAAAACCCTGGCAGAAGTAATTTTGAAGTTTTCTCTTGAGACAAGAGCGAGATAAATCACAGCACCAATAGCCTCGATTAAAGTAAAAGGGAGAGAATTTCTTTTAAAGCACCCTCCTACTTGAGGAACAAAGGACACAAAAAGCAGTGTATCACCGGTGGGTCTCGCAATATTCGCGACGAACTGTGAAAAACAAAGCTCTCGTGCTGACGAGAGCATGAAAGGGAACAACAAAACAGTGGTACCTGATGGTATGAGCCTGCGCTCTTACCGGAGCGCTCCGGTGGCGATGGCGATGCTCCTGTTTCTTTACTTGGAGCGCTTGCGGAGGGCATGTGCTGTGCCTCACCCGGGCGGCCCTGCCCACCCTGTGGGTGCCCTGGGGATGTGCCGCTCCAGGTGTGGGGTCTCAGCCCTCAGCCGCCTCGGGAAGAGCATTTCTGGATTAACTGGGCTGGGAACGAGCCGGCGCTCGCTGAGCGCGCCGAGGGCCCTGCGGTCCTGGGAGGAGAGACGGGAAGGAATGAAGCCTTCTCCTGTCTCCTTGCTGCCTGGGCTCAAGGCAAGGGTTTGAGCACGTTCTCCTGTGCTCGAGGGACTGTGTCCCGGCAGAGGCCAGCCTGTGAGTCCTTTGGAGTTGGGCAGGGCTGGGGGCAGAGGGCTGGGAGAGGCCGGACAGGGGCCGAGCGGGGCAGGCGCGCCCGGCGGGGCGGGAGGCCTGCGGCGGGGCGGGTGGGCTGCAGGGGCTTCCTCCGCGCCCCGCGCCCCTTCCGCAGGCTCTGCCGCGCTACCAGAGAAACCTCCAGCGCCTTCAGCTGACAAGGCATAGGCAAGCCTTCAGGTGAGCTCTCCATGGGCTGTAACTCTGTCCCTGCGGAAATAGCATCAAGCTGAAAGCCGCTTGTTCCCTCACGCACGGCAGCGCTCGGTGGCCTCACCTGGGGCGAGCTGAGGGCAGGAGGCTCCGTGTGGCCGCTCTGTGAAGCCTTAAGGGCTGAGAACTCCCGGCTCTGGTGCTCGTCCTCCAGTCTGATGTTACTTGCCATGCCTCAGCTAATCGTACGAGATGATTAGATTTGAAGCCAAGATTATGGAGTGGCACTTCCTCCATTTCCAGAATTTTATTTTTTTGAAGGTCAGGTAATTAGATTACAGTGCATTGCCTTGTATCATAAATTTTAAATCTTATGTTTATGTTGTATGTTTAGTCTGTACTTTAGGTCACTGTGCCTTTGAACTGTACTGAGCAGAGGTTTAATATTTCTGTATTGCTCTTGAATAGCTAAGGCATAAGCTATGTAAACCAAGAATTTTTGAGCTAAATCACACCAAAACTCCATCTACTTCCCAAATATTGAGTTGCAGTAAGAACAAGACTAGCAGGAGGATACATCATATTCTCTCAGCCTTGTTGGTATTTTCAAGAGGCTTGCTAGACTAGAAGTAGCTCTGAGTATTTAGTAACTGTTTGACTTTCTTGTCTGTCATCCTTGAATTCATCTGGTCTTTGACATGAATTTTTTCTTAGTGAGTTTCATAGGTCTGTTTTAGTAATATTGATACTGTGAAATAGAACTGCTTCACTGTCTACAGCCAGCTGTGTTTCCAGTACAGACATAGCGCAAATGATGCACTATCAATATCAAACAGCAGCTCTTCGTGCATAAGTGAACTAACTTTTACTCATGTTTTGCAATAAGGAGGAGATAATGGACAATCAGAAACCCTTTCCTTTGAAGGTCTTGGTGCATACACAGTGCTTCAATGCCTAATGCAAATTCTAATTTCCCTCCAGACTGCAGAATGCCAAGCTAAATTATTAACATTTTAAAATATTTTAACATTTTAAAATATTTTAACATTTTAGTCAAATTTTTGCTCCCACTAGGTGGCATACATCGTAAATGCACACCAGTAACCTTTGGGGGAGAACAACTCATTATAAACTTAAGGAAACATAGATTGTCTTTTTTTTGCCTGTGCTTTCCTAATCCATGCTACCTATTTTAGTTACAATTCAAGACTCCGGACACTGCTTGTCAATGGATATAACTAAACAGGCCTTTTTACTATTAGTCAGCACAAGTCACAGGGTATGAACACCTTAAATTAGTTGTAACAAACAAAGATTTTACCAAAGTTGTTTCCAACTCTCAATCTAAAAAACTGTACATGTCCATTTGGAAAATTTTCTGTCTGTTTTCTTTTCACTGTGCCAGTCTTGTTCTTTATTCATGAATGCATCACTGTCCCTAATTGTTTCTATTGTGGTGTTAGAAGGTGTTTGAAGAAAATTTGAAGAGCGTGTTTATTTTTATTTCCTCACTTAGGATGTGATACCTTTATAAACTGCAGTGCCTGCTTATTTATTAAGTTGGTATTAGATGAAGGAGTCAGTAAAATAAAAACAAACAAAGGGCACAGTCGACATTAGTTTTCAAAACCTTTGTTTTCCTCACTCTTTCTCTTCAATTACTGTATCGATGTGTAATCTCACTGCTATACATACCCTGCCACATCACCTCTCTGCATTTGGAACACCTTGCCACTGTGTTGTTTTAGTGAACTAAAATGCAAACAGCTTTCTGCATGTGTGTAAAGAGTATAAATTAAAAATGAGCACTTTTTTTTTTTTTGATATTATGAAGTTTGCAGTAGAGATGATTACCCAAACACCACAGTTCAGGCATAGTGTTTAGGAAAAGGCAAAGAGACAAGAGACAGTGGTAACAGTGAAAGGGATGTAAAAACCTCTTGCAAGTGCTGAAGTAGAGAAGAATATTACCAACTCCTTGGAGCAAAATACTGGTGGTGAAGGAAGTAATTTGCATTGGTTAAGCTGAATTATGACAGTGTATTTTTTTTAGGTGTGGATCCTGGTCTGGCACATCAGCATAAATTAAGAGCAGCGTTACGGATGATTGTAGGCTCAGGCTGGTGTGACACCAAGTAAGTGAAAGAAGAGCTACCTCTGCTGACAGTCAGTTTTCCAGAGAGAATCCCTAGCTATTCAGGCATGGTGCTTTATGCTCTGTGCTGTGTAGAGGGGAGCAAGGATGCCTCCATGTCGGGTGCAGAGAGGGAGGAGGGGGAATGTGCCTGAATATTTACTGAAACATCACTGCTCTTACGGGCAATTAGAGCAATGCTGGTACTTGTGATTGGATACAGCTCAGGTTTCAAACTGCTAACTGTTAATTTGATCTAGTAATCTGTAAGGACCTGCTCTGCTGTGGAGAGTCTTAATGTCATTTGCATTTTAATTTACTATTAGAGGATTGCAAACCTCTTGCAAGTGTGAGCCAATACACCAGGAACAGTAGCATCAAATTCAGTTAGATTGCAAGGCAAGTACTTGTTTATAAATAATAAGGAAAGACTACCAGACTATTTCTTTTACCTTTTTTCCCTCTCTAATTTCACATGAAATTGAAAGGAGATGGTTGCTAACCAAATGGGGAGTAATATATATGTATACATGTAATTCAAACAGGATTTATAGACTTCTCAAAGCATTGCCATCAGTTTGAGAGCTTGGAAATTTAAATTAACATAAATATGCTATCATTAATTTCAATCATTAATAGGTGGAGCTTAGGGAATTAAAATTCTTTTTACATTTTTTACAAAAAGAATTTTTTTACAGGGAATATTTTGAATAGTGGATCTTTATAGGATTCTTTGTGAGATGAAAGAAGCTTATACTGTGAGAGCACAAAGCATATGATCTTTAAAATTCTAGCTACTTTAGGTGTGCTTTAATAATTTTTTGACATCACTTGTAAAAGTCTTAGCTGTATGTTTTCTCAGCTCTTTTTTCCCTTAATGGCTGCTTTTTTATCTTTGAATATACTATGTAAATTATTCTAAGGGAAAACTTTTGTTTATTTGTAAAATTGTTACAGTAGCAACAGTAACATTGTTTGGACTTCCAATGAAATCCTTGGGACTAAAATGATCAGTGATTTCGCTTGACTTCTCCCATGGCTTTCTTCTCCCTGTTTTTACCTTGTGAGATACTGCTTCGGTGGGATTTAGATGGAAAGATTAAAACAAGCAAAATTTGCTGTCATTTTTTCTTTATGCTATGAAGAAAGAGACCCATGCAAGTCCCTCAGCTGGAGCCACTGCCCACACTTGACTTATGCTTATGAATTCCACAAAGAGAATATTGCATTACTGTTGCAGTCCCCAGTTTCCAAGTGCAGAGGTTGGTATTGCCAGAGTTAGCTCAAAGCTATCAATCATTGGAAAGCTTATTGACTGTTCAAAATAGTTCTATCAATATCTCATTTGCTGTCTGATCTAATGCACAGGCTGTTTAATGCCAATGCAATGGCTCCGTCTTTCAAATGATAAGACATAATTTCTTTCAAGCCTGCATTTTTGTGTCTGGCCCATTGAGTTAGATGGATGTGTTTGGCCTACTTTGCTGCTAGGCTGGTTATCTGTGAAAAAAAATTGTTCCTACAACATATGTTTCAAGTACATGTAATAAGAGCATTTGAAGAATCTTACTTTGATGAAATACTACTCAAAGTTAGGTTTTTGGGACAGATTCATGGAGGCAAGGTTAAACTGTAAATATTGCCTTTATTGGATTGAATCTAAAACAATATTTACTAAACCTGATCTAGCTGAACCAATAAGATAGGCCAAGATGGTGAGAAAAGCCCGCTGCAGATCCTGCTCTGGCTTTGCACCCTTCTTTGGGTCTATCAGCTTGCTCCAGAATGGCAGCATGCAGGCAGGCAGCTTTGGCCTTTCTTTGTTGCAATCACTAAATGACAGGATGCAGTTTGAGTATCAGGCCTGAACAAATCCAAATGATGCCCAGCTCTCTCAAGACTTCCCACACTGGATTTCTAGGAGCCAAGCACGGAGCATGTATGCTGATTCTCTGGAGCAGATGAAGCAGATGGACAGAGATGTATTTCCATCCTTTGCAATTCAATGGCCAGCACAGCTGAGCTAATGTTTAGGGGCAGGAGGGGTTAATGATTTGCTGCTAGTATAGGCCAGCAGCTAATTACTTTCTGTCTCCAGCAACAGGGAAGCAGGATGGAATAGCCTCTGTCTAATTTGCAGTCATTCCTGTGGAATGCTCCAGTGCAGAAACATGCTGCTCCAGGCTCTGTCTTGGTGACATTGCCTAGCCCTCAGTAAAATATGCAAACACTTTTCACGTCTTAGGGGGATAAGAAGACTTAGCCTTTTTAGGAAGTCTATGGTAACATCAAACTTTTCAATACATACTGGCATCTGAATATGAAGGATTCAGAATGAAGCAGATTTTCATAGCATTGTACAAACATTCAATATACTTTTCTAGACATACTCAAACCAAGGGGTTGTGTGCCTTTGCATATCTTGTAAACTGATTAGCTCCTCTTAAGTGCAAGTATAATGCTGAAACCAAAACATTTCTTCTAAGATTCTGGGTTTCAGCATTTATTTAGGATGGAAGAACAAACTGGCTAACAGGAGCCGATGTTTAATCCTAGCTGAATCTGGATGAGCAGTCATGCAATGAGATGACTTTTTTTAAGATGGCTTACTGATATACAATTTCAAGATGGCCAGCCACAGGCATCCTGAAAATGCTTGTCCCCAGGCTCTTTGGGGACTTCCTCTGTCCCCAAAGAGCTGATCAGGATGCTCAATGGGAAGTATTTCCTTCTGAAATAAATGAAAGGTTCGTAACACTTTCAGGAATTGGAATTAAAATTTCACAGTTGCAAGTCTCAAAAACTGCCTTTAGGAAATGGCGTCTCAGTTTTACAATTTTAAAATGTTTCACATATTTGTTTTTACTTTATGACATGTTTTCTCCTTATAGAACTAAATATGCAAAACTAGGATTTTAAGTAGATTTTAACAGGGAATGCTTAAAAAAGTTTAAAAATATTAGCACATTTCTACAATTGCAAGAAACTTATTTAAGAAAGTATAAATTTGAATCTGTTTGTTTTGAATCAGAACAATCCATTTTTTGAGGGGAAGAGGGTGGAGAAATCAAACCCATTTTACTACTGGTGGAGTCAGACTCTTTAATGAATAAATATTTGCTGCTATGGAGAAAAATAATCAGGGCTAAACAAGAATGTCGTGCGCTTTTTACTGTTTGTTGGTTTTGGGGTTGTTTTGTAATATGTGTTGTTGTGTCCTCCTGTCTCCCCAGCCCCACCCACCCACTTGTTAACCTCACTTGCAGTTTGGAATACTATGGCTTTCTGGTGCCACTGAGACTTGGGAATGCTAGAACTTTGTTTAGGTCTGGAAGAGGCTATAGCTGCTCTTCAGGTATCGTTGATAAAATTGAGATTATGGATTTGAGGATTAAATCAGCAAAGTGTGTGCAAAACAACCCATATACAGTCATGGAGTGGAAATTTGTGCTTTTGATCAGAAACACACAGGAATGTCAACTAGTACATGGATATTGTTAAGAACCACAGACAACGAAGTGTAGAATCTCCTCAGGAGACCAAAATATACCGACCTGAAAAACTAATAAGTATCTGATGTTGCTTCATAGAGGGAATACTTAGACTAACTCCTGAGAGTTATTATGATAATAACTGCATTAGAGATGCAGGAGAATTTCAAAGTAGTTATGGTAAACGTGAATAAATAGAAGTGAGTGTTTGAGATGGTAAAATGTTGAATATTATCACATATTTATACTAAATAATGATTATGTGAGGTTTTTCTCAGTTTCCTCAGGCTGACAGCACAGAATAAGGCAGCTTTGGTTAAGCTACTGTTTACTCTAGATAACAAAGATTAAAATTTACATTTTTTACTTGTGTATGTGCCTAAGTTTTGATAAGCAGGTATGCACCAGAGAACTGCCATGGTTGGGTTATTTTCTAGAATCTACAAGCAGATTCTAGGTCTGTGGCATTAGGTGCTGTGTACAGAGCATCATAATTCTCTGCTGAAAAAATAAATTAATATGACTTTTCTAGCACAATTTAAGATTCAGTATTACGCTACTTCTGTTTGTTGACTACTTAATGGTGCTGAGATCATCAATATGACACTGTATGTATGCATCACTGCACATTTTATTGTGGCTATTTTATGCAGGAAAAAATACAGAGCTGCTCATACTTCTTGGAGACTCTCAGAGTATCATTGTAAAATATCTTTTAGTTTGTGCATTCTACTGCAGCAAAAAACAATACCATTATTAAGAATGAGAATTTAAGTACCTAGAGTGTAAAAAATGCCACCCTTTGGACTTACAGTATGTAAATAACAGAGATTAATGGCATAACCTTTTACATAATTTCCTGAAATTTCAAATGATAAAATTAATTTATTTATAGATGTGCAGGCTCATTTCTGTTCATTAATGTGGTTTGCTTCTGTGAATGATTTACCAGACAAAGTGTTGTTAAAATGTTTGGATTATGGAGTGTTACAAAGAGCTCTTACAAGCTGAGGCAGTTGTCTGTGGGTGATGCTAGGGTGCAACATTACAATATATATGCTACGTTTGTCTTCTGTGTATTCTGTTTACACCCGTGTGTCTATAAGTATTATTGATGACAATATGAACATTCTTTCAAAGGTACCATATAACTTTTATATTAGTGTAGAGCTCTGCCAATTTGAGTGGTAAATCAGTATTAGGAGCTCTTAAAATAAATGATCTTTTGTCTTCATGCAAGTGCAGTCAGCTGTAAAACTGTGGAGGAGATTACAAAGGTGTTATCTCTGCAATGCTTTTAGGGATGAGAAGCTGTTTTTGTTAGAACTGTGACAGTGATGTATAGGAGAGACTATTCTCTACTTGTCTTTGCAAGGTGGATGAAAGCTAGTGTGTGTTGTTTTCCTCTCTGTGGGAAAATCAGATTTAGTCCTAGGCACTGCCTGGGCCATGAGAGGAGATGCTGTTTTGAGTGTAGGTCAGTTCTGGGCAGGAGGAAATCCCTTGGAAACAGAAAGTAAGCACGCTGCAGGTGCTGTCCAGCTCCTCTTCATTGCATCTAGCATGAGCTGTTGTTGCCTCTGAGCTGAGAAATGCAATGCTCTGTTTCACAGCATTCATTGTACAGGTGAGTCTAAAAAGACATGTAACCCCATTGGATGACTTGATGGCAGTGTATGTGAGCTGTTGGTCCTCTCTATAGAGAAACATGTCAAAATAAACACAGCAGCCAGCTTTGCAAAGAGAACCAAGACGACTTCTTACGGAACATACAGATTCCTCAAGGCTCTGCCTTGCAAAGTGAGCTGCTGCAGGCTCATCAACTTGCCATGCAACTGGAGTCACAAGAGGCTGAAAGAATGTAGAGGCATTGCTGGGCAGCACACAAGCTTTGCTAAATCAGTAGCTGGTTGATGGGGTTGGACTGAACTTCTACTGGAGATGTGATAGAGTTGTGTCCTACATGCATATATCTTGTTAAATACAGCAAGACAGTTCAGGTGGAATTAAAGCTAAGTGCCAAAATGTAATGTCAAGTCTAGTGAGAGATTTATTTTTCATACAAAGAGCTACTATTAACATCCATTGTTCTTTTGGGTGTATTTGAGCATCTCTCCTTGACTTTTGTGGCTTTGTTTTGTTGGAGTTTTTTTTTGTTTGTTTGTTTGGGGTTTTGTTGTTATTGTTTCTGTTGTTGTTTTTGGTTTTTTGTTTTTGTTTTTTTTACCATACACATAAATATAGTTTCTTTTAATTTAATTTCCTTCAGGATTTTACTCTAAGAACTTAGTGCTTTTGTAGATATTTGGTTCTGCCACATTTTCAAAAGATTTGGTGCAATGCTGTGGTATAGTGTTGCAGCTTTGGAAAAATCCTGGCCAGTTTTATTGAACTATCAGTGAGTTAATGGAAGGAGGAGGAGGAGGAGGATGGGATCAGTGTCCTTTTCAGTCCTGCAGCACTTGGAAAGGTTTAACCCTAAGAGTTGAAGTGAGGATGATAAATTGCACTGTCAGTTTTGACCAATCAAGCAATGAAAGGGCAATAAGAGGATACTGCTTTCTCGCATGTTTGATTTTGATTTTTGAGGTTTTTTTAAGGTGCTTGTGACAAAATTTTGCCAGCGACTGTTTCATTTCCTCCCGTTATCATGTTTTCTTTAGAATGCTTTCCATCCTTCAGAAGAACGTTTCCTTGGAATTTGTACAAGGTACTCCTTATCTCAGGCAACAATTACTGAGTGAAAAGGACCATAGTTTTTGCAGGCAATGAGAATTGATCCAAGTGCTTTGCATTAACTCTTAATGATACTGTTGTTTATTTTGGACTAACTTTGTATCACTGTATAGATTTGCCCTGGGAAATCAATTAGTGAAGCGCTCCTTGTGATTTTATTTCCTGTCAAGCAACCAATCCTCAACAAACAGGTGAAGAAAGATGTTCTGTTTGTATTTTTTAAAAAAAACAAATGGCCATGTGACATCCTATAGATTGAAGTGGCAGCTGGAAGGATCATCTTTTCTAATTGTGAGCATCAGACAATTGCTTTTAAAGCAGAAGATACTTGTTGTGAATCTTGCTATCTATGGTCAAATCCGTACGTGTTCTCCTTCCTCCTCTTACATTTTACATATCTTGAGGATTGAAGTTTGCAAACCTGCTTGGAATAAGTATAGCCTTATTTCCTTGGAGTCCTTGGAAATTCTTTTATTAACTTTAGGAGACAGGCAAAATGCACTAATGAAGATTTCATCTGGACATATCCAGTATAATGAAATGTGTTTTGTGGGACTTAGAAAAATTGGTCTCTGAGCAGAAACAAATTTCTGATGGAGCTGTAAATTACTTCTGGGTGACTCCTGGAAGAGACTGCTGCCTGAGAGAAAATTTGAGGGTTTTTGATTTCTCTGTCATGAATCCAGACAGAAACTACACCTGCTTGTTCATGTTTTCTTGCATGGAGAGGCAATGATGTGGTCCTGTGTATAATCAAGAAGTATTGACACACTCAGGTCCTTGCATATCACGAAGTAGAGCTCCACACTTTTCATAAGCCCAAATATGGTGGGGATTTTGAGAAGGCATGACACAGCTAAAATTACTAGATCCATTAACTGTGATGGGTATTTATTACCTGTGCAAGTAGGTGCTGTAGAGCTGTTTTCTTATAACTCTACAGTTCAGTAGAACGTCTGTATCCTTGGGGGAACTCACAAGTGCAGTTTTCCAGAATTGCATGAGCTTTCATTTAACTCCAAATGACTTATTCATAGAGGCCTTAATTTGAAGAAAAGAAAAAAAAAAAAAAAAGCTTCAGAATTCTAACAATGCATAAACAGAATATTTTATAGTATTTCCAGTTAAAATCTAATGAGATAGCACATTCTTCCTGGAATTCCTGCTTCTAACTCCAATTACTGTTAATGAGAATTTTATACCCTCTGCATTAAAAGGAATATGTTAAGGATACACTCATCCAGCAACTGGTGGCTATATAGTCACACTTAACACCTCAAAGGGAGATGAAAATAGTATGTGTGTCTGTATGTCTGTAATTAGCAATGTCATAAATTATAAATACAGCAGCTTGCTGTAAACGTGGAATCTGGATTCAGCTAGGGACTCAGAGGATCCCACATCTCAGGCTGTGTGGACTGGAGAGGCTGGTAGATAAGATTTCTGAGAAGTGTGTTACATTTTAATTACAAATTTTAGCTCTAACAGCAGCTATGTTATTTCAGAGAAATGCAAAAGACATCTGCTACAGAAGCCCATCAGCGTAGCCCATCTGACTGTATCCTGTACTCATAAATGTTATGTCTATTTTACAGTCTTGGGTTAATGGAACCTCCTGACTGCTGATATAGGAAAATGTATTTTATGCTTACAGTGAAATATAGACAAATCCATAGCATCTGTGGTTGTCCAAGTCTGACCAGACAGAAGAAAACAGCTGATCAGGCAAGAATTAAATATGATGGGGAGGTACTGGGATTTTTGTGTTTCATTTGAATTTTTGAGGCACATTATATGTGACATAAAAGAAGATACAAGAAGTATTAGATTCTTTAAGTAAGAGAGAAGTAACATGAGAGCTTATTTTGGACTTTAAAACCTGTGGTATCCTTTGAGTTGTGGCTTGCACTTTTGAGTGATTGGTTGTATCTGGCTGACATTTATGATTACTGCTTTTCCACCTAACTATGTCCACAGGCTTATTTAGCAAGAGCAATCTCTAGGAATGACCTTGAGCAGTCAGTGAAAACATTTTCTTTGTTCTTATATTGGTAATTTTCTACAGGGAAAAAAATCCCCCTCTGATGCTTGATGGTACAATAGTTTGAGCCAAGTGCAAGTGAAATCCAATATGGCATGGATGGCAATATGGTCATGTACTCATTCAGTCACTTAGGTTCTTGAAAAAATTAAAGCAATCTTTTTTTGCTTGAAGTGCAAACAACAGATATCTTCAAAATATGTGCTGCACACTGTTTGTTAGCCTCTGACATACTGTACAATTTCTAATGTGAAACAATCTGTGAAGTCTGAAACATTTTACAGGGAGTTGTTAAGACTTTTTTGACATTTTATCATTTGCTGACATCCTTAGTCAAGTAGTTCTCTTTATACTCCTGAAAAATGCCAGTCATTTTCAGCACAGTAAATTATCTGCATGTTAAATTATTTACATTAATTTACAACATAATCTATGAAAATAAAGCAATTCAGATTTTGTATGTATGCCAGATTGTTATAAAAGAAATAAATAGCTTTTTTTTTCTCTCCTGTTTCAAGTTAGATGTTTTAGGCATATGGTGAAAATATAAATACACTGTGTTCAGACAGGATCCAAGTGGGTATTATGTGTTTTTATATCAGCATTTGAATTCAGTTACATTTAAACATTGACTTTTCTGCAAAGGTAACAGACAAAGGATGGTTTCTTCTCACTTGGGGTCTGTCATGACCTCTAGAAGTGCAATCCCTGCTCTGTTATTGATAGTTAAATGTCAGTTTATTTACAGCTGGAAGATGTATTTGGGAGCTAGTCAGTAAGGAAAGTCAGAAATGTTTCTCAGACCTCCTTCTAGCCCAGTAGGTACAGTAGTTTTTGTAAAGATCTCTGAATGGCCAGAAGTGTGATTCTTTTAGACTTGCTTTAATTGTTGTCACATTAAATGAGCAACAAAGACCAAGTCTCAGGAGGAATGGGTGAGCTGGGGGTGTTTTGCCTGGAGAAAAAGTGGCTCAGGGGAGACCTTATTGCTGTCTACAACCGCCTGAATGGAAGCTGTTGTGTGATAGGATAAGAAGAAATGGCCGTAAGTTGCACTAGGGGAGGTTTAGATTGTATTTTTGTATTTTTCAAGGATTGTGAAGGGTGGGAAGATGATGTTCTAGAAGTGGCATTAGTGCATTACAAGGAAAGGAGGAAGACTGACTACTAGGAATCCTGGTAAAACACAACCTTCTGGAAAAGTGTGGCACATTGGAGAGGAGCTACCAAGTCTGTCCCCTTAAGCATCATGAGGCGTGGTGACAGATTTCAGTGAGCGGCAGGCTGCAGGCAAGCAGAGTTTCGGGACATACTGCTACTTGCTTGATAGGAATGTCCACAGCACACGAGGAGATTGTCTGTGTGTTTTCCAGTAGGGCTGGCTATTGTCAGGGAATTTGGCCCAGGGGCTAAGAGTTAGTGTAAAATGCCAAATAGGCCTTACAGAAAATTGTGTACATCTTTCTGCATAAGCCAAAGCTTTCCTCTAACAGTTTCTTAAACCTTACAGTTAATCACAGTCAAAGGAAATTTTGGGATAAGAAGCTCTATTCTGCTTTTCAAATTCTGCAAGCTCACTATCACCATACTTAATTGGATTGTATACTAATACTTTTTTTTTTTTTAAATGTAGAACTGGAAAGAGGAAGTCTGTCTGATTTGTGAATTCTGCCTGAGTGCTCAGCACCAGCAGCTTCAAGGGTCAGTGAAGGAAGTGCCATAACAGGTGGCTAAGGTGCAGGAAAAGTACTTCTGGAATAGTTTGCCAATTGAGAAAGATTTTTAATTTTTTTTTCCAATGTCTACCAGCAAGAAGTTACCTTATTCACTGAAGCATCAAGGTTTATATCTCACATGTTGGTGTTTTTAATCTCATCTAAGATAGCTGTGACTGTTCTCATTATGCACATAAATGTCTAAATCCTTTCTGAATCTTGCTAATCTCTTGGTCTTGGTAATAATACCTTCAGGAAGAATACCACTGGTTAGTTATCCGCCATATAGAAATATTTCCCCTCCTTTTCTTTTTGAATTTTTTTTGTTCAGCATCACTGTCCACTTGTTTTTGTATTAGAAATTGTGGTAAATAGTACTAATATGTATTTTATAATAATAATAACACATTTTTTATTGTTATTTTGTGTATCTCCACAGGTTCTGTTCATACCTCTCATTTCTCAATTGCAAGGTTCGAATCTTCAAGCTCTTCATCCAGATTATAAATCTTTCATTTCCAAATACAAGTATCTTCCCTTAACACTTCTAGCTTAGTCATGAACTAGACCGAGAAAAAGTTGTAACTCAGTGGTTGCTCTGCTTTTTTCCCAATAATCTTCATCACTGAAATTCAGTCATGTGTTCCACTGGCATTCAGAAGAGAACTAGATTCTGATCTTAATGCCTTACAACCATGGGATAAGTCATATAGTTGAGTTTTGGATTAAAATTCCAGTGGACACCTAATTTTTTCTTTGTTTCTATTAAAGAATGACTCCCTGAGCCATGGTGAGTATTTGGAGTACTCATGGAATTACTCCTAGTATTTCAGAGGACAGTAGAGAAGAAGCATTTCCCGGAAGAGTCAGACCATATCGTTCCACTGACCATCTGTGAACATGCTGTGCAATCCCATAGTTCTTTGAGTATTTCAGAGCATAATTGGTATTTTTATTTGTATCCTTTTTTTGTCAGCAGTTCTCCTTTCCAAGCCACTATGCTTTTTAAGTAATTTGGGCTGCTGTTGACTCCTGCCGAGGGAGTGGAAGGTGTGGAAGTGATGCTGATCACTTGAACATCACTTGAGAAACTGCCAGGTCCCACTCTGGGTACAGCCAGAGAGGTTGTCACTGTTTGCAGAAGTGCAGGATTCTTCTGTGGAGTCAGCAATCTTTTGTTTTGCTGTGTGTGTCACTTTATCCCATAGCTGGATGAATTGACTGTGGGACTTTGAGGTTTGCCTCATGTTGTACCTGTAATTAATTGCTGAAACATAGATAGAATTTCCTGTGGAAAAGAGCAGAAAAACACCAATCTGCAGGTTTAATCTCTGTAGCTATTTGAGGCCCAAGTAACCATGGTAGCTGGAAAATGCTCCCCACTTTTGTGTTTATCCCTTCTCTGTATTTTAGCTTTTCTTAACCTCTTTCAGTCTGGACCAGCTGGGTTTGTTTGTGTGGCCTGAAATAACTAAAGAGCTATCACTTAAGTATTGCTGCCAATAGGGGCAAAACTCACTCCAGTTGGTAAATGGAGAAATTAGGGATACTCAATGTCTGGCCAAGGCCTCATTGTCTGAGTCAGCAAAGCTGTTCTGCAGCTTGGCCTTGGGTGGTTTTCAGGGAGACTACTGGAGCTGAAAGTTGCCTTTGCCTTAGTACTTAGTTTGATTAGGTAATAGAAGAGAGAATTCATAACAGATTCTTCTCACTTCTTTTTCCAAGCACATTTGTGAAACTGCCTGCAGTCGCTGGGTGACAGCACAAGCCATTGCACACCGTGACCTGAAAACAGATCTGTATTTTTACCACCATGCTTTTGTGTGCCCCTTCATCATTGTTCCTTCCACACATACACTGCACTTAATAATAGCTGTAAAACAGGTGATTTGTGTATTACTGTGATGAACAGGAAGCTGAGGAGTGGTATCGATAGCACTGGAGAAATCCTGTTAAATTTTCCGGAAAAATCTTGCTTGTTTGCTGTTCTGAGGCTACTAAGTTTCTTGAGCAAAATGTTGAGTATTGTAGCATATACTCCATTAAGCATACAGTGATCTTTTATCTCCTTCATTATATTATAGATTATTCCAATAATTACTTCATAAGGAATATTTTCCCACTTTTTTTTTAATGTGGAATCTGCTGGAGTAATTCAGGATGAAAATTCTGTATTAACATAATTCTTTTTTTCTTGTAGTAGTCCATGAGTAAGCTCATGTCCTAGATTTCAAGATCAACATGTAAATAACACATTACACTGTCAGGCCAGGAAGTCCCTTCAGTTTGCAAAATACTAAAATTGTGCTCTAAGCTATTCTTGAATTCTCTGCGAAAATTGGCAAGTCTAAGCTAAAAGAATCCCATACCATTTGGCCAAATCAGGTTCTTTTGCTGAGCCAGTGTTAGAATTACAGATGACTTTATACAAAATAAAGACTGTCTGTGATTTGGTAATTATTTCCTTTAGCAGCAGTGTATGTCTTGGTCCTTTGTCTTCATTTTTGCTGCTATTCTCTTTCTTTCTACAAGATTTTAGTTTATCTAATAGTTCAGCTCTTTGCTGCATCTATTTCCTTTTCCCCCACCTCATACTGCAGTTTACTTAGGAACAACTCTCCATGTTAACTTCTGATAGCAAAAAAGTACAGGAGAGAAGGTTTGTGAGATGTTAGCTATGCTGCTACAGAAGTTTTCAAGGTTTCTCAGTAACCGATGATATATCAAGCCATCAATCCAAATCCATGCCCAGAGAGACACTTTAAAACTTTAGTGCTCAACAGAGCTCAAAATATGCATCTGTCCCCCAGTCTACCCTGCAATTACAGACTGAGGGAAAGATAGACTGTAATAGTTATTTGCATGTCAAAACACTGCCAATAGCTGTCTCGCTGTTGATGTTTGTTGGTGCTCTGTACTAGGTGTTCTCATCAGTTTGGTAGCACAAAGCTCAGCACAAGCAGAAAAATATAAGAACCAAAAGCTGTCATCTATGGAGGAAAAAACAGTGTATTTTAAGAAAAAATAAATATAAAAATTATCTTTCTCTGGGCCCAAAGGAAATAGATGACACATGTTTCCTAAAGGGGCATGATGTTTTTGAATGATTACATTCCAGAACTCATGCTTTAACATTAGTTTTTTTGAAACATGGATATATTTGTTGAAACTCAGTGGAGGTTATGAATGAAGCAGCAACAGGTTTGTATTTATTGCTGCCCAGTACTCCACTGATGGAAGATATAAAACCTAGACAAAAGAGCAAGTTAAATGATAGTCATGACTAAATATATTGTAGCTTATAAATTGAGAATATTAAGCTTTCTGGGTCAGATACAGCTTTAATAATAACATATAATGTTAAGTAAGTGTATGTGTCTTTCATCTTCAAAACATGTAAAAAATTTCAGGTAATTTACATTTCTGGTGGTGCAGCCAAATACTTTTAACCATACAAGTGGAAATGAAGGTGCCCATGGAAATGAGTAGGCCAAAGCGTGTGCATGAGGATGTTTCAGATCTAGGATTAGAACTGAAAGTCCAGCTTCACATTGTTGTACATAATATGAACTCAAGAGTGCAGATTTGTGAAGAAGCTGAAAAATGTCTTAATGTATGAACAATCTCTTTGATTTTGGCACTACTAATGGTGTTGGTTTTAGCACTATGCTTGTGCTCAAGTGTTTTCCTAGATTAAAGCTAGAGACACATCATTTAGTGTATTTCATTTTTCAGCGTGGAGTGACAGTTTTTGTGAATACACAAGCACTTTCAAGCTGAATCTCAGCTTTTCACTATAGGAAGAAGCTTTTAACACCAAAATGAGATGCCTTTTTTTTTTTTTCCCCTTTAATTGGTATAAACTTTGTGGATAAAGATATAAGAAGCGGAAATTTTATTTTTTGAGTGATGCACTTAGACTTGTTTCATTGGTTTTTTTTTTTAATGGCAATTCTCAAGAGCAAAAACTATATGTACTTAGTAAGTGAATCTGAGAGATAGCATTGCTTTCATTTCCAGAACACAAGTGATGCTGAATTTCTAGCAGCAGAATTTTTCTACATCTGCTGTTCTTCCCAGAGATGGCTCCCAGATGAACCTCTCTGCATACCTGAGTACACCTCCTGCCTGGCATGCAGGTCACACTTACATTTTCTCATCTCTGCTCATCCCTTTCCTGATGCTCACAGCAGGGCCTCTGTTTCAGTTAGAAAATATTGTTGTCTGCAATTGTTTGCAAGTAGTAAAGTATTCCCTTGATACTCTTTTTGTGATTTCCGTTTTGGTAATGTGGTTGTTGCTGCTAAAGATGAGTGTTAAAGCATAAATATAGATGAGAAAGTTACCCTTGTAGGTCTGGGATTTAAAAACCCAACCCTATAGGAAGGCAGGTTATTAAATTCCCCTGAGAATTAATTAAAGATGTTTCCTGAAAATTCTGGCCTTGATTATCAATGCAGTGTCTTTTCCATAATTTTTTATAGGTTTGAGGATAACCGATGTCTTACTCATCATGCTGACCCACCAGACAGGTGTCAGTCAAAAATTTGCATAAGCACAGATCACTCCAGGTTGCTTGGTGTTTTAAAGGGAAGGCATTTTTAGCTTTTGCCTTTGAAAGAGCAGGTCAAGCACTCTACCCAGAGTTAATGATTTTTCCCAATTCATCACTCAATTGACTCAGTAACTTGACTATTATTAACCCAGACCATTAAATGCTTTTAAACCTTTTCCACAGAAAGAAGAGACCTCTCACGAATGAGCAACTTCAATGAATGTATTAATTTCATGTAGCTGCCATTTGCCCTACAGCATTGGACTGCTTTAGTGATACACTTTATAAAGAAAATTCAAAAAGCAAAAGAAGCTTTCCTTGTAATTTGTTTTGATGCACTGAAGAAGTTTTTTAAGATATGAAGCATTCTGTGTTGGAGATGTCAGTAGAAACTGTAATAGCAGAAGCTGGTTTGTTCCATACAGGTGTGAAAGGTGCAAGCATTTGAGGCACCTTAAAAAGACATCAAGGGGTGGGGGCAATGCAATAAAAATAAATAGCAGTGGAAGAATATCCCTTCTGCAACCTGTATACAAATAGTGTTTTGTCTTAATATACAGCACTGGCATTTATCCATATAATCTATGACCAGAAGTGAGGGCTGTTTCAGAAGTTAGTACAAATAATAATTTAACTTCTGCTTCTCCAACTATGTTAAAAATAAATATACAAGGAGTAAAACTCTAGTGTAGTAAGGACTGTGAAGTGATTAATTACAACAGACATGATTAACCAGGAGGGTTGTTTCTTTTCTCCTTGGGAATGGCCACTGCTGTAGAAAAGGCACTGAGTTCTCCACGTGTGAAGAAGGGCTATGAGATACTTGTTCCTCAAGCTGTGTGTGCGTTACGAGGTTTTGCAGGGAATCCATTAATCCTGATTGCTTAGGGTTTTGTTACTGCAGTGGAACGTTCTTGGGGAAAGCTTTGTTTCAAACCAGGGCAAATTTAGTCACTTGCTGTTGTCAAAGAGCAACAAAGAAAGCAGAATTCAGCACAAACTTTGTGCAATAATTTTACCAACCAGTGAGGCCTGCATCTGATGTGGAATGGGCCATACTCCATCAGTCAGTAGATGCTTACTGAATGATAACAAAACTGTTCTTATTCAAAGATATTACTGTCTTCACTAACCACTCAGTTGTATTTCTTTTAACCTATACCCATCCAGGTCATTAGATGTTTACTGTAATTGTAGCTCAGAATTTGGATCTTCTTGATCAGAATTTCAGCAGGTAACACCTTTTCCTACCTTTTTTTTCAGGGAGTGAATGTGACACGAAAGTAGCAGACGTCTCATTTTTTATTGTTCCTTTTCCTTCAGAGTAATCACACTCCACATGATCTTCAGTGAAATTGATTAAATTCCTTGAGGTAACAACAATATGATTATAGCTAACTGCTTAAGTGAATGAAAAACCACATTACAGATAATCCGCTTCTTTATGAAAACTTAATAATGGCCTAAAAAAAGATTAGATAATGACACAGAGGTTTTTTATCATGCAAAATGAAATCAGCTTTCTCAGATATGTAGACATTTAATAATACTAGAAAAATTCCTGTTAAAGGCAATCACTTGTGTGTGGTCTGTCTTTCCATCTTTCACTCTGTTTTGTACTCTTGGCATAAAAGAACTTGATGCTTTTAGTAATTTTTATATAACTAGCAAAATATTTTTGTGGGGGTGTCTTTTGGTCATAGTTTTTAATGATTTTGCTAGCTTCCTATAAACTTAGTTGTAGATTTGGCACAGTCTGATTCATTACTAGAATGATACTTTTTACCTTGCTGCTGAAAAATTTAAACCCTATTCAAGATCAGTTGATGCTTTATAGACATATTTGAAATTAATGTTTTTCAGCTATTTTATAAATCAGAACACTACTGCCATTGATTTATAAATGTGTGTATGTTTCATTATAAACAAGGTGCACCCAAAAGCCCTGCAGATGACTGTTAACTAAAGAATTTTTCAGGGCTTTTAAAGCATGGTCTTCCTTCAGTAGAAGCAAAGAGATGTATTGGTATATCTGCTAAAAAACCTTACCATGCTGTCAGAGAGTTCATCAGGTACTCCTTTCTCTGCTTGACTCCTTTTGAGGAATCTCTTTCCATTTTATTTGCTCATAAAGAAATACCTAAGACAGCTGTATGCTTGAGCAACATGCACCAAGTAAGGACTGCCAGGCCTGTATATTGCTGAAATAGGGTTGAAGTTATTTATCACTCAGAGGTGCAATGAAAACAGATACAGTAGAAAACAATGAACAGGATTTGTGGTTTGTTTTGGTTTTGGATAGTGCTCTGCCTTTCCGAGTCCCAGGTGTGGCATCCTTGCTCAGCATGTGTCTCCATGCTCAAATGCTGGTCTCACTCTTCCTCCACAGACCTTCTCTTTTCTCAGTTAACTTTCACTTTATGCTACCTGAATTCAGCCAGCCAGGAACCGAAAGCAGGGTGGTAAAAATGTTCACTGCTTCCCACATTTCGCTCACAAAGGTAAGTCTTGCTTCATCTGGACTCTTCAGAGACTCCTGCAGTAAGGATCCAGCAAATGTATGCTAGACATGTGCAAACGATGGTTTTTACCCAAAGTCTTACCACGTGATGTAATTTAGCAGAATTCCTCAGGGATGCATAGAAATGCACCCATGGGAGAATTCTGTACATTGTTAATTTTGGAATTCCTATTTCAAAATCACAAAAGTATTCATTTTTAAAAAAAAAGTATGTTCAATAAAATGTTCAGTGGGGGAAAGACACTGGTTTTCCATAACATTTTCCTTTTTCTGTCTCAAAATTTTAAAGTGAATGAAACAAAAATTCACTTCAAAGGAGATTTTTGCATGTACAACTGCAGTTTGCACTATTTGCTAGAAGTATCAGGACTCAAAAATAAATGACGGCTTTCAAAAACAAAGAAAACCATCTGTTTGCTTATAATACATAAATATGAAGGTTATAAGATAACTATATCTGTTTTTAGAGTTATAATCTTAACTCTCTGCTTTACAGCAGAAAAAAAAAAGATTGTGTGGCTCTCTGAATCACTTAGCAACTGAGATCTGTATTAATTTCAGCATATCTAAATGTTTTTATTAGGGAAATAGTTTTGTACAAGACATCCTTAGGCTAACATAATTATGGAAAACTATCAGGCTCTAGGTTACATTTTTAAAAATAATAATACAATATGAACTCTTCCATAATTAGAGATAACAACTTTTGCCCTTATGTGCTTTTTTCACCTGAGGATCAAAAAGTATTTTACAACTATTACACAAGCTTACAAGTTATCATTATATCCAAAGACTCATACACTGACTTATTTGGTTTTCAGGAGCTAAAAAATTAACTAGTTCCCTTGGGGTTCATCTAGATATTTGAATTCATTTTGTATTGAGCTGTAAGAAGAACTCTTCAAAGTGCTTTTAACTTTGCTCTTTATCTTCCCACTTCTTTCCCCATTTTCAAAAGTTTTATGCCCTGGTTGTGCACACAAGGTGTAAGAGAAGATGTGTTTTGAAGGGCCATTGCTCTCAGACTGAGAAAATGAAGAAGGCCTGTGAATTTAGCAGCTCCCCAGCTCCTCAGAGACTCTTAGAATGCTTTTATTCATGGGCAAAGGTTTATGAGTATGTCTAACTGTTGACACCAGCTATATATAAGACCCAGTAATTTTTATGGATTTTATGCTGTAGCCTAAAAAAAGTTATATGCTGCTTCAGATTACTACAGAGAAACTTAGGATCTGCTAATGAAACATGAGATAAAGTGCTACTATCACTTGGTATGCAAGGCATGCAAGGATTGAATTGGACACAAATTTTGATTGGTTTTGGAGGGTTTTTTACCCCTTACCACTGTAAGTACCATAGTTAAGCAGCCACAAACAATTGTTTTAAATTCTCAACAGAAAATTATTTTCTTGATCATAAAAAAATAATAATTTCATTTTACCTTCTTTGAAGATTTGCCTTAATTATAGGTGATGCAGAAGAAACCTTTTAAAACCAATAAAACCCCAGCAAACCTCTAGTTAAAATGAAATTATCTGTGCTATAAATTATTAAAATGAAGCATCCCTTAATAACAAAATTTCTTGCTGGACTAGCAACAGATTTCTCAGCTATGATTAGGAAAACATGCTAAAAACTTTGTGTATAAACTGCTGCAATACAGCTAGCATTTTTTTTCAGACTAGAGAAATAATTTGTATTTTAAATGCAAAACCCAATGAGAGAATAGCAGCCACCAGGTACTGACTGTATCTGTCATCTACAGGGCATTTGTGACCATCTGCATGGAAGCCAGGGGTTTCTTCAAGCTGGCAACCTTGTCCTTGCAGCATTCTCTTCTTCCCTCTCATTGTGACTCTGCCAGAAAGAGCCATTATCAAAACAGCAGACCCTGGGACGGGAATGAAGTAGACTGAACTTGATGGTTTAAGATCTCATGAGAATTCCTATTAGATACTGGCCCTATTTAGAAGGAGGGGAAAAGTCTGAGGCAGCTGCATGTTTTTGGCCTACGGGTCCTGAGGGCTGATTAAAACTTATTTAACACTGCCATCCACTTTTTTTTCCCTTTATGGGTGATTTGTGGGCCAGTGTGAAGAATCAAGGTTTCTTTTACTCAGCAGGTGAAGTGGGAAGAGTACTGAAAATATATAGCAATGTTGCTTCAGATTAATTTAAAACTAATTATTTTAAAATGTGGTGAACTGGAACTATTCATTTCAGGCTTAATCCATTCAAAAGTTAGTTCAATTACTGGGGCATTTTAAGGGCAAAAGGCAGCTGCTACTGGAAGCTTCTCAGTGCTGTCTTTGGGTAGTTTGGGATTTATAACATTACCCCGCTGAAATTTAATTAATTGTCCCCACAGATCCTTTCCTTGTCATTGGAGGTTGTCTAAGTTCCAAGGAACTGATAATTTGTCTTTCTTAAACAACTGCATTTTTATAAACTATGTAAGATAATTAAATTTAGTTGCTTAACGGGTGTCTTTTGTTGACCTTCGTGTACTTTCTTGTCTCTCTGAGCTACATAATACTTATTGTAGATAAAGTAGCCCGTGTTAACTGGAGAATCATATTCCCAAATTCTCTCTAGCCCACTAGTGCTCACAAGAAGGTGTGACAGGTTCAGGTTGTTGTGGATCAAAGGAGGGTTTGAATCCAAGTGACCAGCATCCTACTCCTCTCTGAGGTTCCTAGATTGTTCATTGTTAAAATTGTTCAGTCCTAACTGTTAAACCATTATATTTTACTGTTACCAAAATGATCAGGAATGATTGTGGTTTCATATAGGAGGTATAAATTCAAAATTATTTTCTGAATCTTGTTTGAAATTATGCCATTATATCTTGATTAAGTTTTGTCTGGCAAATATAATCTTCCCTATTCCTTTTCTTCTACCCTATTATAGATCAGCATTTGTGATTTGACTCATCAGCCAGCACAGCATGGCTCTCTTCTGAATCTGATGCAAAAGTGAATAGCTCTGTCTGTCTGTAAAGCGGCTCATCATTATTTTTATTCTACTAACTAATGATTCTTATCATGAAGTAATGCTGTGTGCAGTATACATATTGCTGGTCATCACATGATTCTTACGTAGGAGTCTGGATGGAGGTAGAAACCCACTAATTCTCTTGTGTTAGAAACCACTGGCACTTCCCAGCTGCTGTGACTTGCACCAAGTGCTGTCCTGGTGCCATGCCAGACTGATCTGATGGGCGTATAAAGGCTGGTTTAAGGTCCCTTTGCACATTGCTGCTGCCTTTGTCAGATACATTCTGCACTACTGAGCTGTGATTGAGGTCTTAGATCTATGAATATATAATACTATATTTGCAGCTGTTATGGTTAAAAGGACAAGAAAGGAGGGAATATATGTTAATAATACTTTGTTTCTGCTGTATTAGTAGCAGCTTGCTAAAGTGGCCTGTCATCAAACAGTATTTATAGCAATGTATCAAACATATTAGTGACATCCCTTTTAAATTCAAAAGCTTTAGCTAATATTACTGTCTGCTTTCAAAGCAGAGCTCAGTGCCTAAAAGCTGGTCAATAAACATTTTAGTACTGCTCTATTCCAGTGATCTGAATTCAATAATGTTACCTTTCCAGAAGCTGCAAAATGGAAAGTGAAAGAATGATTTATGAAGCTTAGCTATGCATGGCCAGATAAGAAAGCTTTAACTGATGCTTGCAGGATTCTCTTTAATGAAGTACAAGTTGCCAAGATAAGTTTAGGTAAATGAAGCCTCTGTCACAATATGTTATAGCAAAAGAAATGACAGAGACAGCAGAGCAGATGGAGGTTATTACAGAACAGTGGTGTCAAGAATTGTAGTCTAGGTAACTGCACAAAGACAGAACAGATGCATTTAGTTTGTTATTAATGATTTCACGATAGCAATGAGTATTTCTAGAAACTGTTTAAATTAAGCCGAGCAAGGTTCTTCCCTTAAACTGTCATTCAGCCTTCACTGAGCTCATATTATTCAGCCATCACTCTCTTTTGAGCAGAATTCTTCTCTTACATTACCACCCTCCATTTTTGATGTTGTCATTAACTGCAAGGCTCTGATACTTTTCAAAATACTGTTTGATTGTTTTCTAATGCCTGCCTTTTTGACAATATTAAGCAGCATTTGTTCAAATGAGTAAAGTTCCTGTTGTCTTTTTTTAGCATCCTAATTTATCATGTAGCAGCCTTTTATGAATGAGATGAAATAGGTGAGCTTGTGCTTGTCTCATGGGGCACATGACCTAGAATTAGCAGGTGTTAGAAACTTATACTGAGTTGTGCTCTTTTTAAGAAAGAACTGGGACCAAGTCAATGTAGACTCTGTATTTGCATTGTTATGTCCACTACTGTTTTATGCTGAGTAGATAAATTATTTTTCAGAAAAAAGATGCATCATTAAGGAGTTAATCGTAAATATGAGTTTTGAGATTGTGCTTGAAGAGTAAATAAGATTGGTGGTTTGTTTTTTTTTCTTGAAAAACATGCTTTCTCCTTCTGATTTTCTTAGAATTTAGGGAATTTCAACCCAAAACATCAGGAAAATACAATTTCACTCTCTGCATTCTGTCAAAAAAGGCTCTATTGGTTTCCACAGTGATGTCTGTTACACCTGTAAGATGACAGCGTCTGTTGTGGGCAGGCTGACAGACAAGTACACTGTGTTTCTCTACAAATATGCATAAAATTGAGTCTCACAAGGTTGTGTCACACCAGCCATCTACTCTGCCAGGGTGCTTTGTCCTTGTGTTTGGTGTGACTGTTGGAACCCCAGCCCTGAAGGCATGTCCTGTCTTTATGCACTGATGGGTTGATTTCATGGACTTCCACAGAGGTATTTGAATCCTGTGTCTTTTTGGTGGAAGGGAAGCAGCTGAAGGTGAACAATGTTTTGCAATTTACCCTTTTAACAGTGTGGAATATTTCCAGAGGAATGAAGATTAAACCAATCAGTGGAGACTCTCTTTAGTACAATAAAATACAGAAATACTTTTTTTTTGTTTTGCTTCTTTCAAAAGTTTTCCCCTTCCCTTCCCCCACTTAAAAATTAATGGCCTGGTGATCTTTCTATGATACCCTTGTTCCAAGACTTACAATTTACCTCTTCTCTGATGCTGGAGTCTCTTTCCAGCATCTTTCTTGTGTTAGTCTGTGTGGAAAGAACAAAAGAAAGGGAGGAGCAGAGAAGGGAGGTAAGGGAGTAAAAGTAGGAAGAAGTCAGGGAACTTGCAGACAGCAAATTTTTTTTCTCTAAGGCTAACAAAATAACAGGGAGTCTCTGCATTTCTTCTATTTAATTCATATGTGCCTCTGTAATGTGGTGGTGTTATCCACTTATCAAGAAATGACATTCATACTGAGGCAGCACCCTACCCCGCTGTGAAACCTGTGTATTACCAAAGCTTATTTTTCCTATTTCTATACTTCTATTTTTATGTCTTCAGATCTAGTCTGATAATTTGCAGTGCTTTTTAATTAAACATCAACTGAGGCCACAAAACTCACTTAAGACAGATAAATTGTGTGTTTTATTTTTCCAGATCTGACGGTTACTGACCTTGGAATTAAAAGAATTTTTCTGCTGTTTTTTTTTTTTTTTCCCTCCCTTAATATTTAAGACTAAGATCTTCCAATGTACAAAGAACTAAGACATCTCCATCTTGTTTTTGCTGATGCTATGCTTTTTGTAACAATTTAGCATGTATGTAAACAAAGACAGATTCCACTCAGATGCCACAATTGGCTGAGCATCCCATGTGGTGTTTTAATAATAGTTGTAACAGCAGTGCCTTTTTATCCCTGCAAGTCTTCTTTCCTACTGCTGTGTTTGTGAGAGGGAGTGGGAGAGAATTAGAGCAGTAATTCTGTGAGGCTTAGAATTAGCTTCCTGTATTTTGTTCATACATTATTTGTATATAGGACTGTAGCTGCTAGGAAAGTATAATAAACTTTGGGATTTATTTTTTATGTTATCTGGATTCTGGGGATCCTCATAGGCTCTAAAAGAATAAGGGGAATTAGTTTCTGCATCACTTGGTCTACACAATTGACAATTTAGAAATAGATTTTTCTCTCAGTCTTTCAATAAATTGGGGCAGGAATCTGTACTTGGAAAACAAAAGAACTGTTATTACTAAAATTCAGTGAGTGGTTGTGGGTATGCTTTTGCCTGAGGAGAGGGAAGATAGGTAAGAAATACAACCCGTGCACCTTTCTTGCCTCCAACACATTTTACAGGGATTTCAGGAATTGTTGTCACAATTAATTAGTGAACATGTGAGGAAAGATAATGGGTGACTTGGCTGTCAGTTCCCAGTCTTTGTGTTCACTGGGCTGAAATCTGAGCCGACTGGCAGGACCTGGAATTATTTTAACATCTAGAATTCCATAAATGCAAAAAGACTTCCATTTTTAGTCTTTTTTTTAAAGTAAAGTAAAAGTGTGTTGTCTCATTCTTTTTAGCTGCCAAATGATTCCTAAGAGAGGTTTTACTTTTTAAAGGATGAGGGATATACTGAACAACCTGATGTGCCTTTGAGACCAAAACATGGTGTTGCACCTGGTAGACAGAATAGGTTATTGATACCCTCTAAGTAAAGCTTCAGTAGTTCTCTGAATTCTCGGAAGAGATACCAGCTCTTCTCTGGTTTTGTGTGGCAGGGACAAACAATGCTCCCAAGGAATTTACTTGCTTTGTTTCCAGTGCTTGTCTGTGGAAAGAAAAGTTGTTCTATATTTCTTCCTGCCTGTCCTCCATCCATCCATCCATCCATCCATCCATCCATCCATCCATCCATCCATCCATCCATCCATCCATCCATCCATCCATCCATCCATCCATCCATCCATCCATCCATCCATCCATCAATCCATCCATCCATCCACATGCTGTCATCCCTTTTGGTGCCAGGGCAAATCATGGCACCATAGACTCTGCTATATTTCTAATTAATGACTTCCACAGAGCTCAGACCCTGTACAGAAGCTTACTCATATGGGGGAGATGGAAAATCTTAGCTAGTTGTTTCTGCCAGCCTCTAAATTGTTTCTCAAACACACCTGAGGAATGTCAGCATTATTCAGGTCTGCCTCAGTGTTTTGACCTTCAAAATTAAGAGCTAAATCATACATAATTTTTCATATAGTTTGGTTTCAATGGTTCATGCAAGATGCTTGGCTCAATTAATAGAGAATTAAATCATAATTAGTTTGGAGTTAAGGGAATCAATCTTATATTGTATTGGGCACCAGGAAGCTTCTAAGTGATCAGTGTTCTTTTTCAACTACAAGGGAAAATGAAAGGAAGACAAGCAAAGATTCCCTTTGTTCTTATTTTTAAGAACAGGTAGATAAGATTTACACAAAACTCCTAGCAAGTAGTGAGAATAATAATGAAATAATTAATGATAGATTTACCTTGAGTGTTCAGGCAGCTGTAAAGCAAATACTTCTACTCAGAAATTTATAATTGAAAATACCAATAATGTAACACATATCAAAGGGGTAGTCATGCTAGAAACATGTAATAAAAAAAAAAGGAAAAATTATTCCATATCATAGCACTGACATAAAAGAAGGATTCAAATTAAGAACTTTTTGCTTTGCTGAAGTGACTTAGGTCTGTCTCACTACTTTAACAAAAAATTGCACCAGTACTGATCCCATTTTGTTTGAATTATTTTTCTCTACACATTTCCCTTGCCAATTTATAACAACCCATATAAATCCACCAAGTGATGCTCCTATTGTGTGTTTGGTGTGAAGGTCTGACAAGTATATTGGATTTCCACATTTCAGAATCAGAAAAGAGACTGACTGAACGTGAATCCATTTTGCCTGGGAATAAATTTTTGCTATGCTTAGATAAACTATGCTATGACACCTCCTGCAAGCTAAGAGACTGAAAGCTCTAAACTAATTTTTCCTGTAATTTTTTTAAGAGTACTGAAAAATTCTAGTAAGACTAGCTCATGAAAGTTTTACTCCTAGAAGGCATTTGTGTAATTTCTTTCATGGTGAAGAACATGGAGAATTCCTCATCCTGATGCCAGAGATTTTGGGATATAAGCAGATAGGCAGAAGCAGCAATGATACATGCATTACTTTCTTCTTAAAAGCTTAGGTATCATGCCTGTAATTATGAAGAATTTAATTTGATTTCTTAAGAGGTTAATGTCTGAATTACTTTGTTTTATTAGCTCCCAGTAGTTTGTGGTATTGATCTTTTAAGTAAATACTAAGTGATGCAAATGGAAGCTTTCTAAAACCTAACTCACCTATTTTTTATTTCCTAAAGATAAGTGTTTATCTTAGATTTTCAGTCCATTGGAAGAGCAGTCTGTCATGTGTTATGCCCGTCATATGGTGACCAGTGAAAGTCTAAATCTGATGAGCTAATTCTCTGTGCAGTGGTGTAGAATCAATGCAGGGAGCTCATTTCAGCTTCTCTGGATACATTTATCCACAGAATAAAAATTCCCATCCGCTTGGTAAAGAAAGAAACTCTTCAATGAGATTTGGTTATATTTTTACTGAAAAGTGGTGACTTTGCTGTTGGTCCTAAGCAGAAAAGTTCTAAAGCAGTGGACACAATTTATTCTCCCCACCTCTGCCCACATCCTTCCTCCGCAGTCTTTCATTTTAGGTTAAGTTCTCATTTTTAGATACATGTTATACCATATTTTGCTTTCACCATGGTTTTAAACAGTTCAGTTCTGGACAGAATTACAAAGGAAGCATAGGTTTGGTTGAACAGGGAGACTTACATAAATCAGGTTCCTTATGAGGCAGTGGGCACATTAACCCTGCCTTCCTAAATGTGGGCATTAGCTCATTGACTAAGCAGAAGCTTTCACATTAGGTGTGCCAATCTATGAGTGCTGGGTTGCATGACATGGAAAGCCATGACTGGCTCCAAAGGAGAGCTTGGCACCTGAGGACTAGCAGGAGGTTTGTGGGGAATACAACTGCAATGTTCTCAGACTTGACTAAGTAGGTGTGAGTGGTGCTGAGCTCTGCAGGTTTTCCCAGCTCAGCCCTGTGTGAAGCTTTGTTGACTGACACGTACAAGTTCTTTTGTTGCAAGAGAACTCTAAATATACAAATAATAACCACTGGATATCTTTAATTTTTGCCCATGGTGTTGCAGATGGAATGTATTTATTTCTATATCCCATTTGGAACAGCTCCATTAGCAGCTAAGTAATTTGCTTTTTATGTATTTACTCGTCAGAATATGGCTGTGCTTTTTAAGCTGTCGTTAGCGGGAACAGTCTAACAGTATAATCATAGTGGGCTGATAGAATATAAAATGAGCAAAGTTCTGCTATAATTAAGTGCTCCTAACCATCTCTCTGGTCTTTGAACATAATAGGGTGATAAATGCATTGTGTGAAAGTGTTACATTTCGTAGGATAAACAATGTTCCAAGAAAAGTCTCTCACTTCTGATTATCGAAGTGATTTGTGATACCTGTATTGATCTCTATTCCAAAAAGCATAACAGTTATTTTATGTGTGTTTTCTTTGAAAATCAATACTAACAGTTTTCTGAGGAGTTCAAATCAGATGAGAAATTTTTGTATGTCGTTACTTGCCTTTTGTTTTCTAGTTATTGTTATTTGCATCAGTCTTGAAAAGATTAAAAAATGCGTGACTTGTGTCACAGATAGTTCACCTCTCTCTATTACAAGACATAAACTATTTAAATTTTCTCTATTTTCTCTCCATTGTTTAAGCATAGATCTCTTCACACATGGTTAGAAATGAGATTTGAAGGTTTTGTTAAACAAAATGAGGTGTAGTGAACTCACCAACTGCACTTTACGATTAGAGGGGAAGCTTTTCCTATGCATTGAGAAGATTTTGGTGTATTCTAAATATGCTTCTCTCTGAATTTTTTTTTTTTTTAATGGGAAAGCTTCACAAAATATCCAGGATTATAAAGTACTGAGAGAAGTATTAAATTTTTTTTATCAATACATTTACCTTTCCTTACCACATAAGTTTTGACCACTGGCCCTTTAGAAAATCTAGTCCTTTAATTTGGTGGAAGCTGCCTATATGCTGCAGAGGGAAAAGGGACTGATGTTCCTAAGGTATAAATAAACTTTTCTACAAGTTCTTCAAGACAGAATAATGGTGAACAATTTTGGACACTGGCGCAATATGTTTTATTGTAAAATTCCATGTGCCTTGCAAACAGTTGTGATTTGCAGAAGAAAAGCCAAATGTGTGCCTGTAAATACTTGGACTTCTACAGATTTTGACCTTTTCTATGAGAAAAATACACAAATTTACTTCTGAGATCACAATTGGTAAAGCTTCTTGAATTAGTCTGCTGCTACAACAGTTTTAAGCACAAACACACCTTTTCCATGTGATACACTCAAAAATTAAAGGCCTCAAATGTGTTGCCATCTAGAAGATACATTTATTCTCCACAGTCAGATGCAGGTAAATACCAATATAACCTTTCCCTTTTTGTAATCACATATATCTTGATATTCCTGACTATGTGCAGAAATAACCAAATCTTAGAGAAGAGAAAATAGGTAAAGGAAGGTGTGAAAATAAAGGAAGTTTCTTCATCACGAGAAGGAGTAGATTTTTCCCAGAAAAAATAATAGCAGGCAGTGAAGCCTCAGCTAAAACTGAAAAGGCAGAAAAAGTCAGGGGAAACTGGAAAAGATAAAAGTGTAGCAGATGCACCAGTCATGTACTGAAGATTTCTGAAGAGAAGGTGTGATTATTTCAGCCTCCAGAATAATCCCTTGAGACACTTAAAAAAAAAAAAAAAGATATTTGTAAAGTGAACTAGATATTAGAACAAGAAAACCCTCAATTTTTGTAGAAAGAAAAATAAAAATAGAGGAAAGGTGAAGTATTTGAATGCTTTCAAAATGTTGTGAGATATGGCAGGTCTTTAAATATTTTTGCTCTATTCAAAGATAGTTTTAAGGTAATAAATTTACTGTATGCTCTCAGAAGAGTTTAAGGCATTCCTAAAATATACTGCCAAAAAAAAGTTTTTCTTCCCTGTTTCATAATTGGAGAGGGGAACACCCTACCCTTCCCTACCTTCTCTTAAATTCCTTGAAGTTTGATATGGCTTATCTGAGAGTGCAGTAAGGATTCCTTGTCTACTTTTCTTAGTTTCCTCTGAGATGAAAAAGTGTACTCTTGGTATTGAAAATCCAGTTTCCTTAGTTTTAATTTTCTTCTTAGTGTCATCTTACTATCTTAAATTATTCAGAATACTTCTGAATAATTTTGCTGCTTTCTTCCTACTTCTCTTCCCCACAAATTTAATCAGTAACATTATACGTCTTGGACTTATTTTTTTATCCTGGTATTTGATATTCTATCATTCATTTTTGTTAGCACATTCTTTTCACAATAATTAAAACCTGTATCGATAAAAACATCACTCAGCTTTTCAAATAAGTTTGTGTTGTGCTTCTGCCTCTTTGTGTTTTGTTTAACCTTCTCATGTTTTTTCAGTCTAATATTTCCAACTTCGAGCTGAGCTTAAGTGTTGTTGGAATTGTAAATTCATTTATATTTCAAACTCCTGCTCAAGACTAGGTCCCTAGAGCTGTGAAGTTTTGTTAAATGTCACAGCTCCAGCTTGTGTTTTATTGTACTTAATTAGGACTCCAAGTACCGTGTTTTGTTGATGTTTTTAAGTCTGAATGATAAGAAAAAAAGAATCTTTTGCTCTGAAACTTTGGTGCTAATAAGCTGCAGAATATCAGTCTTCTGCACTGCATGTACCAAAGTTTTAAAATTTCTTTATTAATGAACATTAATTAGGGATTAACCGAGCTAAAACATTATTATCAGTTTAATGCATGTCTTAATAGATATACTAGGAAAACAGCTCCATATGTGGAAGTATTCAGAAGTTTTCAGCCAATGAATGCGGACATATGTAATTTTTTATACTTAGAGTGAATATTACCTCTAGAGAACACTGTGATTAATTTAAAACTGAAATTCAAATTGTAGTTCACCTTCTAGTTCTGAGTGTTCAGCATTCACAAAAACCAAGAATTAAGTTCATTACCTTCAGCAAAAAAAAACCTCTGAAATTTCAGATTTCAGTGTTTTTCATGTGTGGTAGAATACTGTCTAACTGAAGGACTTTAATATGGAGTCCTAGTGAAAATAGCTTTGACTAAAGAGCCATTCTCCTCCGGCGTCACTTAAAGATGTATTTTGGAACTCAGCTGCTGTCCTTATACCAGACACAGCCGCATGAGAAGTCAATTATTAAAGTTAGGCTCTCTCAACTTGTGTGTATCTTGCAATTTACACACATGTGAGCCCAGGTACAAGCTGGGCTCTTCCTGTGGGCTCTTTGTGAAGGCTTGTTCTCATTTTCAGTAACTTCTGACACTATACACATGGAGTTTGGACAGAATTGTAAGGAGAGCTCAGACAATGCTTGGCATCAGGAGAGAAGATCTATAGCACAGATTTAACTCATTGTAGGAAGCATTCCTCTCTAAAAAGGTGTTTCTTTGATTTAATTTGATTGTGTAAGCTGATTCACTCCTACTACTTTGCAAAATGTTCATCATTTGGCAGGAGAAAAAGAGAACAATATATGGATGCATTTATCAATATATATATCCAAATACAATACATTTTATGTATTCCAAAGAGCTGCTTTGGAATTATCTGTCAGTGCTGTAATGAAGTGTTTTGGTACATCGGGGGAAGACTTTTTGGAAATCTTACTATGGATGCTTTGAATCCTCTTTATTTATAATACCTCAGGATCTGAGCTCTGTTCCATATTACTTTAAGAACCAAAGCATTATTCCTTTATATTTTAAATAGGAAAATTGGCAAGTTCTAGATTCAAAGTCAGATTTGACAGCATTTCAAGACTTTTCTTCAGAGTTTTTTGTGATTGATCCTCAGCACACCCTGTGCATTCATATAGGAGTGTTGGATAACAAATCTCAGCACTTAAAAGGATAAAAAAGCTAGATTGAAAAGAACATTTATAGTAGTAGTTTCAGATTGTGTTTTCTCTGACATGAATGGTATTGTTGCAACTTCCCACTTCTCCTCTGCCGCTTGGGTTAAATCTAGTAAAGGATAGGCAGGTGGCGATGGGCATTGTGTTTACTTTCAGATGATTTAAATTCAATTCATGACAAAATCAGAAAAAATGGTATTTTTCTTTCTCACAAGGATTTTCTAAAAGTAGATGGTTTTGGTTCATATGGTATTCAGGTACTGTTGCATATAGGTAAAGCCTTATAAAATAAGGGCCCTGTTACCCTTGTGAAATCATTGCTCAGGCCTGCTGCTTCAGCCAAGGAGAAGGAAACAATGGGAGAGTGGCTCAGCTGGAACAGGGGTAGGGAGACGTGAGGGACGTGCTACGTGACTGCTGCATGTCCGTGTTGTGCTGTATGGTGCTTGGTTGTCTTGGGCTTGTTGTGCCTTAAAACTGTGTAAACTGCTAACAGGCTAACTGCTTTAAAAGGCCTGCTTTGTGCAATAACAGCTCTCCTTTGCACTGCCTGGGGCCTCTGTGTCGTTTTGCTTCATACAGGGTGCTATTTTGAGGTTGCCATAAATGCATCTTCCATAGTTTTACTTCCTCCTCAGTCCTGAGATATCCTGCTGTTGAAATTTAAAATGAGATACTCGCACTCCTCTCATTTCTGATGAAAATATCTGTCATCTGATCTAGCACCCCTTGAAACAGAGCAGTTCTGAAAGGATCCTAGTGAATTTTTGCCATTGTATTCCAGCACCAAATAAGACAATCATGGTGGTTTTGCTGGGTTTGTTTGTTTATGACAGTCAGAATTAGAAGTTTATCTTTCATTTAGGAAAAATTAAACATGAGATGGAAGATTCCAAGTGTATCTGTCTCAGTATTTCAACTAGTTTCATGCCTTTATTAGGAAGAGAGTGTAAAGCTATTTTTCATAAACATTACCCTTAAAATTTTTGAATGCGTTCTTTGCCACTGAACATCTTACAGGCCATTCTGCCCAAAATTTATCATTTTGCCTTTTGTGATACTCAGTTACTGATTATGCATGACTTGTGGTATCTACTCTTTTTTCATCATCACAGAATTAAGGGAAGAAATAGCCATCTATTTAATATCATCAAATAAAAATTTTCATTTTCCTTTGCCTAGGGACTTTTTTCCCAGTGAAACCACCAAATCTGTTTAGTCTGGGGTAAAAATAGTCCATACTGTCCCTAATGCTTTGACTTAGACTGAAATGAAACAGACTTAGCGAGTTCTTTAAGGGATGGTGTGCCCACAAGTTACTGCAATGCACCATAGGATTATAATACTTCTACAAACCTATATCGTGCTACCTGTTGGAAACCATCTTCTGTTGTTGGGTGGTTGTAAAACAAAGCAAACAAACAAGTCAGGTATACAGAGGTGGGATTTTTTAAATAGAGTATGATGAGAGTCTCCAAACTTTGGTTCCTAAAATTAGGTGTCTGCTTGAGGTTTACCAAATGAAATTCAGAGCTCAAATGCCTGATTCCATTGCATTTCAATAGATATGTCAAGCTGCACTGAAAATATCAGGAATAGTAAAATATATATGTGAGAGGAGAAATGTTTGCACGTGGTCAAAATATGCACCTAAATATTGAGCCTCTAGAGAAATCATTCAGTAATGTATAATTGGTTTAATATCTGTAAAGGTCTTATAAGAGGACAAAAATATTTAGTAATGTTTACTATGTGGCTAAAATTAAGAAATAAGTTTGAATTGCTGACTAAATTTTTAAATTTTGAAGAGACATAAAAATATTTGGAAAATTTTCAAAATACACTTTTTAGTAGCTGTCTTCCTATCCAGTTTAATGTTAATTCTGGCTTATTGGGATGGCTGAACAAACAATAATGCTAGAAATTCACTGGTCCATTATATTAATTTGGATTTTATTAATGATGAAAATAGTATGTGGTTGTTCGCTACATTAATGATCTATATGGCCCAGTGGTGTATGCAAAAGTTGCTGATTTTATCCTTCTAAAACCTACAGTCATTCTGGTGGTTCTGATGAATAGTTACAAATGCCCATGAAGTACCTCAGCTCTGGGTAGTTGCTGCTACAGAAATCTTCTGCTAACCATAGAGATTTCATCAGGTGTGAAAGTGTAATAAAGGGAAAGGCTGAAAAAGAATTATTATGGCATTTGTCAGTAATGTGTCTAATCTTGAGAGGCTGTGCAGATGGATATGCAGATGTGTGAAGAGAGAAGATTATCTTTTTATCTTTTTGCCTGGGTTAATCTCCAGAGTAGGTAGTAATTTCTGACAGGGATTAAAAGTTGCCCAAAATCTGTCCCTCACACTCCATTGCTGAGCAGAATAAAGCTCTTTTGATAAGCTGCATGGACAAAGACAATTGTGTTAACCTCTATTCAAACTTAGAAAAAAATGAGTAAATATCACTGTTTTTCTCCAATATTTATTATTGTGAAATGATCTATTTCTGTACTTGATAAAATGTTAAGGCAGAAGGTGTGTGGCTTAGCTAACAATTCTCATTGAAACGCTCTGAGTCTGGTTTACTGACTTCTGTTGTGGTTTTTGATGAAGATGAAGTAGCTAAATATTTGCCATGATGTTTAAAATACTTTGTTTTACATACCTCTTTGTACAAATCATTTTAGTTGAAACCTCCAAACAGGTTATTTCCACACTACTTTATGTAGTACATATTTATGAAACATACAGAAATTAATTTTGCTCTCTATATGTACACATGGAGAAAACCAGTTCTTATTCCAGCAATAAAATGAATGATCTACTATTAGTTACCATTTCAGTGTAATTGCAGAAAGCAGTGACTCATATTATGGTTGCTCTAGGCTTCTCATCCACACACTTCCATGGATGGATTTTTGGAATCTAATCAGCAGTCAAATGTAGTGTAGATGACAAAATATATTATGAAGTTGTCTTACAGTAACTAGCACTGTGCTTTCCACTTCTATGGAACAATAATTGGAAATGGGTCACTGTACAGAGAGGAAGTATGTGAGAGAGGCAAAAAAATTCACCTCTCTGTTTCACTCATGTTCTTCACCTTCCCTGAAAAGAATGTTAAATCTTCAGAACAAGCAGAGTTTTCTAATATGTGTGTGGTCGTGGAAAGTAGCTTCCTGACACATCTGGTGAGGGAGCCCACTAGGGACAGTGTCCTGCTGGACCTGCTGTTTGTGAGCAGGGGAGGATGGGTGAGTAATGTGACAGTGAGAGGCCATCTTGGGCACAGTGACCATCAAATTATTGAGTTTTTGATTCTTGGAGAAGTAAGGAGGGAGGTCAGCAGAACTGCTGCCTTGGACTTTCAGAGGGCAGACTTTGACCTGTTTAGGAGACTGGTTAAGAGAGTTCCTTGGGAGGCAGTCCTGAGGGACAAGGGAATCTAGGAAGACAGTATGTGCTTTAAGAAGGAAATCCTAAAAACACAGGAGTAGGGTGTCCACATGAGCCAAAAAAATGAGCTGGTAGGAAAGACCATCCTAGCTGAACTGGGAGCTTTGTGTGGACAGGAAAAAAAGGAGAATTTATGGCTTTTGGAAGAAAAGACAGGAAACATCAGAAGACTACAAGAATGTTGTGAAGTCATGCAAGGAGAAAATGATAAGTAACTATACCATTTAGGCTTGCACAAGTCTACAAGGTGCAGGTGGGATCCAGTCCTGTTTAATACCTTTATTGTTACTCTGGACAAGGGATCGAGTGCACCCTTGGCCAGTTTGCGGGCACAGTTGATCTCTGGAGGGCAGGAAGGCTCTACAGAGGCATCTGGATGGGCTGTATTGATGGACTGAGGCCAGTGGTGTGAGGTTCAACAGGGTCAAGCACTGCATCCAACCCTGAGGTCACAGCAATACCAGGCATCACTACAGGCTGAGGGCAGAGTGGCTAGAAAGCTTCCCTCTGGAAAATGACATGGGTGTGCTGGTCGAGAGCAGCTGAACATGAGCCAGAGTGTGTCCAGGTGGCCAAGAAGGCCAGTGGCATGCTGGCTTGAATCCAAAATAGTGTGGTCAGCAGGACCAGGTAAGGAATAGTCCCCCAGTACTCAGCACTGGTGAGGCCACACCTCAAATACGAAGTAGGTTTAGAAATGATTCTTATAAATACTCGGGCAAATAGCACTATACAAAGACATTAAAAAGTATGTAAAATTAAGTACATGTGGAAGTGAAATCAGGTAGATATAATGACCAATCACCCATCATATTTTGAAGGTAATATCTCAGGTTCACAGCTTTGCAAGTACTAGCTCTGCATACTGTTCAATGTATTTCTGGACACAGTTAAAACTAAGATAGAACTGTTATAAGAATGTACAGAATCAAATATGGTTTTGGATTTCCCTGGGTTCTGTCAAAGTCAAAAAGAAAGTTCCGTGAGAGAGAAAACACACAGTTGATTGCTAGGAAGTTGCCACTAATTGCGTTTCTAGGAGGTTGTTGCTCAGCATTAACAGGGCAAAGCAAACACAGGTCTCTATATAATAGTGAATCAATTTTTGACACTAGCTCTTTGCAACAAAGACTCATAATTTTGGTTTCTCACTCTGAGTTCCAATAGTTTGTATTCATGCTGCACAGGAATCAGATCCTTGCTGTGGCTAAACCTGCAGCTGCACTGAAGAGTTTTGAATGAGGAACACACATTAATGAGCATTTCCAAAATGCCCTCTTGTGACAAGTCCCACTCCCTGATTAAGTCACAATTTGCTATTGAATCCAAATACTGTTAAGAACTAAGTGTGGAAGTAATCAGAATGTTCTGTGGAACAAAATCTACTGAAAACAAAAAGTGGATTATCCAAGGTAAAATGGCGTCTGGTATGTGAAAAATTGGATTTTGTGCATTTCTAAAATGACATCACTGTGGCCTATATGACTAAGTGTTTTAAATGCTTATTGTAAATTTGATGCCTAATGTTTTCTTTTTCTCCAATGTGGAACCCTTTAAAGAAATCTTAAACATCCCTCTCCTCCCCTATCAATGTTATGAATATCCAGTCATATTTAAATTTTATCAAGATGAACGTGAAAAATCACTGATCATTTTGGAAAATCTTCTCCCTGGACTATAGTTATGTTTGGTTTATATATTGGGTATATAGCTGTGACTTATATAAAATCAATAATTTTACATGGAATGGATCCTTATTCTTACTGAATGTAGCCGCTTATGCTGAGATGAATGAATACTGACATCACCTACATTCCAGTGTAGGTAGAGGGTTTCTGTCACCATCTGTTGTTGCATGAATCATGTTTTCCTTATGATTTTATGGGAGAATAAAAATAACAGGAAGGAGAAAAAGTGGGAAAAAAAGGAGGGAAATGATGGATATATAGGCTGCTAAGAGGATTCATCTGGTTAAGAAAGCAGTACTGCTTGTGCTTGCCATGTGTACGGGTGGCTAATTTTCACCAGCTTGGGAAAAACTGAGATTAGGGGTTATCCTGCTACAGAAGCACACAATAGTTAAGGCTGGAAGGGACCTCTGAAAGTCATCTGGTCCAACCCCCTGCTCAAGCAGGGCTACTTAGAGTCAGTTACATGGGACCATGACTAGATGGCTTTGTAATACCTCCAAGGAGGGAGACCCCCATCACCTTTCTAGGCAGCCTATGCCACTGCTCCGTCACCCTCACAGTGGAAAAGTGTTCTCTGGTGTTCATAGGGAACATTCTGCGTTCCATCTTGTGCCCATTGCCCGTGGTTCCATCAGTGGGCATCCTGTAGTCCTCAAGCAGCTCTCTCTGCTGCCGAGATGTTTCAAAGATTACTGAGAGTGATCTTGCAATGACATCAGCCAATACCTCTGTGGTCAGATACAAAATTTTACTATTGTGGAATATACTTCTAAGTCTAGGTTATTTTACATTCTGTAAGTACAAATGCCCAGGAAATGTACAGCTCGTAAAAGTTTACTGGTCTTTTGAGCCTGTCTGGGTATTTATCTGAAATTTTAAGGGTTTTGGCCGTGAATAAGAAGGATGCCAAGATTTTTCAATATGTACAATTCATTTAAAAGGATTTTTAAAAAACATTAGAAGAGTATGTGTGTATAATTTGTGTACACATATGTGCACACCTTTCCTTGTAAACATGAATTTTTAACCGTTTTACTTTCAACTGGGGCTACTATCAGCCAACCTATGATGTTTTCTTTGAAATCCTGCTTACATACATGTTTATTTAATTCATTTTTTGTTACTTTATGTGTGTGGAGATCAGCTCTTAGGCATGTTTGAGTGTCTAAATAACATGTGCCAGCCCATGTGACTTGAGAGAATAAGCTTCTCTGAAAGTCACAGAGATTTATGTTGCCCCCAGGGCAGTTTTGATGGTTATTATGGAGTGAGGAATGGGACTTATACAACAAATTTCAGTTCAGCAGCTCACTGAGAATGAATTTCCCTTCACTTCTGTCAAGTAAACCTATTTTTTTTTTCAGTGTAACTATTTTGGTTTTATCCTGTGTGTTAAGTGTGGTGAAGTGTTTGTGGACTGTGGCTTCTTATTAAATAAAATGTATATTTATTACAGTGAATCAAAACCTTAGCAAAGTTGGCCAAATGGCTTTCTATCAACAGGCAGGGGAAGCGCTTCATGCAAGTAACGCCCACAAACCAGTAGTCTTTACAAAGTGACATAATCACAGTTTACTTTTCTGAGATAGTGCTTCTGCCTTGCCCAGAACTGATATGTAGGTGGGTGAATGAAGCAATGTTCTAGAAAGCATTGCCTGTAGAATAAATCCCCCACATTACCTGAAGGACAAGCTGCTAGCTTATATCCAGGTTATTTTTGGCTTTGAATAAATGATGTCTAGAAGAAAGCAACAGTATTAATCGTTAGAGAAACACAGGGTTTCAGAAGAAAACTGAAGCAAACAATGGGCATGATTATTGCTCATTAACTTTCATTGGCTCTTAGACAATTATCAGTAAATGCATATGGAATGGCTATTGTCAAAATGTAGCAGCGATTAAATCCCATTAGGAGACTTCCAAAAGTCATTAACCCAAGCAGGGGGGAGTCAAGTAGCTTCCTATTCTGTTACAAAAAATGGAATGGCCAGCGTTAAATGAACCCATAGAATCTTTGGGAATCCCAAGCTGTTGCATTTGCTAGGCAGCAGTGTCAGTACCAAGGAGTGAACAGACCCTGTGTTTGTGCTGACTGAGCCGTACATTAACATAGCTGTGACTTCATAAAGGATGACATTCCTGTGGTCAGACTGATGTGCAGGTACTCCAATTCTGTGTTAATGGCCCTTCAATATATTTGTTTTTCTTACCAGATTTGTTTTTTTCACACAGCCTCCATGATATCCCTTCTGCCTTAGCACTTTCTTCATTTCTGTTTCGATTTTTACTGTTCTATTTTTAAGACTGTGTTTTCCTGGAGACATATCCATTGGTATTTTCATAAAACTCCCTGTTCAGAGTGCTTTGGGACAGGTTTAAATGTTTCAAAGGTAGTAGGCAGATGGTAGCTGCCAGTCAATACCTGGCTCCAAGACCAGAGTCTCTGGCAGAATTTTCAGTTTTAGATGGGATATATCTGTCTCAAAATGGGGAATAGGATCTTTGCACAGGAACTCACTGAGAGAGCTTTAAAGTAGGTTTAGCGGGGGAAAGGGATAAAACCAGGCTCATAGAGAGCAACAGGGGGATGCATGCCAAATTTTAGGGGATAGTGTGCTAGCAAGATCCTTCGATCTGCTATGTAGCTGGAGATAGGGACTAGACATGCATGCAGCAGCAAAGACACCAGGGTTACTGATGTGTTAGAAGTGACAGAAGCACCTGAGAATGGTCACATTGGGATTAGGGCTTTTTCCCTCAGAAAAGGTGGTGGAATCAACAGGCCAGATGAAGTAAGTCTGCACCGATGTGTGCAGCATGGGCAACAAACAGGATGAACTGGAAGCCATAGTGTACCAGGAAATCTGTGATATAGTTGCCATCATGGAAACATAATACAAGAGGAAAGACAAAAAAGACGTTGAGATGCTGTAGAATGTCCAAAGTGCAATGGAGCTGGTGGAGGATCTGGAGTACAAGTCCTGTAAGAGACTGGCTGAGGGAGCTGGAGCTGTTCAGCCTGGAGAGAAGGAGACTCAGGGGAGACCTCATCATTCTTTACAACCACCTGAAAGGAGGTTGTGGTGAGGTGGAGGTCAGTCTCTCTTTCCAAGAAGCAAGCAACAGGACAAGAGGAAATGGCCTCAAGTTGTGTTACAAAAGGGTCAGATTGGATATCAGAAGAAATTTCTTGACTTGAAGAGTTGCCAAGCATTGAAACAGGCTGCTCAGGGATTGAGTCACCATCCCTTGAATATTTAAGACATGTAGATATGGAGCGTGGGGACACAGTTCAGTCGTGGACTTAGCAGTGCTGGATCAAGTTGAACTGGATGATCTTAAAGATCTTTTCAAACCTAAAAAATTCTGTGATTCTGAGCTGTGTAAGATACACTGCAGATCAGCTAAAACACCCACCTCTCTAATCCTGGAAGCTGGCACTGGTGGTCATATAAGGATAGAAAGCAAGGTGTGTGGCATTACAGAGTCTTTCCTTCTCAGCTCCACAGCAGACTTTGTGCCTTTTATCTCCTTAGAGGGAGAAACAAAGGGGTATAGAAGAATGGAAAACTTTTCTAGAATTTCGAAATTTCTTAACTAGGGAACATTTTCTAGCAAATCTTCTGCCTTTTTATTTTTCCAGTCTCTTTATCTGATATGGGTATGGGCAGGTGGCACCAGCTGAACCTGCTTCATTAATCTTCATACTAGTCTGGATGAAAATAATTGCTACACTAAGATGCTCAAGTCATGTTGATGTTATGTCATATGTCAGATCATGAGACATGGTTCCAAATATTAGTGAAATGACCTTTCCACTGAAAATGGCACACCTTTCCACTTTTAATGGTTTTATGGGGAGCTTATGTCCGGCCAGTCATCTTCCCATGTTTGGAAATCGGGAGAAGGTGAATTGTTTTTATTTGGATTGTCTATCACATTGTGTGAGCTAGTTAAAGAACACTGAGGTGATTACTAAATAGACTGTAACCCGCATTTTGTATTCAGGTTAGGTGGACTAATTGTAGTGTATATCTTTCTTTTTAATGATGATACTTTAAATACTTATAAGAGGTACGAGTAACCTTCATATATTAAGTTTTGACAACTTGCTTTGAAGAGAAGAGGTTAAAAGACTAAAAGTAGCTGAGGTGTATATTGTGCTTGCTTATAATTTTCTTCATAATGAGTCATCTCTTCCTTTAAGACTTTTTTTTTGGTGGGCAGTACACATGCAGGTCGTACTAATTTGTTTTCGTTTGCAATATTTTTGCTTTAACATTACAGAAGAACTTGAATGAAAAGAAATTTTTGACTCTATGCCCATAATGAAAACTCATAAGACATATTTATCTTTCGGTATATTATACAGTTCATTTGTTGCTCCATATATGATAACATGAAACATGAACATTTCATAAAGGAAATTTTTTTAAGAAATCAAGAGAGAATTAAAATGAATGCGGCTGAATTGCTCTATGTATTAAGCTTTCCCTTGTGCCTAGCCTAGCTTTCTTGCCTGTTAAAGGTAATATTTTTCCAACTTCCGGTGATGCAAAGAAGAAAGGTCTGCAGTAGACATAGTTCAGATACAGAGAGCATTTTGGCATACTTATTAATACACTTTGTTTTGCAGATAATGAGAACATTGCAAGCTGCTTGGGTCTTTTGTCTAAAAATTCCCACCAGAGGCTCTTGTAAATGACCATGGCTTTCAGGGACTGATTCCTGTGGAGCCTAAGATGGGTTTAACAGTCATTGTCAGCTGTTTCTTTTGCCTGTTGGTGCCTGTTTGCTATCAATGGGCACCATGCTAAAGTTCTGAGAAATCCACTGGCTTTAGGTGTCCTCCCCTTCACTCCTACATTTGTGGTTGTACTTTTGGTCATCTTCTCTGTGGCTGCTATTTTGTTCAGCTCTTCATCGATGAGAGCTGTCATTTTGAAGCACATCATGTGATGACATAGATTAGCTTGCATTGCCCCATCCTGGCAAGAAGTGAAATGGAACTAATGTCTGGCATATGGAAGAGGAATGCAGAACTGTAGTGGATGGAGTGCATCAGACCTCGCTGTCCTTTGAAATTTTCAACAAGGCAATGGTAAACAGTAATAGAGATTTTCAAATTCATGTTACAATGTATGTTACAAATTAGAATAGCAAATCTTTCATTTTTGGTAGCTGCTAGTCATATCATAAACTTACTTAAGACTCTTCCATTCTCAAGGTTTTCAGCTTTTTTCTAAAAGGCAACGCACAGCAAGAGGTAACAGAGATTATGTATGCAGATCAGACAATCACAGTGGCTATCCTTCAAATCAAGAGAAAGGAGTGGAAAATTACTTGAGCAGGCTTAACAAACAAGTGGAAAGTGGACCTGTCTCAGAAAAAGACCTGGGGTATTTTCATCCAGTTTATTTGTCTGTCTGTTGGGTTTTTTTTCCTTAATCTGACTCAGAGAGTCTTGTAGGGAATGAGGAAAAAATAAAGGTGGGGCTGGTGAATACGAGAAGATTTTCATGTATATCATTCACGTCACAGAATGTAGACGGGTAACAGTGGAATGTCTTTTTTCTAAATAAATCATGAAAGGGTTGCAGACCACCAGCGAGGGCAAGTTCCAGTTTTGAAGTGGAAACTGTCCTATGTTTAGTACAAATAGCTGAGAAACACTCTTCCTAGAAATATAGCTGGGAACTCAGAAATATATTTGATTTGTGTTTAGAATCCTGAGAGCGGGTATCAGGGATCTCTGTGATTCCAGGACTGATCCATACCACTTCTGCCTGGATCCTCCAGGAAATCTTCACTTGAAGACTCTCATCTGGAACAGATCTCTGATCTCTTGAATGTCTCAATATCTGGTAATTTGATGAAATACAGAAGCAGGTCGTTGAGACAGCCTGGTGCTTACCAAGTGCTGTTATCAGAGGGTTTCACAGTCCTGCTAAGTTTCCTTCTGTTTCTGGCACACTGAATCTCAAGTTCTTTTTTGTAAAGTGGAGCAACTTCAATGTAAACAATATAAAAAAGGTGGACTAGTGGGATGGGAAAAAAATAAAAAGCAGAGTGGCATCATTAATGCTGCTGATAGATTGTTCCCAAAGCTTTTTATGTTGTTTTCTTTCCTTAGATTTTTAAGGAGATGTGGGAATATAAGGGTTTTGGGAGGCACAGGAGAATATGAGGGGATGTCCCCTCACAGCCTGAGTATTTAAGCATTCTTAGAGATTCTTAACCATTATAAAGACAGGAAATAGAATGCAATCCTCAGTCCCTAGTTTTTGTTATTGGCCAGGCAATTGTCTGCTTAACATTTATAGGCCAGATATATGAAATTCAGATGTCTTGCAGGGAATGGAGGTTTCACCACATGGCTTAACCTGAGAGCAGAAGATGTAATAGCCGGCAGCTAGTACCTGTCTCCTTTTGAAATCAGCCTCAAACCTATTTGTGTTTGTTTGGGGTTTTTTTACCCCTGTTTCCAATATCAGAAGTAGTGCTGTGAATTCTGATCATAAGTCAGTGGACAAATCAACCTAATGAAATCCACCGTTATTTCCAGAGAAATTTCAGAAGCAGTTTTTCATGCTCAGTATAGGTAACCAAGTGCACTCTTCTCTGAAAATGTGCACCATTGAACTCCTTGGTTACAGACAGATAAAGCAGCGCTTTTGAACTTTGCTTCTGTCCCTTTGATCTCAACGTGAGGTCTGTCTCAGTCTCAAATCTCTGTTTTGCTTATGTGCTCATTTCCCCTCTGCTTACAAAGTATGGTTTGTTTTGTTTTATATAATTGTCTCCACTAACAAATATGTAATTTAGAAATGTTCATTGGTTTTTTTTTTGGTTGTTAGTTTGGTTTCATTTTTGTTTGTTTGTTTGTTTTTTCTTTTTCTCTTTTAATTGGAAAGGGATATCTTTGTAAGAATCTATATTTACTTTACAGAGGTGATTTTTGTCATGTACAGATTAGGATTCTGGAAAAGCAGATATTGTTACTTATACAAAGCCATGTAGTCGGCAGTTGTTAACTTGAAAATCCAAACAATACTGCCTCTTTCTTTAACAAACCAGTTCCACAGCAGAGACATGTCTCTTACTAGAATTGTAATAGGTATGAAAGGTACCACCTAATGCTCTAATCACCACCCTGTAAAAGCGAGCAGGACACAATCTGTAGGAACATGAAAGCATTGAGTACAAATGCAGCATTCAATCTACAGTGTGAGTAAGAGATGCTTGTGTTAAAAGCATCTGCTACAGACTTTGCGCAGAACAAACCTAATTGCTGGTTTCCAGGGCTGTTAAATGTTTAGAAAAAGTTGGTCCCCAGGTCTATCAGTCTAATAATTCTCTCCAAACTTTGCCCTGCTTTAAAAAACCAACAGTTTGCATCTCAGGCCGAAAGGCAGTTCTTAAAACACATAGTGCAATTTACTATGTTCATTTCATAACCCATATTGAAAATTAATTACACTGCTTTTAATATACAGATGTTTAACACTGAATTAATGATATTAATGAGCTCAAGATGAGTAGAAAGACATTTTTTTTCTTTTAAGACTCCAAAAGAAAACTTATGTTTAGGATACTGTCTTTGACCAAGGTCAGTCAAAGACAGTGAACATTTCTATTAGGTTTCACATGCAGATTGCCATTGTGATTTGTACTGTTGAAATTACACCTGAAAGATGTTTCAATAGGCAAAGCAAAAGCTGTGCAAGCAGGCAGAGCAAAACAAAGAATTCATTCATTCATTAGCAGGCAGGTGCTCAGCCATCTCCTGGAAAGCAGAGCTCCATCATGCTAATGGTTACTTGGGAAGGCAAATGTCATCACCCCTCTTCCCTCTTCTTCACCCAGCTCTTATATGCTGAACATGATGCCATGTACTATGGAATATTCCTCTGGTCAGGTGGGGGCAGCTGTTCTGGATATGTTCCCTCCCATCTTCTTGTGCCTGTCCTGAACTTTGATGATTCTTGCGTGTTCCTTCCAGCTCAGACTATTCCATGCCATTCCATGCCATTCCATTCTCCTTGTGCACCCCCAGCACCCCTGCAGGTGAGCCAGTACAAGAAGTAGAAAAGGCCTTGGTTTTGTGCAAGCACTATTCAGTAATACTGAAAGCATCCCTGTGCCATCACTCCAAAGCACAGCCCCACAGCTCCTGTGAATACGATTAACTCTTTCCCAGCCAAATCTAGCCCACCTGAGTGGGAAGAATGCTGCTGATACTACACTGGTCTCACCAATAGTGCTCAAAGCAGGTGATGTTTCATGAGCCTTTTAAGCATTGTTTAATATCTACTTTGTATTAAGTTGCTATAGTGGGATTTGTGTTGCCTAACTTATTTTTTTATCATTATAATCCTGTTTACGCTGACAAATTTCATTTTTGAAGGCTGGTAGTGAGTAAGAATGGAGGACAGTCCACTTATTTATATTCCCTTAAAAGTACTGTAAACAATGAAAAATAAATTCTTTGTGGGGGAGGGAGAGTAAGAAAGAATAGTAGATGATGAGGGCAGTCTTATAATAGAAAATTGAAGTTATTTAATGGGGACTAAAGCACTGGGAAAAGGCAAAATAAATGCAAACCATATAAAGATTTGAAGAGGAATTTTCATAAGACTTCATTCAATATACTTCCAAATTTACACTGAGTGACAAATATTACTGATGCTAAAAATGGTGTTCTTAAAACATTTTGTGATATTCTTATATGCTTTTTCTAGCAGATTTTTTTAATATAAAAATACTCACATGAGGGACTCAACCCTCTTAATACACATGAGCTTTAGAGCAGATTTTTTCTTTGAAGTGGTTAATTCTGTGACCTGTGGTGATCAGGTAGTGCTTGGCATTAAAGACTTTCTAAAGACAGTTTGTAGTGAGTGACACCATTTTGTACAAACCCAGGAAAATATTTGGGGAGAAGAAGTAAGAAAGGAGAAGGGAAAAGGATCCAGATTAGAGAATATGCTGCCATAGGTTTGTCAATGTATTAGAGCTGGTCTGTTTTTTGGGTTTGCAACTTCTTCCCTTCCCACTTCATCTTCTTTTCTAACCCTACCAGCCCACCTAAGGAAAGAATCTCTTTTCGTACAAACTCTTGTGTGTACTCAGAGTTTATTTTGGCCCTCATGGAATTAAGTTCACCTAATGTTCATCTGCTCAGAAAAACAGTATATTGTTTTATTGAGGTTTGCTAGCAAGGAAGTGCAGAAGTTATTTTCTTTTGCTTGTCATAAGTATTTCTGAGATGGAAAGTTTCTCAATGGTGCATTCTTCCAAAGAGATCCCTCCTCTTTTGTCCTTTTTTAAGTTCTAGCTCAGATAGTTTTTGGTTGGTTTTCCTTTTTCCTTTTTTTTTTTTTTTTTGGGTCTTATGCCCCTTACTGTTTCACAATATTTTCAAATAACCTCACAGCACTTATGGACAAATATGCTTCAGCAAACTCTTGTTAGAATGTGTTGCTTCTAAATACTTTTACTTGTTCTCAGCCTTCTTTTAAATGCACCTGAAAGCCACAGGGAAATACCTTCAGTTTTAATGTTTTCATATCTTGATGTCTGTAGATGATATTGATGAGGGAGCTGTTCTCAGTTGGTGACTGCTGAAAGCGTTATAGTAAGTTAAGACAAGAAATACTTTTTTTTTTTTCAGTTCTTTGACTCCAACACTAAACAGCTTTGAATATCTTCTTAGAATTAAGTATCATTTAATGCTATCAAAGGCACAGATTTATACAACTTTCTAGCAGCAAAGAAGATGCAAGATACCTCCAGGGTATGCTTCCAGTGAGCAGTGGGTGGCAACAGAAATAATCATCAATGTTCAAATGCGCATGTATTACTGAAGATATTTTAAATTTTATTTCTTTGGAATCTGTAATACCTGTAGATTTCAAAAGATCAGAGAGACAGGTGAAGTTCATTGTGAACACAGTGAGAAGTTATGAGCCACGGTGTGTGAGAAGAAGGTGTTCCTAACTGCCCTTTTGCAGGCTAATCAAATACTTTCTGGTCTTTCTGTAATGATTATTGCTATTATTATACATATTTACATTATCAGAATTTCAAATAGAATTAAAAAGGACATCTGCAGAGAGATGTAACGTTTTTGGTGTGCAATCAGTATCTGATTGTTTTTAATTGAGAGGATGTTAATGTATGAACACAGTGAAAATCGTACACGAGCTGGCAGACAGAGAGGGTCAGTGTTACAGTGCAGTGTGTTCCCCCTTGTTTCCATATAAACAAGTTTTTCAGGATTGGCAACAGGTTTTCATTTTGTTTTCTGTTTTATAGTGTAAGGCTTATCTGGCTTCCATCCCCCTGTGTGAAGAGCAGACAAAAATCTCCCCAAGCTCTGACTTAGCAGCGGGTCTCCCCAGGCTGTAGTGAGGCCTGCACAGTGCTAGATAAGAAAAGAGTATACTTCAAACAGCTTGGCATTAGTCAGCCAGCAAGGCTTCAAGCTCACTGTTAGAGCAAAGGAATGCAGTTCAGAGGCTCGCTTACATTAAATGAAATTAAACCAGACAGACTCACTTAATTCTTACTTTTAAAAAGCTCTTGAAGTGCTGTTTTAAACTAGTTACTTTGTGATGCCGCTGAGTGAGGCGGTTAATCTGACTCATCAGAGAGGGAAAGCAGCAGAGCCCTTGGGATCCTTTTGGAGAATTGCTGGTCTGGCCTTTGAAACAATTTCCTTATATCTTATTCATACCTTTTCAGCGTAACATATTGTATCATCTATTATCTTTAACTGGAAGAGTCAGCTCCTCTTTTTATATCAGTGTTAGGGCAATCCTTGTAAAGAATGTAGATGGCAGCTTCATTGCTCTAGGAGGCAACATATAGTCCTTTACTTTGCACCCAGGAACCACTCTTGTGTGATTCAAGGTCAGGGTTAGCTTGTGACTTTGAGGGCAGTGAATGAGCTGACAGTGAAACTTTACCTTGTAATGAACTCCTCATTATGCTGAGAAAGGACATTGGAGAGTTTGAGGAAATCATTGTAGAAAGCTGAGAAAAAAGTCATCCTTTATCTATTTTCCTCATTTTACAAGCCTCTAACATTAGAAGATAGTCAATATGGTCTGTAGTAAATTCATGATATGATTTTTGAAAACAGCAGAAATGGAAAGTAAAAAATAGTCTAAAGTCTAAACAGAATGTACCTAGGAAATCCTGTATTTATAGAAACTATTCCAAAGTAGTTCTCTATTAAGGATCTCTTTCCTAATTAAGTGATTAGCCAATCACAGCAATCAATTTGTGCTAATGGTAGGGCTAATAGTGAATTCCCAGTTGGGGTTTAAATCTATGGCTGTAAGCTCAGAAGCATCTGTTCTAATGATTAAACCATTTGCTCTGTATATATCTGATACTAGCTCCATCAGCTAAACTAACGATAACGGTAGCTCTTTCACTTTAGGCAGGAAGTAAGATATCTAAGAAAAAAATTTGTACTGACAAACTCTTCATAGCTATATATTTTTATCACTGTGCTCTTTGAACTATTGCTGAAACAAAAGCAGGTCTGCAGTGCTTAGAACTGTTTCCTTCCCTCCATCAGAAACAAAGGTCACCTACCAAAATAATGAAGGCTCATACTGAGCATTGAAGCCTTTCCAGAGCTCATGTATACTTGCCACTGATGTATGTAGTTGCGCTGACAAAATAATAGCCTTAAATACAAATATTCAGGGGATTTGTGGAGGTGGAAGAAATGTCAGTAGGATGCTGGAGGAGTTCTGTGTGACTGAGACGAAAGAGAGCTTTCAATACCCAATTGACATCAGATTTTTATGATTCCAGCCTTAGCAAAGAAGCACTTTAGGAATCAAAATAAATTAACATTTATAACTCTATGAAATCAAAGCAACACTTTTTATCTGTCTGAAGGCCAAATCTAGATCTTGTCCTCCCATCTGTCTCTCTCCTCTAGTTATTATAATGTATTTAGCATTCTTTTAAAAATGAAGCTATTTAAAATAGGATTATATATAGAAGATTATATATGAAACAATTACCTATATATAATATCCCATCTGTCTTGGAGATTTATGTAATTCACTCTAGATATGTGTGCAGGCATTTGTTATACCAAGTGGAATTGGTTGGTTCAGTCTACATTCAAGCATCTATTTCTTATTTTTCACCACAGATTTTTTTTTGAGAGTTTTGGGTCACTGCCCCACTCTGATATATTGTTTTCAAAATAGAGCTATTGAAATAAGGCATTGTTGCAGGAAAAAAAAAATGCAGTTTGGAATACGGCATTGAGAGAAAGGAATTTGTCCTCAGAATGTGATTTAATTGATGGTAACACTTTTTTTTTGTTGTTTAAGTAGTGAACTGCTACATGAAGGAGGGAAACCAAGCATTTAAAAAAAGAAAAAGAAGAGAAATCTTTACTCGTGTAATAAGAAAATCCTATACTTTCCAAGCATGTCCTCCTGTGATGTCACATGAAGGAGAGGAGTTATTATGGGCCTACTGTATTTAGTTTGGCTGCATAGAGCTAAAAAGCTAAAAGAGACCTAAGAAGCAGAACTGAGTATATTAAGACAAATGCCTTCTGTGTTTCCATTGAGAATGGCCCATTATCATCTGGGTTTTAACTAAGCAATGTTCATATTTTATTATCTTTATTTCAAAAATTAAATGAAAATAGAAGTTCATCAGGAGGACTGAGGGATGGAAAGGCTCACGGAGAATCACAAAGTGGAACAGGAATGGATTTCCAGTAGACAAGGAAAACGTGGCAGAGAAAATGTAAGGGAAGTGATAGCAAGGGAACAAAAAAGCAGCAAAGTTTGTGAGACAAGAAAGGTGCTTCCACACGTCTGTTTTTTAAGTGAAAATTGCCATGTGGCTAGTAAGTGGAACTGACTGCAAAATCTGGTAGGGTCAGAGACAGAAGGGCAAGCAGGCTTAGAGTAAAGCTAGCACGTGAAGCATTTTGTCCTGTTCAGTCATTACCCCGGGTTTAGAGTCCCAAATTGAGAGACCTAAGGCAATTCCAAGCCAGACATGTGCAGCACTCCAGGAGGCTGAAAAAAAGGAAACTGTTGGGGATGATATTTAGAAGAGGAGAGAAAGATGTGATAGAGTGTAGTACTCCAGACAACAATATGAGGCAGGAAAGGGTGCTAATTCGCTTCCATGACAATCATATGATTTGCTTGCATATCCAGCAGAAGACAGATACAAGGATTTATTTTCCTTCCCTTCCCCTCTCAATTTCCCCCCCTCCTTATTTCTCATTCATTTCCCATTTATTTCCCAGTCGTCTGTTCTGCAGTGTGCTGTTGTCTTCAGTCGGGAATTACCGACCAGCTATTGCCAATTCCAGTCTACTGGTAGATGTTCTTGCACTGGGCAGCTGTCTTCCCAAAGCCAGTGGCATCACCTTCCTAAAAATCCTCTTACTTTGCTATTCTCAAGGCTGCATGCTTGAGTTTGTCCCAGAAAGCAACCATGCAGTTGTCCCTCCGTGTGCTATCACCATATGCTGACTTGATGGAAAGCTGTCTCCAAAGCAAACAGGATTGTCCACTCTCCCAGTCCGTGATTGTGTGGGTGCCTATGTGCAGCCATGCAGGTGGTGTCTGTGTGTGTACAGGACAAGCAGAGTTAGCATGAAATGATTCAGGCGTCAAACAACAGGGAGAGTTTGTTGGTCACGTGTGCTGTGTGAAACCTGGCAGCATTTAACATTTTCCATTTTTACTTACAGAGGATCCCCAGCCCCAAAGGTCATAAAAAACCCCGCAAATAAAATAAGCATTCTTGGGTGTGCTAGTAGGGTCAGCCCAATAATTTCAGGTATCATATTTGTGTAAGTGGAAGTACTAGTTTATTCACATCTAATAATTTTCATTTTCGGCAGCTGGGATGAGCTACATCTGGAGGCAGAAACATAATAAAGATTCCCCTGATACTGACAGTCTGTGAGAGTAGAAACTATTTTAGAGCATTTAAATGACAGTCTTTTTCAAAGTTGTTAGCTACTAAATCAGCTTAATAGGCACACTTCAAAACTCCACTGGGAATCATCCTTCTCCCTTTTTTTTTTCTTTTTTTTTTTTTAAGACACAGACACAAATCTCTCTTAAAAAAAATTTGTAAACACAAGTGAATGCCAACATATTCCAGCAGTCATATTTTGAAATTCCCTTGTGTCACACTGAGGACACTTAATTCATTGGCACTATTCACATCAGTGAGACAAGGACAGTAATGGAAGAAAAGTGTAAAAAAACAATTTCGGCTTCTGTTTGGAAACTGAAGGGCAAATCTCCCAAGGCTCTGTATGGAAATGGAAAGCTTTGCCAGCTTTTTTTTTTTATTATTTCTGTTGGATCCAGAATCACTCCTTGTATAGTCTTTTCTTCCAAAACAGTAATAAGCATTATTTCTCTGTGATTTGTGGAATAAGAAAGAATATAAAATTATATTCTTTTTCACCTTTTATGAGGGGAATGGGTCAGGACAGATGTCTTGTTTTGTGTTTGCATGTAGACATCTGCCATCCTGCCATGGGAACAGTGCTCCTGAATGAATTCCCAAAACAGGTGCATGGTACATCTTCTGCCAGGAAGAGACACCACCTTCGGCACATTTCTGCATGTTTTCTTCCCTTATGAGGTTAGAGTGACATTATTGGAATTGTTTAAAAGACTCCCTACTTTTAAAAATGTGCACACTCCATCACAAGGAAAAAAGATTATCAAGCTCAGTTTTCTTGTTCATTGGGTAAGTTATAGCTAAAAGGTAGGAATGCTTTTTTTTTTGGTGAGGGTTGGAAGGGGATTTTGAATAGTGACACTAAAATCCCATCCTTGGATGTGATTCAAATTAGTGACTACCTCTGAGGAGAGGAGAGCTCTGTCTCTCAAGACTGTCTCACATGAGGTGTGGGTTCCCATTCCTCTGTTATCTTCTGTCTCCAAGTGTCAATAATCAAAAAACAAAATAGTTGTGGCTGTTGAACTACATTGTGCATTATCAGTTCAATGGTTAATTAATTTAACATTGACTGTTAAAAGATAGAAAAATAAGGACCATAAAAGTTCTAAAGGTAAAAAAATCCTATACATCTTCAAATTCTCAACTTTCTCAACTGTCAATGAATTTTTGGATTAGATCACTGAAAAAAAGATGCCCCTACGGAAATTGTCTTATATGCATACAGATTCTAGAGCTGTACAGTTTTGGAAAGTTGTTGAAGCCAGATTGCACAAGTTCCTATGAAGCTGTTGTGTGTGGTTGGCATGATGCAAGCTTGGCATGTTTCTGCAGAGATTGGTGATTATAATGTGCAAATGATGTGGTAGAGGACATAAATCAGAGGTGTATTTACATGCAGGCCACAGTTACACCCTGTCCTAAATTAAGATCTTTGTAAGAAGTGCTGACAATATTTCAAAGTCAGTCAAAGATCTTAATAGTGATTTTTATGTAGAAGGTGTAGAATTAGGATGGTAAAGGCAGTGGCAGAAAAACTGCCAAGTGAGGAAAATATGATGATGCCTCACTGATGCCTACTACATCCTGCTAAAGGTTTAGCTTCTGGAACAGTAGGAATTTCCATGACAGGAAAGGCAGAAGCAAGCATAGAGGTGATCTGAACCCTGGAAGGGAAACCTGTGGTTCAGAATTTCTGTCTGCATTTGGAAATCTGGACTTCTTTCTGGCACTGAAGTGGAATTTGGTCCTTCACATAGCACCAAGATGTATACACTAACAGAGCTGGAAAAAGTGCATAGAAATCCTGAATGAACAGGAATTTGGAAGGAAAATTTGCAGTGAAAGCAGTCATTTAATTGAACAGAAGTTGAGCTGGTAGGAGCTTTTTAATTTTATGTGAGATTCTTCTCTAAACATCTACTTTGAAAAGGCATATAGCTGTTGCCTGTCAACTAAATTGGACTAGTGTTTTGATGCCATACATTTTTATGCACCACTGGAGCAGAAATGAAAGCTGTCAATAATAAGCTTGGTCATACAGGTGTACGCCCACTTACATTCTAATCTTTATAGAAACCTATTCCACACTTCACTGCTGGGAGGTGAAACTACTGACAGAAAACATATGAGCCTTCCAGAGCCTGTGCGCTACAACTCACATTTCCTCTTATCAGGGAAGAAATTCTATTTTGTTTTATATTCTAAGAACGGAGAAGAAAAGAGTTCAAATACTAAACACATTCAGTGTTCCTGTCAGTGCCAGACTTCTGTGCTGGAGGACTTTTGTGTGACAAGAAATCAAAAGCTATTGTTCTCTGGCAGTCCTGCTTGTCGTTCATTCTGCTTCAATAAAAGAGAAAGGAACATAAAAAGTGGCAACTTCTGCAAGTGTGCAAATGATGCCTCTCATTGGAAGTAGGCTTTTGGCTGGGATTCAATGTAGGCACCAAAGCTAGGGCCAGCCAACACTTAGCATGTTTGTTTATGTACATTATATACTCTGGAAACATATGGTCCTTGTAGTTTGTTGCTTTCTGAAGGGACTGTCTTGTACTCTTCCAGAATTAGATGAAAGCATATGAAGAAGATCACAGAGGAACACAGATTGCGACAGACAATCACAAATCTGTGATTGACACAGATGTTCCACAGGGCATATGAAATGCACCTTCACTCCATAAATCACCAGAATTTAAATCTACTGAACTTTTCTCTTAAAGAAATATGGATTTGAAAATCTGTAATTACCATGGGTTTTAGTAGTTGTTGTATTATTATTTGCATGAAGACTTGAAGTACCTCATGCATTTAATTTTCCTGTGATAATGTTGTCATGTGTGGCCCTTGGAGGCCAGTGAAATTCTCTCAACTTTCCCTTGGAAGTCTTTCTTTCAGTAGTTTTTCTAGCCCTTAAATGATGCTAGATGTCAGACATAAAAATTATAGAATTGTGCATAAAGGTTGATGTAAAGGGAGGATCACAATCTTCTCTTGGGAAGTATGTGAGATGTTATTATTAATAACATTTCACATATTGTAATACTTTTAAAACAGTATATAGAAATAAGAACCTCAGCCTCTTGCCTTCAGTTTAAAAAGAAAAGAATAATCATTTTTTTAGGAGATGTAGGAGCACAAAATACTTTCTAGTGTGAGTGACAAGTTATTTCAAGAGTTACTTTGAATTTCTGCATTGGCCCTACTGAAGGGGTTATTTGAACAGGGGATTTAGAGGGGCTCAGTGTGTTGAGTACACGTCCATAGATAGGTGCATGGACACAGCTGGCCTACACACATTTGTCCAAACACGCAGTAACTCTGCAGCTTGAGGTTTAAAAGAATGAGCTGAATGAGGCCTTTTCAATGAGTATAGTATTTAAATGTTTCCAGTTTTTTTTTTACTAATAGGATTCAAACCACTTTGGCAAATTATCATGTTAAATTCCATGACTCTGAACCTGGCAAGGAGATTTATCACCTGGAAGCGGCTGTGAGTCTGCACACGCTCACGTTCATGCTACGCATTCACCACGGCACTTGTTCTAGTTAAGATCCTATTAGCAGAATTACTTTGTAACAAATTATAAACATCACCGTGATTAGAGGGACCAAACATCTCCCTGTTAATTTCTGCAGAACAGTAGCTCTGAGCATCAAAGCTACCATTGCAATTATGAGGAAATTGGGTTGCTGCACTGTATTGACAAGCAGCATTATGAATAGCACAGGTGTGAATACCTGCTCTCCTGGGGAAAGCCAAACAGAGCAGAAAGGGAGTCTCCATGGATCACACACGGGCTAACTGAAGGGACTGGTAATTTAAGCTACTTCCCAAGTAAATGAAATCAGACAAATGGTGAGGTGGATTTCACAACTCTTTAGGATGCTTCTATTTCATAATGTGCCACATGTGTGCAAACACCTCAGCTCCATTGGAAATGACAGTGGTTGTGAGAAATTAGCATCCAAGGGCTAAATTTGGCCTGAAATGTAATAAGTGACATTACTACACCTGGGATAAGAGTGTTAGGAATACAAAATGCATCTCTCTAATAATTCCATCTTGCTTTTTCTGCTTCCCTACTGTCAGGGTACCTGCTGGAGTGGGAATCTCCTTGACACAGAGCAGAAAAATAATGTTGTTCTCATAAATGAGCTATTTAGAGTGCCTTGTTGCACTGTGGTTTGCTTTTGTTAGCTTTTTCTAATTTGGGCTATTTCTGAACATTGCTTTCCCACATTGTAAATTATTGCAGTGACTTTCAGGTAAGTTTGCTAAAGGTGTATGTGGCAATTGTTAGGTCGATCTGGTTAATGTCTTTGAAGCAAAATATGAGAAAAAGCTTAGTTTGTGCTACCATAGCAGGAGGGCATAGCTGGGGGTATCAGTGTCCGCTGTCGTCCAGAGAGTCAGAAATATCTGCCAGACCTTTTGTTGCTCTGTATTTTCTTATTTCCTCCCCCCTGCCCCTGAAAATGTCTGCTTTAAACAAACAACCTGATTCGGAAAATTGGTAGCAACTTCATCCAATCTTCCACCTAAACCCAGCTAAAGGATAAGGAAGCCTGCTGTACAAGGAAAGACTGAGAGAACTGGGTTTGTATAGCCTTGAGAAAAGAAAGTTATGGGGAGGTCTTAACACCATTCAAGTGTTTAAAGGCTGCCCACAACAAAAATGGAGGCTCTCTTTCTACAATGAGTTATGTGAAAAGTCAAGGCGTAAGTTGCAAGGACAAGTTACTCCCAGGGACCTTCCAATTGGGTAAGAGGAAAATTTTTCACTATGAGAACCATTGACCATTAGAATAATCTTCTCTGGGAAGGGATGATTTCCTTGGTGTTGGACAATTTTAAGATTCAGCTGGGCAGGGCCCATCTTGTCTAGAAGATGCTTTTCCTGGGAAAGGTTGGACTAAATGATCCATGAGTAGCCTTCCAAACTGACATTCTATGACTGTATGATTCTGGTGTTACTCATGCCCTGTCCCTATACAACTCACCACTTTGTTTTTTAATTTGCTGTAATCTCCAATTTTAAATACATTTCTTTTCTGTATCTTGAATTAGGGAGCTGCTTATTGCAGGTCTATAATTGGGGAACTCTGTATCTTCTGAGTAAGAATATAAGGGAAAAACATGGAAGGGCTATTTTTTAATTTTATCTGTCTACATTACTATATTTATATACTTTTTATTAAATTGTGATTTTGAGAACAGTAGTTTTTATTTTTCCCTGTAAGCCAGGAAGTATGAATTTTCACAAGGGCATTTGAAGTGAAACAGATTATAAAAACAGTAGTAGTAACTATTATCTGATGGTTTTAATCATTAGTATAATCCAGCAAGGTTCAAAAGAAAACCAAAATCTCCATCCCTGATACAAGCAATGATACGATGATATGTTGCAAATGAGCATAACGTATTTCTATTTTGTGTTAGATTCTGTAAAGAATTGGTGTTTTAACTCACATTTGTACTTCTGCTGATAAGTGAATACCTTAGACTGAGCATTTTGCATGTGACAGCTGCCTTCAAGGACAAACACAAAGGCTTGTCTTAGGTCTCGGCACGCTGATGTAATGCTCCAAAAAACATCAGGAAATTGTGAAGAAATAAATAACTGGAGCCCCATCGTTATGATAGTTAATGGCTTTGGGGATGGCACTAAAGCAGACAATATGGTCAGAATGAAGTCTCCATCTGTGTTGCTGCTGTCAAGGGAAATAGTTTTACATCATTTCTTATCTCTCTTTTAGTCCCTGTGACAAGTAGTCCATGAGGTGTTCAGAACCTGCACTGAACTAACTAATGAAAGATGATAGGATGGGAATTGATAAGTGAATTTACCTTGACTGTAAACCCTGCAACGTCAGATGGCAACTCCCACTCTTATCCTTTTTCTAATCTTTCTTTTAGTATGGTGGCCCTGAAAACCTTCATACGCAATTCTGAAATGTCATTTTCACAGGGATTCAGAAGTGATCAGAAAGACAACGAAAATGACATAGAGAGCATGGCTAAATTAATGGGCTGTCAAAAAAAGTATTCTCACTTGGAAAGATTTCAGGCTTCTCTCAGATCTGATGTTAACCCAGACAAAAATCTCGACAAAGCTGAATTATATTAATTTTCAATAGAAAAGTTGGAGTTTATTTATTAAAAGTTTTGCAATATATTTTTGGCTTGTAACTAGATGGTTTGTGTTTATTCCCTATTCTGGGGACAGGCAAATCCTAGCACAGTTCTGATGCCTGATGCCAGAGAGAGGTCAAGAGGGTTACTTATGTGAGTGAAGTAATATACAAGCTTAAATGTGAGCACAGTGGGAGACACAGTTTAATGACCAGGTTCACTCTGAGTAAGAACTTTAAATGCTCATTTGAAATAGTCCAAGCTGTCTGGAAAAAAATTGCACAAACTAGCTAATTAAACAAACATCCCTTGACAGGGAGCCCTTGCCTCTCAACCTCAACAAGGCTGTGTTGCAAGGTTGATGACATAACTGAAAATTACTGCATAAAAGCTGTTTGGGAAGTAAGGTCTTATAATAGTTTTAGGCACCAATTAAAAAACAGAGAAGTAAAATCTCACCAAGCAAGGACAAAAAACCAACTTTTTAGAATTGTGTTTAAATTTTTAAAATTAGGTTTATATTTTTAAAAACTTTCAGGCTGTCTAACTTGGTGTATTTTATTTCAGTCCCAGTTTTCTGGTTTCAGACTGTAATTCAGGATTATTCCTTTTTACAAGACTAGCCTCATGATTTTATTAAGGTAGTAGAGCACGATCCTGCTTTTGAACTGACTTAATGGTGTCAAGAAGGGAGGACTTAATCCTTCCTCTTCTGAAATCTGTGTTTTGACTTCCTATATTACTAACTAGCATCACTATATTTTCTTAATTTTCTTGGTATCTAGTGTTGTGTACGACATGCTCTGCAATTTTCAAGCTTAGAGACAATGTCATTGAATTATAGCAAAGAGCTTACGTCCTTCAAAATCCTTAAACCTGATTGGTTGGGTAAACTTTGAGTGGGTACTTAACAGTTTTGAAAATAGTATATAATACCCAAGTCATGAATCATATCTTACTGTGTACTAACTCCAGTCACCAGAAGGACAACCAGGCTTGAATGCACACGGATTGTGGATGAGGTGAGTTCCTGTCTTGGGTGACTCTGAAGAGAACAGAGAAACCTAGCTGAGACTTTACAGATGCACAGCATTTTATAACACTAAGTGACAAGAGTACTATCAAATATGATCAAAAAAGTATCAGTTTCTACAGGTTCATACATAGACTTACACTTTTTCACCTTGATCTAGGTCACCTAAGTGAACATAATTTAAAAAGGTGGCTTGTTTGCCTTTTCTTCAGTGAAGTTGTGTGTAAGGAGGGCCAAATGTTGAAGAAATGTCTATGGTTCTCTTACTTGTTTGATGTTGGTGTGAAGGAGAGGAATTGAGAACAGAACAAAGAGCTGTAAACTTGAACACTTAAATAACCTCATTAATCATTCATGCTGTGAATTGGAGCATATTACCTAATGTTTTTCAGCTAAAAGACCAGAGCTAGATCTTTGTCATAGTTTTTTTACTTTTTTTTTCTTTTCAATAGTGAAAGTGAAAATTAGAAGTAAATGTTGTCTTGAAATTATTTGCTGAAAAAATAAAAAAAATTTTTTTTGGGGAAAACCCCCCAAACAGTACTTTGGAAAGCATTCAGCTAGAATCTTTCAGATGCTCAGAGATTTTTTCCATTCTTAAGAGTGGGGGAGCAAGGGGTGCATATATTCTGAATTTGTGGACTAGAGTTTGTGAGAAGCAGCTCTCAGTAAATAAAAATCAGCTGCTCCCTTGACTCCACAAATAGAGTAAAGGAGTAGGAGTTTATAGTCTCCCAAACCTTGTATTTTTGGGTGAATGAGTCAGTCCTCCTACAAATGTCAAAACAATTAGCTATGAGTGTTTTACAGTGAATTTTCTGGATAATAAAGGCCACATATTTGATATAAGCAAGGAAGAATTAGTTTGCACACTTTAACATATGGTTTGACTGACCACAACAGTACAGAGACATGACTAAGGAGTATAGGTAGGGGTTAGTTCTATCTCTGAAATCAAGGAGGCTGTAAGTAGTTCTCAGATGAGTCTGTTCCATGTTCTATTCAAAGAAAGTAATGCCTAAGTCATATCTGACAAATTTAAAGCAATGTCTTTGTGCTGCTTCTAGTTCACCTTCTGCAATATGATGAGGTGTGTACTTTGTCTCAGTTTGAAATGTATCCCTTCCACAATGACAGTTCCGCAAGGTGGCAAATAATGAATTGTGCAAACTTGGAGGTTTACAGCCAAATTGGATAACAACTGCAAAGCTTCCAACTTTTGCTAGAAAAAAACCAGATTCTCTCCTTGGAGTTCTGAGCTGCTGAAATAAGCAGTTGTGCACCTGCTTTGTTGTTTTCCTGTCATTTTGATGCAAGCCGTGGGAAGTTTAGTGTCTCCAGTTTTTATTATTTGGATCCACAGCCCAAGCTGGGTGATGGGGCAGGGGTGAGACGCAGGGCTTCTGGGAAGGTGGAATGAGACTCATCTGTGTGTTCTAAGCTCCAGCCATGCCGCCCACAGGTACTCACACTGTGTCCTGAGGCCGCTGCAGGAAGATGCATATAACACGTGCAGCTTCTGTCTGAGCTTTCCTTGTCTGAGACTGCAGGCACAGGCTCAGTAAAGAGGGGTTAGAACAGCTCTACAGTCACCTTCAGCATACACTCTGCTTCCAGTGCTCGTAAGGGGGACAAAGTTATTCTGAGGTGTCCACAAACTTTTTTGTATAGAGTGAGTAGGGTTTAAAAGTCACTTGCTTTCCACATGTCCAAAAATTTCAGCCAAGACTTCCATGACCTGAATCTCCAGATTACAAGTAATTGTATGCTTTGGTTTAATAGTTCTTTTTGAAGATATTGGACGTTCTCTGTTTTTTCTTGCAATACATTTTTTTTTTTTGGAATACTATACCTCGTCTTTAATTTTTCATAACTAGTTTTGGAAATTAGATTTTATGCCATGTTCCACCCTTCTCCCTTTTCTTCTGACTTTTAAATCTTAAAACAATAGCTCTTCATCAGCATTCACTTAAAACTTGCTTTAATATTTACAGAAGTAGTTTTCTAAGGTGTGTCTGAGAAAGGCATGTCTTACATATCATTAACTTTTGAAGAATCAGGTTTTAAATGATATGTGATATTTATTTTAGTCAAAACAAAACTGTCTCGTTCTTAACCTTTAGAGGACTAGAAATTCAGTGATTTTCCTGTTGTGAAACAGCACCACAAAGTTATCTGGATGTTTTTTAGTTTTAAATACATACTTATAAATAGTCAATGTGTAACCTAGATAAAGATTCTTGTAGTGCATATTTCAGTTAATTGAACAAGGTAACCTACTCCTACTGTGAAGAATTTCCACTAAACAGCATTGTCCCAGTTATTTAGGAAATACCAGGCCAGAAATGTCAAACTCAAAATGTGCATATATTAATCATAGAAAAATCACAGAATCAATTAGGTTAGAAAGGACCTCTGAGATCATTGGGTCCAACCTTTGACCAACTACCACCGTGCCATCTAGACCATGGCACTGAGTGCCACATCCAGTCTTTTCTTAAGCACCTCTAGGGACAGTGACTCCACCACCTCCCTAGGCAGCCCATTCCAACATCCAAACACCTTTCTGTGAAGAAATTCCTCCTGATATCCAACCTACACCTTCTCTGGTGAAGCTTGAGGCCATTTCCTCTTCTCTTGTCATCAGTTGCCTGGGAGAAGAGGCCGGCCCTCACCTGACTACAGCCTCCTCTCAGGGAGTTGTAGAGAGTGATAAGGTCAGCCTTCCTTTTCTCCAGGCTAAAAAACCCCACCTCCCTCATCAGCTCCTCACAGGACACATGCTCCAGACCCTTCCCCATCTTTGCTGCCCTTCTCTGGACAAGCTCCAGCACCTCAGTGTTCTTTAATTGAGATCGTATTAAGCATAGTCTACATACATTTTTTTTTTTAAGTTACTCTGTGTTGGTTGGAATATATTGTGTAGTTTTGGGTAATAAAAACAGCAATACTATTAGATACACAAAAAAGGGAAAAAAATTTTTCATAGTGATTTTGAAAATTATTAACATAGAAGATAAAGGTGATATTGGAAGCTTCACTGGCAGAAACAAAATAAAACAGAAACCAAAGGAGTGTATATTAGAAGATGAAACAATTGATTTTCCATAAAGCTGGGTTTTGCTTGAGATGAAAAAACACCTTTAAAAGAGAGCAGGAAAAGGAGGCATCTGAATGCACTTAATGGATTATATTTTTTCTGACAAAAAAGGGAATGGTTCTGGTTTAGGTTTGTCAGAGTAAATATAGAGCTATCATTTTATTTCCTCTACTTAATGTTACTCTAGTGCTTTCTTAAAAAGGTATTTTCTTTTGCTGGGTGTGCAATTAGAAACACAGTGGCCACATATTTGGCTTTGTAAGAAAAAAGAAATAAACAACTGGTGAGATATTGTTTTCTATATCCTTTTAGATATCTGTGAAAGAGTTTAAAATATGTCCTCTAATTTCTAAAGCCTTTGGGCACTGAAATACAGTATAATTAATTTTAATTCTTTGACTTAATACAGAAATAAAACAGCTTTAATAGAATGGTTAGCAGATATTACAACTCACCTGGGTTTATATCTTCTGAGTGAACTCTGATTTTTTTTTCAGTGATGTGCTTCAATTTGATCTTGTTCCCCACATCTATTATTTAAGTTTTATACACAAAGATAAAATGCCCTACCAAAAAATGCTTCACATATATTTTGGTTTTCTTGTTCCTTTAATTTATTTATTTGGTAAGCCAACTTCTCTCAAGGTCATGGATTTAAAGACAACCCACCAAATAAAAGCCCCCAACAACAACAAAAATATCCCCAACAAAACCAGCAAGACCCAAATAATAGCTGTCTCAGGTTTGTTTTTGCTGGGTTACACAGTAAGTCTTGTGTAGGCTTTATTTGTTTTAAATTTCGTGCCTAACAATTTCTTAGCCAAACAACCTTGACAGTGTCTCCTTAACGTATTCATTGCAACACACGGAGACATCACTGTGAATTTATTTACATCTCTAAGTATTTCAGAGGCCTGCATTTTCCTCACAATAATCTGTGCTGAACTTCAGGATAAGCTTTACTGTCCATTTGGATTGATTGATTGATGGGCCTGTGAGCCCAGTTACTCTGCTGACAAGCTGAGCTCGCAGGAGCTTAGTCTGGGTAAATAAACAGGGCAGTGAAGTGAGAAGTATGTGACTTTGTAGTATGCTTTTTGCAAGCAGACTATTGTTTCACCTCAAGATTACCTAGAATATATCAGATTGGCACTTGTTGGAGCTGGACATCACTTAACCTTGCACATTGGAATAGAGAACAGTTGCTGATTGCTTTGAAATGAGCTTGTGTTCACCAAGCTATTAAATGATAGTTAATACAAGATTGACAAATAATTTGAATTCATGAACTCATCAGGCATTATTTAGATGTAAGTTTTTTCATTAGCATTTATATTTGCCAAGCATCTCTTTTTGCTTTTCATGTGTACTACAGACAGGTTCCATTTCTTTTTGTGTCAGCAATCATTGGTGTCATGGTTAATACTAATCTTGAACTCCTAATGACTCTTTCCATCTTCTGGTCTGCTATGAGCAGCCTGGAATCTTTGACTAGGTTGATCTGTGAGCTCCTTTTAGGCAGTGCCATAAAAATGTAAAAGTCCTGCTGTGTTTAATTAAAACAGAAGCATCAGTATCTCTTATGTACAACTAATGGCATTTTCTTTTAAATTGGAAGATATAGAAAAGCTAGTCCAGATCCTCTGCTGATAATTTACATTTATTAAGGGTCTGGCATAGTGAGGCTGACGATGGAATTATGATTGCATTTATTTTTTAGTTAATGCACGCAGTTTGAATTAGGTACTTCAGCCATTGCACTGTGTTTCAGTAATGAACATTATCATTGATAACTATAAATTACAGCTCCAAAAAAGATAGACACATTCATATCCTTCTTCAGGCTTTATTAAATTTTTCTGACATTTAGAAAGCACGGTTTGATTTCCTACTGTTATGCATTAGAGTTTTAGGAGAACTCAAATGGGATATATTTGCACTGTGAATAATCATGGTTTGGGGAACAATATATTCAGAGAATTGATTTAGAAGTAATTCTTCTGAATGGCATCCTTCAAATGAGGGTGTATGTCAAAGATCCAGCTTTGCTTTTTCTTCTTATCATTGCCAGAATTACTTTTCTGCTCTTTTCCTAAAGCATGCAGGATGCAGAATTTTCCTTGACATTTGCTTTTTCTGCTCAGGGCTCATTCCATTTCAATGAGATGTCCTTCTAGCACCCTGAAGCACGTGGGGAGATAAGATGCTGTAGAGATACAAACTAGTAGGGGAATGTCTAAGCACTTGGCCCATCACCTGGGATGTGCAGAGGGACTAATTCCAGCTAAGGCAAGCAATGGAAGGATCCCTGTGGCATGGTAAGTTGAAAGTTGGTTATTACTCATAAAGGAGAATAACTGAAGTTAAAATTTCATTTGCTGAACTTATGCAATTTCTTGGGGCCAAAACACTTAGAAGGGGTGCTGCAAGCACACCTAGAAAAAGCCCAGGTGTTACTTTACATTGTTTCAAGGCTCCCACTTGGTCACAAGGTCAAGAAATTACAAGATCAGTCTATATTCTCTGTTCTTTTTGAATCGGACAATCTGTACAAATAAAGAGATTCTTATGGAGAAATTCACGAGCTGAACCATTTATATACACAGAAGAGAACTTGATTCTTGAGAAGTCATCTGATTTATTGCTTCTGCCTCAGAATAAGGTCAGTAGTGTGTCAGACACTGACAGACACTTGTCCTATATTTTATTTGAAATGCATGATAATGGAGGCTCTATATCTTTCTCACTTCAGGTCTTCTATTGGTTCACTGTCCTTGTCTATAAAGAGCTTTCCTGGAAATATCCTTCTATCTTCTTTTCTGAAGTTCAAGCCTATTTTGCACTACGTTCTGTCCCTCATAAGTATCCAGAGCAATCCATTCCCTTTCCTTTTTTATGCTATGCCTTTGCAGTCTAATAATATTCTTCCTTTCATGCTTTACTTTTCTGGACTGAAAGCCAGCTCTTTCAGCTCTTCCATGTGGGTTCATATTCTCTTTTCAGTACTTTGTTTGCCACTCTCTGTGCATGTGCATCCCTCTTGTAGTGTGTGCCCAAAGCAAGGCACAGTTGCTTGAATTTTGCTCTGCTTGCTTATTTTGCACCTTCTATAGGATGCAAAAAGACATTTCAAGTTTCTTGCAGCTGCCAGTGATGGTGTTTTTCACATACCATGGTCTGACAGTGTTGATTTAGATTCACCTTGTACCCCACTATGCTTCTGCCTCATTGCTCGTCACCCTCAGCTGATAATTTTTGCCAATCATTAAATGGTCCTATTTGAACTGAATTCTCTTTTTTCTCAAGTCATTTTTCTAGTTTCTCGGCAATGCAAATCCTGTCCTCCAGCAAGTGTATTGTTGCTAAATGTGGCACTATGTGCAAACTCAGTATTCCAATATTGTGTTATTTAAAGAGAAAATGGGGGGGAAAAAAACTAAAACAAAGAAACCCTTTGGATTTGGCAGTGATAGGCTGAACAGGTGAGGCTGACTGTTGAACACCAGCAGTAGCTCAGACTGCCAGTCTATTTTAACAACTGAGTAAATCAGCTGCTGCTGAGCCTGGGGAGAAGAGAAGCAGCCAAGTGTGCAAGCCCAGTCTGCTGTTGCAGCTTTGGTCGGATAGTATAGAAAATAAAATTACAAGAGAAGGCAAGGAGATATTTATGACTTTTCATTAGAATCAAAGTGATTACCAATTTAATCCTATTAGAGTGATAATAATGAAAATAGATAATATAGATAATATTTTGCACTCATTTGGATATGAAATTAATTAACCCCCTGAAAAGTATGCAGTGGAAGAGGATTTGTAGAGAGATTCTGTAAGGATATGTAGAGAGAACTGTAAGGATATGCCATAAATTACAAGTGAAGTAAATTTTACTTACTGGAAAGAAATTATTGGGGTACTCATTTTTTAAGGCAATTACTGCAGTTATTACTGCAGTTCCCTTGTTAATTAAAACACCTTTGAGAAAATTTTATATTATCACAGTTTAAAATGTGTATTTTTTCTAGTTTTTACGTATTTCTCTGCATTTTTATTCTTAAAGGAATCTGCTGATATTTTCTTTGTTAATTTTAGGGTCCATAAATACTGAAACTTGTCAAACTACAAAAATCTCTTCCAGAAGACCACTGAAGAAATGGTGGCTAATATACAAATCAACAAACATTATTAATAGTTTATTATGGGTATAAATAGTAATTTTGAAAAGCTGTTCCTACTCATTAGAATTAAAAAGATATTTTGCTTGTCTCATGAAGAATACACCAAGTTTTCTAAGGGGTTTTGCCATCTGACCTCAGTTGTTTTGGCCAACCCAACCCATTTTCCTCCTGCTCTTTCCCAGAACTATTTCTCCTTTCCATCCTTTCCCCACAGCAGTGCTGGCTGCCTGTCATACAGCACATCCATGCAGCCAGGCTGTGCTGATCTTTTTCCCTTGTAAGAATGGGGGGCACTGGTTCAGACTGGTGGTCTGTTCAGCCTGGAAAGTGATCTCCAGCAGTGTCCATAAGCAGGCATGATAGAGAAGTACAGGGCAGTCATGTAAACATTTCTGATTCTTTCCAAATCTCTAGCTGGGTTCAGCTGAGAAATTTTCTGGCCTTTTCATTGCTCAATTAGTAGTCTGCTCTGGATCTTTCCTCTTTTTACTTCTGCTGTGTTGCTCTGACTCTATGAATTGCATCTGCGCTGTCCTGTCATAGAGATCTACTGCCTGATGCATGGAACCACCTCCTCCTGTTTGTTTTGAATCTGTTCCTCCTGCCTTATAGGATAGCCTGTATTTTATCCAAAATTTCATAGATTTATATAACCCCAAACTGTCATCTCCTTTCTTGACAGGATGTTCATCATTCATGCCTTGTATAGAAGATGTTCATAACATTTGACAATAGCTGTAAAACTTGTGTAAAGCATAACACTTGGATCAGTCTAGTCCACATGGTCATAAATCTGTTCAAAGGACCCTCATGAGGTTTCTAAGGTGGGATTTCTGTTTACAGAATCCATATTAGGTCTTCCCAAGTTTACTGCACTTATCCAAATGTCATCAGATCTGTAACAGAAATCAGACACTCAAACAAAACTAGATAGTAGCTGAATCTCTGTACTATAAGCAGCCTCTACTTATTGGCCTTAGACACTTGCCAGGCTTAGAGTACAGCAGCTCATGATGTTCCTCCTCCACCTTACCCCAAACACCTATTTTAAGATTGGAGATAAATTTGACATATTTCAGCCTGCATGTGCCAAAAATTTGTGCCTGTAAGTTCTCTGAGGAAGATCCTCTAGTAGAGATTTGCTCAGGAGGTTCTAGAAAGAGGGATAGATGCTTCATTGGAGGATACTCATTGACCCATAAATTATTTACCTCTTCTTAGAGTCCCATGCAAAGTATTTATGTGACATTTCCCATCAGTACATGAAGGTCACTGAAGTGACCCCAAACAATTGCATTTTCTGTCAGCTCATTTGGCCTTTCACGGAGAATGGTTCAGTAACACAAAGCCATTATCATATTGTTTAGGCCTGGAATTTAAACCCATGCAGATTCTTGAGATGGTTGGCTTTTTGATGAGGTTTACCTCCATACTGTCATAAATGTGTTGATCTATTGTGACAACAGTACTGTTTACTATTTCTGCACTGAATATCTTGTCATGGCATTACAGTACTCCAGTGATTGTTTTCCTGTCACCAGGTTTTTGATATGCTTAGTAAATCAGTGTCTTTATTTAGAGATAGACATTCCCACTTTATTTTTAGCCTTCTAGCATTTGTGTAGATGTCTTTACCTCTGTGTTGATTCTTTTCATGGTTCTCCTTAAGTGTCAGTCCATTTGCATTTTACTTCTTCTTTATTTTCAACTTGCAACCTAGAGATGAAGATATTTAGCATATTCTTTCTTCCAAGCATCTTCCCAAATCATATGCTCTTATACATACAGCAGTCTTTCCTTATTGCTCACTTTTCACTGACACCCTTCCTGGTTTCAAGAGAAAACAGTTTAATTTCTTGACTCGTTGTATCTTCCCTTTGGAGTCCTTTTCTCCCCTCATTTTTGTCCCCAGTGTGCAGATAGCAGGTAAGAAGTAAAAAGGAGCCTGAATACTGTAGAAATCAGGTCATATAAATAAAAGGAAAAGCAATATTAACTGCAAAATTTATTTAAATTGAACATAATAAAGGTGAAAAATGAGCAGAAGTAATACCATGGGTGTCACATTTTCTGCTAATTCCAGAAAATTTATCTCAATCAGATAAAAGCCTTACAGAAAAGGAATGGTTAAAGAAAAAAGCAAACCACAAAATTTCTTCTTGTGAAACTTTAGATATCTCAGCATCTCGTAAGGCACATACACCCTAATTCAACAAGGCTCCTAAGCTCCTGCTTAATTTAGATGGCTTAGATGATTTCCAGAGTATTCTGCTGTACACTGAAGTTTAATACATATTTAAGTATTTAAGTGAAGTGGGTTCCTCCTGGAACACGCTGGATAGAGAAACGAACTTGAAAAATTATGAAATACTATAGGCAAGAAGCTTCTAGAGATATCCCACATGAGTAAACATAAACCATGAAGAGAACAACCTGTAGAATATAAATTACTAGAAAGACACCATTAAGGCAAAATAAAAGGTATTTTAGCTTGTGAATGAGTTGATAGAAAGGATGTAAAACGTTAATTAGATTATATATTACTATGCCCAGAAAAAGAGTAGACATACAGAAGGATTGGAAGCCAGTATAGTGGTAAATAACTCACATATATAATTAAAAAATTAATAACCAAGGACTTTATAACATATGCAGTGTGAAATATATATTGAATGTATTATTAATGATACTTTCCCTCAAGGTGCATAAAATATTTATAATATATTGTATGCTTTCTCACAGTAGAAACTTGTTTCTTCTTATATATTTTGTTCTCTGAGGTTCAGCAGATATTGCCATTATTTTGGTTATTGTCTTATCTGTCCTACTGCAGAATTAAGATCACAAAGGGCTTCAATAAATCCGGTGAAATCAGTAGTTTTGACTACATGAGGATTAAAGTAGAAGTTACCCCAAATAAAGATGAGATAATTTAAATAATCACAACAAGAGAAGTTGTCTTGCACACTTTATTTATCAAAGATAAATAAATAGATAAATAGAATCCATGTCATGCCCCTTATTTTACAAGCAATTCTTACATAACAGAAAACTCACATGTAGGGGTGCTAACTTTGCGTATTTACTAAGCTTTTTTTAATCTAGAGGTCGATGGGACTATAACTTCATGGGTCTCTTTCCTCACAAGAGAAGGTTTTCTGGTAAAACTACTGGAAAAACAATACAGTAAAGCAGTCTGAGCTTTGCCTAAGTCATGTAAATGCTTGTACAGGACAAGAACAAAATACACGTGTTCTAAAAGTAGTAGAGCCTCACTAGGCCAGGAGATTCTTAGAGCTACCCTTGGCCTTTAGGGGGCTCTTGTCACTTGATCTTCTTTCCTCCAAAAAACCTTTCCCTTAAAAATACTGAAAATTGTGTAAACTGTTTGTTTCTGCACATCATTGGAAGCTGCAGCTTTGTCTTCAAAGACATGACTTCCCACAAACATCTGTCTCTCCCTGAAGAGCAAATCCTCATAGATAGAACATAAATACTGGCCTTTAACTTATGGGATTGCAAGCAAAATCCAGGCCAAAAAATCCTCTGTCATCTTTCTGAGCAAATAACTACTAAAATAGCTTGTGCAGTTTGGTTTTGTGCTTGTTTTGGCTCACACATGTACTAGTGGTCTTTGAAATGTCCAACTCCAACTGCAAGTGAGTAGGCTAGGGAACAGTCAGGTGACTTTAACTACCACAGTGCCACTAGAACTCTGATGAGATTAAATTATAGGCTCCAAGCTCAGAGTCTTCTTGTTTGCTTTTTTCTTTTTAAATCTGATGTTGTATGTGGATTCAAATCCAATACTGCACAGCAGAATCTCCAGCTGATTCACTGCTCTGACTGTAATCCTATTTCCACTCCGTTTGCAGCAGTTCCATGCTTGTACTCCTTTCAGATTTTGGCATGGCTGCACAGGGCAGCTCCATTCATGGATCCTTCAGCTGCAAAGGGGGAAGGGGTGAGACACAGGGCAAGATCTGTTCAGTACCTTTTGAATCTAGTCACTCATGGATCCATAGACTTTCTAGGGAACACAATAGCCTTCTGCTGAGATTGGAGCAGCAGGACTCTGAGGTTCAAATTGAAGCTCTGAAGGTGTGTGCTGCTGCAACTTCAAGAATTTCTGCTACCTGACTCAACCAGGTCCTCATTTCCTTAGGCCCAGCCTAAGGTCTGGCTCCCTTCTGCCCCCACATTGTCCTTGTCTCACCAGGCTGTCTGCCTCTTTTGGTAAAACAAGTCTGTGTATGCATCTCTGTCCCACCACTCCACTTCTCTGTATTCCTTTTGGCTATATATGTATCAACTACTTTCTCTCTTAATACCAGAAGTTTAAAGAAAACTAAAATCAATTAAAAAGGGGACAGATTTGGGCAGAGATTTGGTGTAATAGCTAAATAACCAAGGTTAGAGGAGCATCTAAGGACAAGAAACAGTGTTTCAGTGGTAGTGAAAAGTAGACCAAGATGTATGACTCTGTTACTGTGAGAAATATGGAAGCAGGGAGAGATGGTTGAGAGAACTATTTTGAGTTTATAGAAGGAAAATTGGGAAAAATAGGAATATGGCAAAGAATACTATGTCAGTGAGAAGATGGACTCATGGGAATAAATAATTGATACCATATAGGAGAAGAAAGAAGCAGGCTTTCAAATGAATGAGTCTGCATGTACTGAACCTGCTTAGAGCACTCTGTTTCCTCAGAGAGAAATTACTGGAAAAATTATATGGGAGTACTTGACTCCTGGGTGAGGAAATTCAGAAATTGAAGCATCTTTTAGAGGACGTGAAAGGGAGGCTGAGAAGTAACAAAAAGTTATTCTGGCTCTTCATAAATTCATCAGCTTTGGGTAGATTTGAACTGGCTGCCTCCTGGATTGAGAGCAGGGTGACCAAGCCTCTATCAGTGCTGCAGCAGACGATGAGGGTAAAAGTGGAATTAAAACAGCACCACAGAAGCTTTTAGCTGTGATAATACTTGACATGGTGCCCTTGCATTAGCAGGGAAGAGTATCTGATGATCCAGAAGTTCCCTCATGGTTGCAGCTTCCTAAGTTCACTTCTAGAGCCTTAATAATACTTTAAGAAAATGGTACATACCAGCAAAGGGTACTGAGTAAGCTTTTAATACAGTCTAGTCTTAAAAAAAATAGTTGGCTGTGTTTGAACCAGGTGGAAGCAAGACCATTTTATCTTGTTGCTATATAATGCTGACTTTATGGATACAGAAAAGATTTTCATTGTCTTCAGGATGCACAATGCGTCTGAAAGACTGAATTCCTGCTTGGGCTTTTAGAACATTTGCATAAATGGGTAAGGTTTGAAGTGCAAAATACTTCTGTCCTGTTCTTTCTTGAGAAATCCTTTTTTAAATAGCAGAAAAGGGGAAATGCAATCTCTACAGACTGAGAAGAATGCATCGTAATGGTAATAAAGGGTAACCTAATATTCCGGGTTGAAAAGCAGCATTTGACACAATGCTTATGAAGCAAAATGATTTATAATCTCAATAGAAATACTCTAAGAAAATATCACACTAAAGAGCTGTTAATACAAAGGCATTAATTTTACTGAAAAATATGGGTTTTTTTCTGTCCTACTGAGTCATTGTTAAAACAAAGAATCAATAAATTTTTGTAAACAAAGGTTGGTCTTCTGATGTCACTTACAACGTATTATCATGTGCATTAAAGATTTTCTTAGGATTCCATGTACTTTGTTGGATTTTAACTCAGGTATTACTCAAATGTAAGTCAGAAATACCTTCCTAAAAATCACTGGTATTATGCTAAAAAATGAAACAAACAATGAGCTTGGTTTACAATGGAAGCTAGACCTTGCTGCCCTAACTTTTCTAGCTCTCCTATTTCTACTATACAAACAGTGTAGCTGGTGGGCTAACCATTACATGGGGAAAGTATACAAGGTTAGATTATTGCACCTTTTGGAAATCACACCTAGATTCCCAGTGGCTTCATAAAACATTTCACGACCATATGAGTATGGTAGTTGTGAGACCAGCTTCCCCTGGCTAAAGTTATCATGTACCTGGAAACTCTCCTTCTAAAATTTAAGCAAATCTTATGAAGAAATTCTGCATTTTTGGAGCTGGCTTCCCCATGTAAAATTTGGTCTGGCCACTTTTTCATGGTGGCTGTAGTGCTGGTAGCAAGGACGTGTATACCTTATGCTTGGCACATACCTGTACATGGGCAGTGTGTTGTACTCCTTAACACAGGTATGGTGCTTTTTGGTCCATGCCTATAGACAGAATCGTTATACCAACATTCCAAAAGCAATGGATACATTCCTGTAATTGCTAGAATTAATAAAAAAGTTTATTAATAATTATAAATCTGTTAAAAATAATTATTCATTTACAAGAGGAATGTGGAAAGGACACTATAAGAATAACTATTCTGTGTATATTACTGTTTTCCATTCCTGTTATTGTTTAATGCTGACTTTCTGCAGAAATTTTTATCCCTTTCCGTTAAATGCCTGAAGAAGCAGAGGGGTTTAAATGTTCCTGAATTACCCTGAAGATGATTCCTGTAATTATGTAGGGTCTGGTTTGCCAGTGCAGAGTGTTTTGACAGTACATTTCTGCCCAGCTGCCTTCCTTCTCTGTATCTGCCACAACAGAGATTGCACATTCTCTTTGCTCAGTATTTGCACCATGCACTTCAGAGTTTTACTCCAGAAGAGGGAATAATTTTCTCTTTATCACACCGGTAAATGAATAACAGCTTTCTCCAAACAATGTTAGAGAACAAACCTTTTTAATATTGTCTTTTTATAAAAAGAGTTACAAGATTGAAAAAAGGAGACAAGAAGCCTTTCCTCACTTTATTTCAGTATAAATGAATTTCAGAATAAATTAATTCATAGGCCTATATTATTATGAAAATGTATCTGAAAACATTATCTTGAAAAAATTGCAGGAGTGGTAGTTATTGGGATGCTCCGTTTATCCATGTGCTGTTGTTAGATTTTTCAGGAAAATAATATTTTTGGTGTTTGAGGAGGACACTGAAAACTTTTCATTTCAGTGATGGTGGACTTTGTTTCATTGGGACTTGTTTGGGAATTCTGCAAAGGTGGAATTTGATACTTTATGTAATAGGCTTCTCTTGTATAAAACAAATTGTTCCTATGGCTTTGTAAACTTACAGTTTTACAAAGACAATACAAATCTATCGATGGCATGGAGAAGAGTTTACTGTCAAAGTACATATACTAGAATTGAAAGAGAGAAAAAAAAAAAAATCTGTTTTTCAGTGACTCTAACTGAAACACAGCCTTGTACCTGAATATGAGTTTGTGATGTTTCTACACTAGCAGGAATCTTAGTTCAGGATAACTAATGTCCTAAACCACCTCAGATATTACTTCATATTTAAAGTAATAAAGATATTACTTTAGATCCTCTGTCGAACTGCAGTTACTTTGTGCTGAGAGAATGCTATAATTCTAGAACTGACATAGCTGCATAAAGTCAGATTAACACTGAAGGAAATCTTCGTGCCATGAAACCAAGTCAGATCTTTCTCCACTGTTCCTCTATGCAGTCTTCTTATAATAGATGGAAAACAATGTCAAACCAATGTTGTTTTCCCCTTGCTGGCTACTGACAGCTTATTAATTTAGAGTATTTCCTGCCTTCTCTGGTTTACATCTTGGATTGGTTGTCACAAGTGAATTCAAAGAGTAATGGTACAGGTGAGTCAGGTAACGTGCAGACAGCCTGCTCTAAACCAATCCAGTCCAATGTGTTTTATACTCTTGCTTTCTGTTGATGGCTCCTCTATTAGGCTTCAATTTATTTCAGATTCATATTCATTTTTTCATCAGTGAAAACAAAAATGCCATAAAGAAACTGCTGTGAGATTCCATTGATTCCATCCTATCCCTTATGGCTTTCTTTCAAATGAATGACCTCTTACATTTCAGCAGGGCTTGTGAAGAGTAGAGACCTTTTCTAAGGCAAAGATGCATTTTTTAAACAGAAATTAACTGAGTTGCTTGCAAGTGCAAACAACATGACTGCTCTGCGCTGCCACAGGTTTTGTGAAAATGAAATGGGTAAAAAGCCAGCATTGTTTAAACCAGTTTCTGAGAGGACAACTTTTACATACTCAGAGCTGTGTTTGTTAAGAAAAAATTCATCCAGATGGAACAGATTGAGCATCTTTATCTGATGTGAACAGATAGAAGAAAGATGATTGAAAGAAAATGAAGAATTTCTCCCACAGAAAATGGCTTCTTGATCTGTGAAAACTACAGGCTCCTAGTGAAGTGCAGTCAAGGCTTACAAACACATTGCCATGGTACACCAAGTTTGAAATTCCAGCTGACATTTCAAATGGTATTTGGAGTTATGACAAATCTGATTTATTTGAGTCTCTCTCCAAAGCTGCCATAAAAGAAGTGTTGATTTGGTGACTTATTAGTCACGGCACCTTCAGACATCTTTTTCTAGTTATGGAAATTGCTATCAGATCTATATGTTCTTTTCTGCAGCATAGGTTAATATTTTTTTGTAAAGATGCTGTTGATTTGACTGGACTCTTAATTTTCCAGTCAAGTTTTCAGCAGAATGCATGTTTCCTTAGAAAAATACCCTGTCAAACAATATTTTAGATAATAAAGGAAAATGCCTTGCAAAATGCTGATTTGGGTGATTCAGAAGAGACTTACTTCATCTCTGCAATGAAAAATTGACCTTTGTGGTTTTATAATTCAAGTAAAATGTAATTGAAATATATTAATAATTGTTGTTGCCTGAACATCATTTATAAAACTTCTTTTCAAAAGTAAAACAAAATCATTAATTACAACAATCATACTTTCAATAATGAGGCCCTTAGGAAACAGTTGCTTTTGAGGCAGTATTTAAATACAAAATCCAATTGCAATTGTGATCTTAGGGTTTGATCCAGAGTTGGAGTCACTAAGAATGATACTTGAGTAGAGATGTCAATGAGAATATTTTTCCACAGATGCTTTCATTGATTTCAGTTAAATGAAACACACTTGTGTTTCACCATGCAGTTTCTTACACCAAATAGATGCTTCAAAGTGGGGAAATCTGGTGTACTGATTAAATCCTGTGCAAGGCCTTTCTAGTACACGTAACACTAAATAAAAGGCATTGTCTGGATAAGATGCGAGGGACAATGCCAGGGAAGCCAAGATTTTTGCCTTCTCCATTGATGTTCTGTGTGTTGTTTCAGTAATGCAGTGTATGTGTTGTTTCACTACTGTACATTAAGTAGCCACAGAAGGGGAGCAGAGATAGTTTGACTGTGTCTATCTACCCATCCTAATCTATTCTGATCCCTTTCATTCCTGCTAAGGCAGAATGCAAACACTAATAAGGTTGTGCTTAGAATATTCCAGCTGTATCTTCCCAATGCTACTTAACACTGTTCTCTCCCATCAAACCTGCAAACAACAAAACCTCTATAGATTTTCATATGAGAGAAAGAAATTTAAATGTCTAAAAAAAAATGAAATCTGGAGACTTCCTCCTTTTGCCATTTTATATGTTAATTCTACCAATAATTCTGTATGTTGGTTCAATGAATAAGCTATTATTGTGTGTCTTAAAAATGCAGAAGCCAGAGACTAGTGATGGCTACAAATTGTTATGTTGAGCATGTCCTTCACAGCACCTGACCTGACCTAGGTCTGATCCTCATTTATAAAGCATAGCAAAAATCTACTTAACAGATGCTCAGAGGATACATTTTCATAGATTCTGAGTCTCACTGGTGTTACTTTGCTTACATTGCTGAAAGCAGGAGAGAATATGTCTGAAATGAACCATGTACAACAAAAAAGAAAAAAATAGAATGAAAGAATGTGTTCATTTTGAGTTAACGAATCAACTATAGGTCTGCTGATATAGAGCTGATAGGTCTGCTAACTGTAGTACTCAATGGAAAATCAACACCTTTGCACTCACTGAGTAGCTCACATCAGTTAATGAGATAGCAAAGTAATTTTAAAAGTCAAGAAAGTAAGGGAAAATTTTAAAAGCCATGAAGTCTTATTCTGTCTTATTTCCACTTGCATTCAAAGTGTGCCACTTTCCCACTGTTCTTTCTAGTCAGCAAGGCTTGTGGGCATGAAGCACTGGGTTTGGTAAAGAAAATGCATGGTTTAAGTCTACTTTTGCAATGTAAAAGACCTATCACCATCACTCAGCATCTCTATCATGAACTAACAAAACCTTTAAGAATCAGTGGCTGATCTCAGCCTTGCTAGGTATGTTCTAAAACTAAGAAAAACGTAGTTGAATGTATTTTTGAGTTTTTCAGCCCTTCTTGCTAAATATAGTGTGGAAAACCTGAAATAAGGGGATCCCTTCTGACATTCTTCAGCACAATTGTGACCTCCCATAGACTCATTGTGTGGATTTTCCTTCACCACCTCCTGATTCTGCCGGTTCTGCTGTGAGCATTAGGATTTTTGCTGCAATAGCTCAATGATGTAAATTGTTATTGCTTCAGTGAGGCCCATGGGGCTATGCCACATTGTGTCTGCTGAAGATCTGATCCATAAAATGTCTTGGGAGTTGCTTTTCACTGTTCTATAAATTACCAGAACACTGTTGCAAGAGGAAAAGTGTTTAGTAAGACAACACAACATTTTGCTTTTCATGAAGTGTTAAGAAAGCAAAAATAAAAAAAGACAGAAACAAACACATGTGGCAATATATAATAGGGGTCAGATTCTAAGCATCTTTTTTTAAACATCCAGAGCAGACGAACTGGGGGGGAAAGAAAGATTAGTATAAAGAACAGCAGATGGACAGCATGTAGTACGTGGGACTCCAGCAGCTATCAATCTGACTTTTTGAAATCAGTCTGACTTTTGTTAAGTACATGGCTGTTCACTACTGAATAGAGGGGAGAGAGGTGCAAAGATTATGGCCACCATCTGTCTTAATCCAGAACAGAGACATTTTCCTATGTCCAGCTTCCAGAATCAGCTGACCCGTGAACTCCCTGACTTGGTAGCTGCTTTCACCAGACTGCAGCATGGAGACAATCCAATAGACAGCTGTCCCACAAGCCTGAAAGCCTCAATTTTATGAGTCCATAAGATTAAGCTGCCTTGCAGATTCAGACATTAATGTACAGACTAGGACTTCCAGATTTTTGGATTTTTTTAGCAAGAACCTGGAAGACCTGAGAATCCAGTTAGATGTGGATCACCTTTGAAACCTGGCACCACACAAGGAGACAGGAAATCTATTTGAATTTGTTATCACCCTTCTGAGGCAAAGCTGAAGCTATGGATTCCTTTGAATTGAGGTGCTCAGTTTTGTATTAGCAACCGCAGAAATTGCAGAGAGCATGTGGTGTCCTCTCCCATCCTGTTCATTTCCCTACTCACGTAGCAGTGTCAGAGCGGCTCAATCTTATCACAGTAAGAGTTGTATACAGAAGTTACATATAATGTCAGGACCAAAACTGAGCATACATCTCACCAGAGGACAGCATCAATCCCCCTGGTATGTAAGAAATGTTGAATGCATGAAAAAGGTACTGGGAATGAGGAGAAGGGGAAAGGATTCTTATACAGCAGATTTCTTTTCAGCATAAGTCAAGATCATAATAATTGTTACTCTCTTTTCCGAGCTTAAACCTAGCTGAAAGCTGTTGGTTTTTCAATGCTACATTGCCACATGCAGCCATCCAGGCTCTCATATGAGTATACCTGCCCCTTCAGTAGCCAGGACAAGATTTGATCAGTTATACCTATGTAGAACAACTGTGCATCAATGTAATACTTTTACCTTCGCATGGTAGTTCCATCTTCTCTTTTATTCCATCAATTCTTGGCAAATACTGTTTTTTCCTTCTGTATATAATTCTTCTATTGAATTTACTTGTTACTTTGGTACACAATGGACCCTTTCAAGAGTTTGGTTTATATTCTGTGATTTCTAAATATTGCCCTCCCAGCACCCATTTCACCAGTGAAATTGCAGGACCCAATCCTCCAGAGCCAAGGAGGAACACTCAGATTTATTTTTTTTTTCTCCTATTTAACCTTTTACTGAATGTCAATGTGTCCTGATCTCTGCAAAGACATTGAATTATTATTTAATGGACTGCTGGAACATGAGAGTATTTTTTCACACACACACACAGAGAAGTGTGAGGGATCACTTCACTCAAGGAATGAACCTACTCCTGATTTATGTTGCTGTAAAGAACAGGTTCCCTTTTATCAGAATGACAACTACAGTGAAGGAAGGAAGCTTTAGAATCAACATGAAGAGAACCAAGAAACAGCAGACTTTAGGAAATTCTTCCCTTTATGGTTGATAGTGTATAAACAGTGGTCTAGTGGTACACATGGAAGCTGACTAAACAGAAGGAAGAATTTAAGGCAATACTGCCATATGGGAAATGCTTGGATTGTTTCAACATTTAACGCCAAGGGGAAAAAAAGTATTCCTGAAATGTTGTAGAAACAGACAAGATAAACTTGGCTCTACTGCTAGTCATTCAACTGTTCTTCCTAATCCTGAAACTGTTATCTGAAGGGCTTATAGTATATTGAGATCATTTCTTTGGCACTCTTAAAAAAAACTGAAAAAGAAGAAAGAAATAATACCAGAGGAAATTGTCTAAGAGAATTGGCTGTCACAGACCGAGAAGGATTTGTTATTTGGGGGCTTAGATCCCAGTCATGCATCTGACTCCTTTTAGTTGCTCTAGTGACACCAGGCAAGTAGAAAACCAGCCCAAATGGCCGGCTTAGAACAGTCCTTGGAAGCACAGCTGCTTCAATGTGATCCTCATCCAAGCACAATGGGTAGATGGGTGGTAAAGCTTTTAATTTTGCTTTCCTTAGAAAAGCTGTGCTCAAGTCAGAGGTTACTAGAAATGCAGTCTTGCATGCTTGAAATGAAATGCAAGATCCATGCATCATTAAATATGGTTAACAGACTGGATCAGAGTTCTGATTGACAGCCTACACTTGCACCTGTAACACTTATTGTTTATTTGTCTCTGACAAATTAATCCTTGAGCACTGACTACTCCAAAACAAGGTCTATCTTCTTGTGTTCTGACCAAGTGTTGCATCCGTAACATGGAACAGTTACATCATGGGGGATATAGGTTCAGAATAAATTTCGAGTATACTCAGGAAAGATACAAGATATAAGCATTGTAATAATCACAGTTCTGTTGCTGGATGAAAAAATTAGTCCAGCCTACCTTCCTCTGTTTTATTGAAACCTCTGTAGCTAGGTCTCTCTCTAAAAATGAGGAGAGGATTAAACAGTGCCTAGTTTACCTGTAACATCTATGGTGGTTTTAAATATGTGACTTGTTAACCAAAATCCAATTTTTTCTTCTACATTCATCCTGAGCAAACTGTAACAGAAAAGGGACTGATCCTAAACTGTCTATGCTGGCAGTGTCCTACTTTGGAGTCCCAGGCAAATGTGGACTCTCAGGAGTACCATTAAACATGCTGGGAACAAGAAGTACAGGTCATGTCCTATTTCCACTTAAATATTATATGTTGCAGCACAGAAAAAAAAACCCAAGGGAGATAAAGCATTTATTTCACTATGTGAAGAACTTCTGCAGTATGTACACACACAACTTGTGTTTTGTTTGACAGAAAGATCTAGGACACCATCTTAACCTTCAAAGCTCTGCCAGGTCATTCCAGTTTCTCATGTTTTCTTTTTTTGTGCAGCTCAATAGTGAAGTCTGATCTTCTACCAATCACTGCAGTAGGCAGTTCAGAAGTTACAAGTCTCAGAAATGTCAAACATAATGAAAAATAAGGGAAACATACAGAAGAAAGTTGTTCCTGTTTATTCCACACAATGTGCACCATTCTTTTACTCATCAGTGACTGCAGCGTAAAGGTTCTCATTCCACTTTCTCTGTTACTCTTGTAGCAACATTGACCTACAGTCCTTTAAAATAACATCTTTTGCAGAAGGAGCAGGACTTGCCACATCCCAATACCTAAAGAAAACACAGCTTTCTACTTTTACAGATTTCTGCTGTAAATTTCAGGTTTGTTTTGCAGGTAAACTGAATGCCTAAAAGCTTAAATATCTGATTTGCATCTTCTACCACTTAGCAGTATTTATTTGTTTGCTCAAGATGATTGCTTACTTTGTGTATCTCTATGAAATATTAAAGAGTTTTTCATAGCAATGTATTTTTATTCTTCTGCATTGAAACCCATGTCCCTTAAAATTGATAGTAACAAAATAACAATAACACCATTGAGTCATTTAGGCTCTCATTTATTCTGTACTTGAAAGATATTTAATCTCATCCAGCTTCACAGAATGAAATATATATCTGTGTTTTATATAATACTTTTGAGAGGCCAAATAATTATTTGTTTCTCCATCAAAGGCCAGCTTGAAGAACAGAGGACGAAACCAATATTTTTTTTTGAAGGCTACCATTCATAGAACTGTAATTTTGACCCACAAGCTCTTATAGACATTTTGTGTAATGTCAAAGATCCATGAGTATGACTTGGGCTATCATTATTAGGGTTTGGGTGCTATAGGACAAAAGTAGAATGCACTTCCACATATCCTCTTGTGTATTCTGATTTATGTGTGGAAAGCGGTTGTAGGTTAAATCTTTCTGGATGTTTAGGGTGGTGGCTTTTCCTTACCTATTTCTAAAATATATTGCCTTTATTACAAAAAGCCCAGCTTTCAAAGCAGCAGGAAGTGCTAGAAAGGTAAAGAGGACTTGGGATTTTAAAATGTATTATTATATGCAAGAAATCAACCAGCTTGTGATGTTTCTGTTTCAGATCAAGAAGCTGGTTCTGTGTGTTGCTTGAATATGAGATTCATTGTTATCGCTTGCAGATACCACTCATTTCTAGCCTGGCTGTCTTGTGAAATAATGGGATTCAAACTTGTCACTATTCCAATGCTGATTATTGCCCATTTTTGGTCCCAGGCCAGGGTGATTTTACAGGAAAAGTCCTAATTTATGATGAGGAGAGGAAACATTTTGGCATTTTTTATTTTTAAAACTGCAGTCATTGGCAGCACTCTAAAGTTTGGAATGATGTGAGTATTGCAGTCATATTAGGGTTGATGAATTACTGAGCAGAACGAAAGTGAGATATCTGAAGCTGTGTGGTGACTGCAGCTTATTGAACAAATCTCTGTGTGCATATTTCTGAATAGCACACTAATGACAGCTGACATGGAAGGCATTTAACAGTATCCTTCTATGTATAGGGACTTCATTATGAAGACGATCATTCCCTAAAGCACGGTACGTGTGCAGGTCTTTAGCAAGTATTTTTGGATCCTTTGAACTGGAAGGGAGAAAAATTGCTCCAGGCAGCCTGCTTTTTCTGGGGTTTTAGAAGAGCTTCCTGCTTTCCTGCACAGCCTTTCTGAGGCTTGGCTTTGGAAGTCAGGCATTGTCTGTGCAGATCAGAAGCACAGCTCCTGGTTCTGTGCATTGCTTGTAGCTTGGAAGTGCACCTTTATGAGAGGACAGAGAGGTATTTTTGAAGCATATATAGTGTAGGACTTTTCAGCGTCAAAAAACCATCAATGACTAAGTGTCAACAGAGAATGAAACATGTGACTTGTGAAGATAAAAGGGATGGGAAAATTGAATCTGTAAATATCTGAATAGAAGTCGCATTCAGTGACAGGTGTCACTTAGCTAAAAAGTAAACTACATACAGTAAGTTATTACTTTTTTCCTTCTCTTTATATCCCCTATTAAAATAAAAACAGCATGCAAATGTCCATAATGATTAGAGTGAGCAGATGCAGCGCTAAGGAAGTAAGAGGTCTTAGTTTTCCATCCAGTGCTATCCCATTGTCATATGCATACGGCATACGCTGTGTGAGATGTCAAAGATCATTATGTCATCTGCTGCATAAATTGCACATCCAAGGAGGGTGGAGGAAAAGCAGTCATGTCACTGGAAAATGCTAATCTGATAATAGTTTATGCAGCATTATTAGTGTCCTCCCCAGAGGACTCAAAAACTACTAGCTAGCTTTTCATGTTTATGAGTTATTTTAGGAATTAAACACAGCTGGTTGTGGGATAAGGTTTACAAGAGCTGAAGTTCAGAACAGCAAACAAAAAAAAAGGTAGAATTTCCTTTTGCATCTGAAAGGGGAATTTTGGGAAATAGAATGTGCAATTACTGTAATGGAACGGCTGAGCACAAAGAGCTATGTGCTTTCAACGTTAGAGGGCTTTATTTTAACCTAAAGCTGAAAAAGGAGGTGGGGGGAGAAGGTGTAGCCCATAAAAAGAAGCACTCCGTGTGTCTGTACAGCATGCCACCTTTGCTGTTTTGAATGCAACTATTTTTAAAACTATTTTGTAGAAGGTGAGGTGCAGAAACATTACAATCATAATTGTGTAGTACATTTGTTCACTGTACATCAGCTTAAACTGGTCAAACATAAAAGAATTTCCACATAAAGCTGTCAAAGGGAAGGAAAACACCAACTCAAGCATTCCTTCATATTATATTTTATACAATAGTGATGACTGGAAATCTGCAAGTAGAAAAAAGACTGAGAAGATTGAAACATAGGAATATCTGATGCAGATGATGAGGTTTGTTGACAATAGAATGCAGGATTAGAACAGGATTCTTTTGCTACAGAGGAGATGACCACTCAGACTAAGGCATATAACTTGCTTGCCTGCTTGGATGTTTGAAAGTGGAGGCTTGATTTGCTTTTGGTGTTGTGATAGGAATATTTAGAGATTATTGCTCACAGAAAAGGACTTAATCTTCCCCAATGCAACAGGATTAGCAACTCAAGTGGAAGCAACAGTGAATAGCATACAAGGTTTGCATGTAGAATCAATCCAGGGAACACAAAGCTGTTTGAAAGCAATCAAGCTCAGGAAAGGTACTTCTGAAATAAACAAACTTATTTTGTGCTTGTTTGTAAACTTAAAGTTGTCCAGAGTTATAACAACCACAGCCTGAATAAACAAGGACACTTGCCAAATTCCACCTGAAATCCAGGATATGAGTCCCCAAAACACTGAAAAAAAAAGAAAAAAAATCCTAGGGAAAATAAAGCAGATCTTTTATGAACAATACATATGTACACACACACACGCACATATATATGAAATAAGTATTTCCTATTATTCTGCACAAGCTGCTGTGCTCTAGATATGGTTCTTATACTTGAGCCTCTCTAATTACTAAGAAACTTCAAGAGAAGGTACAGGTAGCCTGATTCAAGGGTAGCTGACAAAGCTTGCTGTGTCCAGGTTGAGGTCTAGTCAAACTCCTGAGAGCAGGAGTAGTTTTCTGCGCTTCCTGAATAAAGATCAAGAGTTGGGGGTATTGTGTCACCGGTGCAATTTCCTGAATAAACTTTGCTTTTATTAAATTACTTTAGTTAAATTAGACAAAAATATCTGTGGTACCTACCCATAATTAATCTCACCTCCACTATATGGCCAGAATTAAGTGCAGAAAGTTGTAAACTGTCAGCATATGAGACTGGAGGGAGACAGGAAGGCATTTACCTCTTTCAAGCTCTGAAAGGGCTACTTGAAATGTAATGGCCTGCCCTATGAAATGTTGTCACCACCTGGATATTCTTAGAGAGCAATGGAAAATCTGTTGAAGGTTATCTTTCAACACTGTTGTAGAGAGAATTGACAATGTTCCCAGAAGAGGCAGAGGTAAGGTTGAACATCTGTCCACTCTGGAAAAGATATTTCCAAGACTGGAAACTGTGGAACTTAAAAAAACTTCGTATTTATGAAACTGTGTATTTGATTGTCACAGTAGATGGAGAATATAACCTACAAGAAGGGTCACAGCAATTGAATGGAACTCGGCTCCCTCTTACCTTATTGAACAATGGGTATACTGAAGTTTTATATCATGGTTTCACAGAAGAATAGGCCTTTTTATCAGTCTTTGAAGAATGACACTGCAGAGTTTTGAAGAAAGAGATAAGGCAGAGTTTTCCAAGAGGCTTTAACAGTGTCTTATTAAAGTTTTTAAAATCTGTGATTGCATTAGCCTAAGCAAAGAAATTCACCCTGTCACAGAGATTCAATGTATGGCATGGGGAAGTTTTATCATACAGCCTGAGAAATTTTGGAAAGGAGTCAAATGGATGAGTCTTCAGGCTAAAAATTTCTGGGAATGAGAGAACTTTTATCTGATGGAACAAAGCAAAAAGTTTTCCACTGAGCACTGGATGAGAACTTCTGACTTGTATAATAGGTAAGAATTTCAGTCGTATCACTGGATGTTGTTTTTAAACATGTGTTTACGAAATATGCAAAATTTAGTATCAGCGTTTCAGTGCAGCTGTGTTCAGTGCAAGGATAATTAAAACAAACAAACAAAAAGCACACTCTGACATTTCCAGGAGAAAGTGTCTTTTATGAAACAGTTTCACCTGTTAGTAGTAACACCCTCTCAGGTAGGGATGAATTCAATATGATTTTGGATATAACAGAAGAGATTGTACACAGAGAAGTATTCATGGAGTGCACATCTTTGGATGAGAATTAAACAAAAATCTTTGCTGAACAGCATAAGACTCATATCTCACACTGATATTTTTTACATAAAATCTTCGGCTTAGAGGTATGACTCAAAGGGAGAAGGACTTGGAAGTAGTAGAACAAGAAGTACACTAGAAAGAAACCTGGCACTCTTCATATTTCTCTAGCATGCCAATAGACTTACGAGCCTCATGAACTCTGTTTAGAAGCTTGTGGGTTGCTAGGAAGAAGCTAACACTATTGATTTTAATCCTTCTAGAACAAAAGGGAAAATGCTAGAAGACCTTGTGTTGTGAAACCAGAGCTGTAGTTATTACCTGGAAGACAGTTGAGCCTGAAGACTCTTCCAGAATTATCAATTTCCTTCCATTCGCTTTTGGTGATCTTACCTTGACCTGACTACATGAAAAGTAAAATCCATTTCGTCTTGATGTTCTTGGTCAGTCAACTCATAAGGTTGCTCCAAATACTTCATTCAAAGGAGCAATGAAACACCTAAATCCAGAATGGGCTTGAGTGGAGCTGACAGTGACGGAATAAAGCTGAAGAAGGATGGGAGGAAAGTCAAAAGAGTATATATTTACGAAATGTCTGCTGTGAAACTAGGGAGAGGGAAGTTTTTCCTTCACTGCTGCTGCAGAGAGGCTCTGCCCATTTATGGACCTAGTGCAAGTTATTTTGTTAAAAGCAGGTATTAAAATTGAAAACTGGGAGTAGCATGGAGTTAAAGAAGTTATTTAGAATATTGCCTACATGGTAACCACTTGTTGATTTTCCTGTTTGTCTCCGTGGGAGGATTTTGCACTGTGCAGTTTATGGTACAATTGAAATAGAACATTTTCTGGCAAGACTGTGAGCACAGCTTGTTTTAGTTGAAATAATCGATCCATTTGCACAACTGTGGTTCTGTTTTATGTGTACTTGTGCTGGCTTGTATAAATTAAAGTTCTTTTCATTACATGGAATCACACTCTTTTCCATGCTTATCCCATGGAAAAATACCATAGTCTTGCCTACTTGTTTAGATTAAGTTTATCTTTAGATTTGAGGTCAAGCTGAATTTTTCTCTGTCAAGAGAACTTAGCAGGGATTTTAGCTAGTGTCATTGTTATTTTTTGATTGTAATATGAGTACTAGTCTTGTCCTAGGATCATTTTGAAGTTTAATATAACAAATTACCTGCTATTTCAAGAATCTTAAGTGTTGTTTGTGAGGCCTATGGCCTTGATTTATGTTGTTTCTGTAAGTGTCCTATGGAGTGTCAAGTATAAATTTCTACAGAGCAGGATAAAAAGCAGTGGTTCTTCAGGCCTGCCTGAGCAAAACATTTATTCCCCAGACCTTTGTCATTGCGGACTGCAAGATTTGATGACTAATTCACTTCAGCATCTGTTTCTCATATGCAGGGCACAAGACTAATTTTAGTAGAAAACATTAATGGAGTGAGGTGCTGCTCAGTGTAAACAGAATAGTTTTACTAAGTAGTATTATCCTGCCTCAGTATTTTCAGATGCACTGGGTAAATTGCTACCTGGATATAAAGGTACCACTGTTTTTTATGGATGCTCTGTTAAAATGCCAGCTTCCCACAATAGAAAGTTGTGGGTTTTTTGCTATTCTAAGAAAAATAAATAAATAAAACCCCCACATATTTATAGGTACATGTTTACTATTCATTTCCTATACTGAAAGGTTTTAAAATCCTCTGTAAGGCATAAAATACCACCTGACTAATCAAAAGTCCTTGGAGAACATTCTTATAGATTTTGCCATTCTCTAGACTGCCTTAGTTCACTAGTGCCTTCCACAGAGGATTTTATTTTCTGCTTATTTGTTCAGACTATTATTGAACAATGAAGGTAGTCTAAAATTCATCAGAATATTGTTAGTTCATTATAAATTATTTTTTCCTGTGCTGACAATATGTACCTGTTTGACTGTCCCCTAGCTGAACGGGAAAAATGCAGTCAAGTGGCCCTCAGACACTGTGCATTTTAAATAAAGTGTACTTACAACTTATTCCTTTTTTTGTTCTGACTGCTCCTTCCTACTGCTGCACTCTTTGCTCTGTGCTTAGTTTGAACATAGACACTTCCCAATAAATATAGCTTAGACTTAGCTGGGTATTGAGAAGCCATGATGGCTTGTGAATGAGGAGTTCAACTGCATTAAAAAAAAAATCAATCAATTTCAAGACTTTGATGTGAAGACCATTAGAATCAATGGAAAGTACTTTCCTGAAATTGAATGGAATTTGGACAAGTATCTATAATGATTTTCCTATCTAGGGTGCTTCCATGCCAGAAACTTAGTCAAGCACATTTAAAGAAAAAAAATTATGTCCATGCATTTATTGTTCCTTCTTGCAACCTCTTGATAAAATTAGTCTCCAGTTTTCTAAATGCTTGCACTACAAGTAATGTATTATCTAACTGTACCATGATTGATACCCACTCCCTTTTGTGCATCAAGGCACATCTAACCACTTCCATGTTAGCAGCATGGGAGAAAGAAACTTGCTGCAAATTCCTGAATGTCTCCAGGAGACACAAAGCATGTCCATATGCCTTTATGACATAAGAATCTGCAAGAAGTCTTCATCACCTCCTTGCAAATTTCAGGACAAAATCAGAGAGTTCTGGACAGTTCATGCTGTGATCTGGCTTGTCTCCGTGCTGAAAAAAATCGGTTGTGAGAATTAGTGGCCCAGTTTAAATGGTTTACTCCCTCAGTTTGCTTGCTCACAACGACCACACATACTGATGTGAGCAAAGCCAAGAAGCTAAAGGTAATACATCTCCCACCAGCATTTATATCAATGGATTTTCTGGTGGATTATTGACTAGTTTGCCATAGAACAATGTCTCCAAGAGTGGCTTCTGCCTGGCTCCATTTCCTCCTGGCTAGACATATCCCCTGAAATTATGCAGAGCCCTGGACCATGCTGTGTTCATCCAAAAGAGAATCCACAAGCTCAGAGGGAAAAGATTATTATGATGTGAAAGATCCACTCCTCATCTGTGCTTGTTGGACACGTTTGGCAAGGATTATCACCAGCTGACCTCCCCCACGCAGAGCAGCTGGAGGAGTGATGTCAGCTCACTTTGTAAAGGAAAGATGAGTCAGTCTTCTCTTACTGCAATTCTTAATGCTGTTTATATTTTCTTCCCTGAAGAACAGATAGTACCTGCTAGGTTCTGCTAAAGCCATAAGCAGACAAGCATATCCTTACTTACTTGAGAATAAAAACCCTTACAGCATTGGTGGTTTTCTTCCCCCTAGATCTCAAAAAAATTACAGAGGTATGTCACTTGCTGTGGGTATCTAGGTAATTAAATGCTGTCATCCCTTCCATTTTCATAGCAATTGTATACATTGCCACTACTTGTTTGAGTTCTTGACCAACGGTGAGGAACAAACCGTTGTATGCTATTCTGTATTTGGTTGTTCCCTCTTTCATCCTTTGCAAAGATAGCCAATGCCATAAACTACAAGTTCTTGGAAAATATAAACCAAAAAAAAAAGCTAACAAATACTTAGTCTCTAACTGGAATTAATGCTGGCAAAATCATAAACTGTTCTAGGCAGGATAATGTTTTTTCCTCTCCAAAGTTTTTCGCCAAATATAAATGTCCAAATCTAGAAGTCCCAATTTCAAAGTGGAAACTGAAATTCAAGTGTATCAGAATAGCAGTTTTCTTTGCTCTCTCTTGTGCCTCCCAGATGCTGAGGTTCTTTTGAGGATGAAGTTTTGTTTTTCTTAGAAAACTAAAGAGCAGTTTTGACCATGTGATGCTTATTTCACACTTCAGAACTGGCACTAGAAATGTTGTGATTGAAATACTGAATGCCGTGCTAAGGAATAATGACATATGCCCATTTATTTATTTTTAAATAGATAGGATTGGAAAGAAATAGTGATATATCTTTAATAAACCATGAGAAAAGTGCAGATAGATAGCTGGCTGCTCATTTATTCCATAAGAAAAGTGAAGGTAGATAGCTGGATGATGAAACAGCAAGATAATAATCAGGAAATGGTTGCAACAATACAGATTTTCTGTACTTCTTCCCTCTGGCCCCCACCTCCAAGTGTTTAATATAAAAAATAGTATCGAACTATTGCATTTTCTTCAGAAAATGATGTGTTTTGGGCACTAGTGGCAAAAACATCCTTATCTAATATTTTTCTTCAACATAAATTTTCCAAATTTGACTCTGCCAAAATACCTGCTGCAAACACAAAAAACTATTGTTCTGTTCTGTTGATGTTGCTTCCCAGAAAATAAAATTCCTTCCTTTTGACGCCTGTTTCCAAATACTGTACTTTTAATGGGGTGTGGGAGGTGATAATAGAGGGTAATGGAAGAATTTTTATGTAAACTATAATAAATTGTACAGCTCATTTTAGAGAGATCTGTTGCTGCATTAAGAATGTGTTTCTCAAATCTCCTGTGTGCAACACCATCTGTTTCTAAAGAGTAATATACCTGTCTAGCCTCGAGCTATTTTGCCAATGACTCAGGCAATCGAATGAAGCATCCAACAGCTCGATAAAGATAGCACTGCTGTCTACTTTAACCAGAGGAGCAATTTAAGCTTCCAAATCTCAGGAAAGCATGAATTTCTGCATGGAAAGTATACAGTAATACCACAGCGTTTTGTTGGCACATATGAGGCTTGAAAATGAGAGCAGCTTCTGAACTGCAAAGCCACTGACCAGTGGTCAGGCCATGTCATTAGGTGCAGCAGAAAAATATTTATTATGAGGATCAAAAATATTTGTTTTTTATAAACATTACTGGTTAAATTAATGTATCATAAATAGGAACCAAAGGATATAAAAATGAACCTCTCCCATGAAGCTATTACAAAAGATTACTTTCATGGTTAAATTTACCCCAGCAGAGGGTGTAAAGCGGTCACCTACCAAAACCCTGACCCTAAAAGCCATGTCTTAGACCTTATGAGGTCTAAAGTTTTGTGGATGAGATTTGCATTAGCAAGATTTCACACATGGCATATTTAAATCAATGAAAATGTCACTGAATGAAGTGCAGTTTTCCAAGCTGGATGAAAGAACAGAATCTGGCCTTGTTTAACTGATGATAGAATTGCCAATGTGTTTGAATTCTCTGTACTATGTTATATGTGAAGTAGCCAAGAAAACAAATTGTTTGCTGGTCCTGTTTTAAAGGGGGGAGTACAATATGTTCAGATAGAACTGATTCTTATTTCTGCTACTTCTACAACTGCTCTATTATCAATATTTATGATGCTGTTCACAAAATCAAACCTTTTTTCACCACAACCTATACGAGCGTTGGTCCTAAGCAATGAGCTATCTGTGTAACAGCTGGACAGCAGCTGAACACAAAGTGTTGTTGAGAGAAAGACAGTATTAGTTATCTTCAGGAAGTCCTGAGCAGTGTGATGTGAACAGTATCCAAGCTGCTTACTCACTCTGGTTTTAAATAGACTTCATGAAAGGCAATTTTCTTTGCTTTTGTTTATGAGGAATTTCTTCCACGTATAAAAAGTGCACGAGGAGACAGGCCAGAAAATGTGATATAAATCACTGTTTGCTGGCATAATTGGCATAGTGCATAGCTTTTTTTTTTTCCAGTGCAAGGTATTGAGATATTATTGAAGTAAAGGTTGAGACATTACTTAGAGAAAAAAATGCTTTTCCTTCCCCAACTTGATATGAATTATTTTGAACTGCACTATTAGAAGCCGTAGGTCCAGTCAGATACTCTTTGTAAACTGGAGACTGATAATTTAAATTACACAATGAAATACACATTTGTGGACTCATTTGCCTTCAGAAGTAATTATCCATCTAAAACAGTCAAGAAGTCAAAACTGTATTTATGGACCTTTGCTCTATGTGGAGTGATTGGCATGGTTTATAATGATGTTGAATGACAGAACTGATATTTATTTCATTCTGTACTGACTTTTATTTCTTCCTTATATTGAGATGTTCAGTTCTTTGCTCCTGATGCAGTCTCATAATGGGATAATGAACATAAAAGCAATAGCCCCTGTCTCAAAACAGTGTAGATCTCCTCTCCTGTACTTTGGTCTCCAGATAGAAGCATCAACAAGTTAACCCATAAGCATGTAATAAATCTGTGCCCCTTGCACAGCTGTTGAATATCTTAGTGACTAAAGACAACCATTTAAATCTTATGTGTCTTGCACTAATCTCGCTCAGGGGAGCCTGGAATACTACAGAGTATTTGAGAAGTTTTTTATTCTCCACAAGTAGAGGGTGCTTGATGAAGGTAAGGTAGGAAGAGTATTATGTGCAATTAGGGCCTCATCATCCGCAGTTCACAGCTTCTGAGAGTTGATATGATGCCTGAGGTGGAAACAAGCTCTCCCTTTGCCCACAGCATGTCCCCATGCTCATGGCATGTGTGGGTGAAGGAAGTGAGGGCCAAACCACATGAATTCTCACCAGGCCCTCCACCAACATCTAGCTCTCTGCTTCAACAGAGAGTGCACATTAACTGCATTACTCTATCTGTGCACATTTCCCAGGTGCACTGATAGAGTGATGTAGTTAATCTGAAGTAAGAAGCAGGCAAGGGACTTGTATTTCTCTTTCTGCTGTACCGATCAGGTTGTGGGAGCCAGATTTGAGATATAAGGTCTTGGTGTATTCCATATAAATTAGCACAAGCTTTAAAATTGGCTTTGATATATAAATGCCCCAAAATGTCATGCTGTATTTGTACATTGTTGAGCCTGAAATTGTGAATGTGTGACTGAAATCAACTGAAAAAATTCTGCACTGAATTTCAGTAGTATTTGTCTAACATTTTTTTGGATCAAAAAGTAAAAATGAAAAAGACAAAATCCAGTAAGTCCCCAATCAATGCATAGGGGATTTTTAAAAGCATTGTAATAAATATAATGCATTTTAGAAGCATTTCAGAGGCCTTAGTGATGATAATACTCATCTTGGCAGAGGGCAAGAGGAGAAATACAGCTTTATGGAGTCAGTTCACTAAAGCTCTGTGACATCAAACCTTTGATTTAGAGCTTGTGATATATAGGGCTTAAGTAAGCTTGTTGGGAACAACTATAGTGGAGAATAAGCTGTTTCATAAATCTCTGCACTGTACAATCTATGTACTGTATTGCAAATCAAAACAGTATTGAAGCAAAGTGCATTGATTGTCCCTGAGCCACTACCAGCTTTAATAATAGAATTGCTGCAGATGCATGTTTGAAGTGGCTTTGTTTAAAGCCCCTGTTTTATTTACAGCACAGGTGAAAACTACTCTGCAGTAATAAGCTTCCCCTTTTCCACAGTGTGCATGTGTTTGTTGATGCTGGTTACCTCCTGATTCCTGATTTTGGAAAAGATTTTGTCTTGATTCATTGGGCAATTTAGGCACCATTTACATGCAGTTCCCCAAGTGTTATTTGAAGTAATTGAGTACATATTTTTATGATCTATAAAACAGTCCTTTAAATTTGTACACATGAGAAAACTCTTAATGATGAGCCAAAGAGTAACCATCCAAATATGAATAGCATCTAAGAATCAGGGGCAAAATTTTCCCACAGCACTTCAACTGCTCAAAACTTCATAGTAATTCTTCCTTTATTGCAGTTACTTACTCTGCATACGATACTTCTGTGTAACATTTTAAGTATTTCATCAGGAAAAGTAGCTACTATTTTCCCTTCCCATCCACTACTTTTCACTATGGAGAAAACAGGAGTAGAGAAAGATTAGGCAATTTTCTGAAGTGTTGTAGAACATCTGCTGTGAAGATGGGAATAAAATCATGAGAGAGCAGTGCTGATCTCACCTCTCCAGTCACAAGACTTGCAAGAGCCCTATGTCCTGTGAAGTGGCAGTATGGAGCGGTACCTCAGGTAAGGAGGCTGGGGGGATTGTCAGAGAACCAGTTTCAATGTCTGCACATATTCCCCAAAAGGAAAAATATAACCACACAGCTTTGCTGAATATTTTGAGCAGGTGTGACCTGGTCATATTAAAGGTCTGCTTATGAAAAGGAAATAGAAGTAATTGCATCTAAAAAAAAAAAAAATAACCTGGCACTCATTACCTTTTTCAGTTCAAATTCCCATCATTAGGTGTTGCTATCAATGCATTTAATTAAATTGCAGAGTGGTTCTTTGCATCACCATTTTCTAGACTTATTTGACTCATTTAAAAATTTTCAACACTACATAATTCTCATGATTTCTTTGCCAATCAAACTGATAAGCTTTTTTGTGCGTTTTTTTCTCTTTGCTGACTTTATTATTATTTTAAATTGTTAACCTTGTACTTCTTTTGTTAAGAAATACAAGTGTAATATTCTTTGGGAAGCAACTAATTATAAATTTACAACTCTTTAGCAGTAAAATTTCGTGCAAATAAAATTATATAGATGCATAAAGGAAAATGTGGGTGTGAATCCATATAGGGAAGAAAAGGCAAAATGTGTTCCATTATAGATCTTTTTTATTGCCTTTTGTTTCCTCAGTAATGCAGCTACCTGATGTTATAACCTAAAGAAACTCTTTCTAAAACCTGTCTTTTCCTGCCCCCACCCCCGAGTCTAACTTTAATAAACTGGCAAACTTTTAGGATACTTATTCACTCAATCTGCTTGACAAAAAACATCATTCTTCCAACATATTTTATTATCATTGCCTTTTCCAAGCAAACTTGGGAAGCTAATGCTGTATATGTAGTAAAGAACTAGTTTAGGACCCTCTGTCTCTTTTACAAATGGATGAAAATGACAGAGCTTTAAAAAGAAGAAATTAACCTCCTTCTAGAAAGACCCTTGTTTTGAAGAAACCCAGCTGGCACTGTGAAAGAAGGAAAGTCATAGCAGGTTTCTGAATTTCCTGTTATCTATCCATCTGCTTTCTGTGCCAAATGTGGATGACATTATGAATAAAAACATTGAATAAAGACTAAGTGAAGACCTGCTAGTATGCTTCTTACTCAGATATTCAGGGCTAGAAACTTAATGTAGAAGCTTAGGAGAGAATTGCATTAATTAGTAATCTTGTTGCTGTCAGGTGATAAAACATGGATAATCAGGATGACACCATTAAATCAGAATGCTTAAGGCCAAATATTTATGTAATTTATCAATGGACTATTTCGTTACTAATCTATTACACCATTGTCACCTTATAACCTCCATGGAAGAACAACTCTAAGAAATCCTTGCATTCAGTAAGCACATATGTTTTGCATTTTTGTTTTTATGGTGAAATTTTAACACATGTTAATTTAAAACAAGTGCTTCAGAAGTCCTTATGAAAAGAAAGAAAAATTTTCCACACTGAAAAGATATATAAATTAAAATCATACTGAATACCCAACATTAAATGAAAGGGCAATCAAACTGAAGTTCAGTGCAAAATTATCATTTCTTATTTGAAGGGTATAAAATATTTTTAACAATTTTCAAATTCAATAAATTACTCAAGTTGACAAAAATCACTTAAATCCATCATGGAGGGGCATGACGTTTGTGAATCAGTAATGATTTGCCTCCCTTACAATAATTAGGCACACTACAGTTTCTTCATTATCAGAAGAATATGCAAATTGCAAAACTAACATGAAATACCAACATATACTTCTGTGCCCTTATCTGTGTCATAGGTGCATGGGAGAATAATTTCAGCTTTAAAGGGAACTCTGTTTCTTCATCCTGTGGTATGTTCTACATCTGCGAATTTTGCAAAAAGGCAAACCCCCCAACTCTTTGTAGTTGCCTAGAATATAAGAGGGAGAAGATTAACACCCAATATTTGCAAGAATGAAAAGCACCCTAATTATTCTGTTATGCTATGGGATGCTGACAGGGCTTGTGTGCATGAAAAAGCATCAGATAAAACCTCCTAAAATTCCCTAGGAGATTTCTCTCTACTATAAATTGTTTGATAATCCTAGTATTATTCAAACTGCTCTAAGGTCCCTGTGTAGAACTGGCCAGAAAACTGTTCCCAGAGAGAAATTATCATCCTTTCAGTGTCAAAATGGGTGGAAGCCTAGCTGGATCTCTTCAGATTCTAGTGCTATTCAATATTTTTCTTAATGGTACAAGTGAAGAAGTAGAGTATGTGAGTATGCTTCTCACAGGTACTGCTAACCATCCTAGGAAACCTGTCAAAATTTTCTGAAGAGTTTACTTCCAAAAGTATCTTTACAGATAGAAGACGTGATCTGAAAACACAATAATGCTATTTCAGTAAGTGCCTGATATTGGATTTAGATAGAAATAACCAGCTGAACAATAAATGGAGATGGAAAAGATACAAATGTTGCAGTAATGTGGTTGTAGTTATACCTGATCATAGATGAAATATGAATTGTCAATTTTACCCTGTTGTAAACATGATAAATGACATGCAGTGATGAGTATAAGAGTTTAACCTGCAAAACTTGTGAATTAGTAACTCTGATCAGACCTGGTGTAAGTCATGAAGTTCTTCAGCCAATAATTTACAGTCTCATACTTCATGTCTGCATTTGCATGATAAGCTAAGACTGCAAAGGCTTGCTTTATGATATATTTGAGCATGTCAAGGCTGTTGGCATACCTTCTCTCACAGTCACACACATAATTAGATTTTTTTTCTTACTTTCAATGTCACCATGGCATGAAATTGCTTTATTTATCGAACTGCCTTATTTATTTTAGTTTTAAAAGAATATTAAACACATTTGCTAATCAATAGCAGTAGTTAGTTCAGACAAGGGTGAACCAGTAAAATTATTTTAAAAGACTAATGTAAAGTCATCATTGGGATGTGCTGGATTAAAAGTCTCCCACTTGCAAAGCTACGTACAGAGTTTCATTCCATGTCCAGAAAAGTCATCTTGTGCAATTCATTGGTCACAGATAAATCTATAAAGCTCAGACTGATTACCTGAAATAACAAGGAGTAGTATTGAAGTAGTTTCCAGTGAACAAAGTTTGTGTGAGAACAAGCCTGATAAACTCCATTTATTGTTATTTTTGACTTTTAAAGATGTGAGAATTGAATTATTTTTACTAGGATATCACAGCAGATGTTTGCTCACAAGCATGTTCCTTGTATGGGCCATTCTAGAAAGAGGAAAAAAGCAGGTTACCTTCTTCCAGAAGCTTATTTAATAAAGGAACTATTGTGGAAATTCTGCAAAATGAACCCTAGTAACAGAAAAATGTTATTTTTATATAGGCAAATAATTGGTCTGAAAAGGACCAAAAAGCTCAGTTGACTATTTCAAGTGCAGGAAGTAATGAAACTTGTGGAGGAAAAGGAGTTCAGAGCATTTTCCTTTAGTCCAACAGTACATCCGATTGCTTTTCTACAGCTACAGGTTACGGTCCAGATACACAAGTAACAAAGCAACTGTGCTTGATTATTTTTAGGTCTGGAGAGGTTGTAATTATTCATCCCTGTTGCCAAGCAGAGATAAAAATCTTGGTCCTTTCACTTCATTTGGCCACAAAAACTGGGAAGCGACTAGGCAGTGTCCCAACATGTTATGCAGTTCATCCGCAGCTCTCACCATGCCAGGCCACTCCCCGGTAGGGACAGGTTGTCACTCTCCTGGAATCTGGACCCTTTCCACTGCAGAGCTAGAAGCATTGCATGCAACAATTTTGTGATCTGTGTAAGCACAGAAAACCATCCCAGAGTTGTTGTGACATAGGGTCCTATAAAACAATCATGGGGAGCACATGCTGTACAATGTTGGCTCATGAGAGAAGCAAGTAGGCAGCAAGTTCAGTAGAGTTAATTTTTCCCACCAACACTGCTTTTCATTATTTTATTTGCTTCGTTAAAAAATTTTACTTTGCAGATTTCTCATTTTTTTCAGATCAAGCAAAAGCAGGAGTCATAAAAGCCCACAACTGTACATGGTACTTATTGGATGTATGAAGAAGTACATGCTGACATGAGGCATTTCTCTGAGAAGACAACTTCACTTTCTACATAGCTTCTCCCTACTCAACTTCACATGACTTAGCATCTCTCAGCCAGCAGATCTGCTGCAGTACCTCTTTCACTGAAATGCAGTAGGCAGTCTTCTGCTGTGTGAGGAGCTGCAGACACACCAAGCTGGCATGCAAGAGCTGCTGAGACAGCCAGGGATCAGATAACCCATGATGTGCAAGTTGTGGGAGCTGGATCAAGAGCAGAAGACTGAAATGCAGCCCTGGTGGTGGCAGCAGTATGTGGCTCTTTACAGTTGCCTGTTTGAGAAGCAGCACAGCTTCAGTAAATCCTCAGCAAACTTATTTTTATCCTCCTGCATTTTAATGAAGTCATAGAACAGACTAGTCGCTAAACAAAGAACCAAGATGTCCCTCAGGTAGTAACAGTGTGACATTACTGAGACATCTCTAATGCAAATCATGCAATCTGTGTTCTCCACAATCCCTGAAGCATCCAGAAGTAGACATGCTGGCATTCATAAACTTCAGATGTAGGAGTACCAGGCTTTTATCAGAACAGAAATAATTCTGTTGCCCTGAAGCTGAACCCATTATCTATGCTGGATCAAGACAGCATCTTACTTAAAGGCAGCACCAGTTAAAAATACCATGGATGCTGTCAAGACAGAAGCAATAATTCACCTTCTCTTTAGGACTGGAGTGAAGTTTGTCATCTTGGGCTGTGATCTAAGAAGAAGCTGCCATTACTGCTGCAAAGTGCAAGAGATAATAGCTTTTTCTAGAACAGAATCTAGTTTCTAGTGATTCCTTCTGCACTGAAAGAGGGGGTTAGTCAGCCTTGCATTAGCTGTTGTTCACCCATCTGCCTTGTTTACTGCTTGTTATACATTTGGGCTTTCTCCTCAGCAAGGGTGGGACTGGTGCCTCCAAGAGGTTCACATACTGCTCTTCAGGACTGAGGAGCTGCTTTCACCTATCATAGATTCATAGAATCCAAATGGTTTGGGCTGAAATGAACCTTGAAGGTCATCTCTTTTCACTTCCTGTGCTATGAGCAGAGACATCTTCCACTAGAGCAGGCTGCTCAGAGCTTCATTCAACCTAGCCTTCAATACTTTCAGGGATGAAGCATCCACAACTTCTCTGGGAAACATTTTCCAGTGTCTCACCACCCCCAAAGTAAAGAATTCCTTCCTAATTTTTGATCTAAACCTACCCTGTTTCAGTTTAAAGCTATTTGCTTCTCATCCTGTCGCTACATGCCATTGTAATAGCTTTCTTGTAGGCTCTTCAGGTACGGGAAGGTTGCTGTAAGAAGCCTTATCTTCCCCAAGCTGAACAACCCCAAACTTTTCGTCTTGTCTTCATAGGAGAGTAGCTGACCTCTTAAGAAATACATCTGGTGTGACATCCCTCCTGTCAGGAAGAAGCCAAGGACCTGTGTCAAAGGGATTCTCATTCACTAAGTTCTCTTTATAACATGGAGAGAGTTGGAAGAATTTGAGTGAAAAATACAGACTGTCTGTGCTTTGCTGTGCCATTTCCCTTCTGATTCTGGGAAGAGTTAAAAGATTGTGATATTTTGGGTTTTTCTCAGAAGAAAATCCCAACTTTTCTTGTCCATCAAGATACGTTTCGAAAATTCTAATTTTTCTCTCTGAATTTAGGAAAATACTTCTTGGTACTAGAAATGAACCAAACTCTCTCCATTCATTCAGTCAGACTTACTTACAATGTCCTTTATGATCTCCAGCAGCGGGGCAAATTTGCTTTCTGAAGTGTTTCAAAATACAAAAAGCATGTTGTAGATTCCCCAAAGATGCAGATACTCATCTTACTACTTTCCTGTTGCTAGGCTACTTGCCTGACTAACACTAGTGCTGTCCTTGAGCAGCTACCCAGTTGCCTGGCTCCAAGAAGAGCTTGTGAATCTCCAGGACATGGTAGGAATTTTCCACTCTCCATTTAAGGATGCCTCTACTTCCACTTCATGCCTACTTCATTTAAGGTCATGCCTCAAGAGTAAGCCCACAGACAGTAGACAGATACTTTAAAAAGATGAAAAACATTGCAGCAATGTGGAAAAAAAAATTATGAAACCAAAATATACTGTTAGGTTTCTGGAAAATGAGATTCACAAGGGCATGGGTGACTAAAGGGAAGAGAATCAAACTGAATGTAATTACAGTTAAACTCATAATAAACTTCATTTTTTGAGGCTAGTTTTATGCACATTTAGTGAGGGCGACTGGCCTGCTAAATTGGCTGAATTCAGAAGTGACAGCAGCCAGCACAAGGAATGTGACTATCTCTTGGAAGTGGTGATGCCCATTTATTACAGCAAGGATAGCTTCTGTGCTTGACAAAACAACTACCCAGTGAGAGGGGAAAATGCTTTTATCATGGTTAAGGCAATACAGGTATTACTTTCAGGGTTTTTCCTGTTTGGGAGCTAATAACTCACATGAAAAAGTTGCAGTCAACAACTCAATGTAAACAAATACTAATTAGGTCAATGCAGGTGACTCATTTCTAGTTTATGAGACAACAGTGGTGCCCTTCATCTTTGTTTAAGCCTCCTTAGTTGGTTGATTTTCTGACCATAGCACAATGTCTGATGTAGATTCTCCTGCTGCCAAGTGCTCCATGACCCCTAAAAGATACTGACTAGCTTTTAGTAAGCCTCGGAAACAGTTTTTTCCTTGCCCTTTTCTGAAACAAGGCCTCTGAACACCTTAAATGAGTGGGATATCTGTGCATAAAATAATCAGCACTGCAAAAAGGGGAACGTTGTATTTGCTTACCTTTTGAAACGAGTAAATAACTTTATCTGACTGAGCTCTGAGAATTAGTAAAAAAATTGTATGGTTTACAACATATAGCTACATGTATTGCTTACTTGATTAATTAGGAGTAGTTAGGATTTTAAAGTAATTTTTTCTCCGGTTGTCTCAAAAAATATTGCTTGATGCTAATTTACTGCAGTCATCTTGGCCTTGATTAAAACATTGGTATCTGAACTAAGAATAGAACATATATTGTATTATATGCCACATGCAAAAATAATTTAAAAATTGTATATTTTCCTTAAACTAATCTCATCTTTCCTGGCTTCTAGTTGTATGAAATAGTTTTGTAGTTAAAAGGGAATTTGCCTAATGCTTTAAAAAGTCTTAATAGCTATAATAATTTTAATCTACTATGGAGTGTTTATAATGTATAGTGAGACAAAGATTTAATTGTGTAAAAAGGAATAATAAGGCACATCTTCTAATCAAAAGAGTAATGGGAATATTAAGTATGATGGATTTTGTCCTTTTTTCCTAATTGCATCTGGACATGCAATTTTATTACTCCTTTTGATGCCCAAATGACAATGAAAACTGAGGTTAAATCTTCACTAACAGAGATATGCTGAAATAAGCTCTATGCAGGTGTTTTATTTAGTATTCTCTCTGGGACTGTACCAGTTGGCTCTGTTGAGACCTGATCCTTCCCCCGGTCAATCAATTAATGTTTTCCCATTCATGTTCTTTTAGCTAGGTTCAGGGTCTGTGTTATGATTGGTGGGTTTTATTTATTTACTGGAATATGAAAGACAAAAAATATGAGTCCTTATCTTCAGTGTGCTATTTAGGCAGCTGTCAATCTCATCAAGAAGTGCAGCAGATATGACATAAAGGACCTGCAGCTGTCCCGGAACAAAACACACATTGCACATAATAACAGCCCCACACAGATTTTGCCTCTCAAGTGTCCAGGCCAGATACCATAGCATAGAATCAATGCAAATCTCTGAGCAGGGTGTAACATAGCCTTTTTCCACAGATTTGATGCAATTCATCTTTTCAAACACACTTTTTTTTTCTTTTTCTGATGATGGTTTCAAGTGGGAAAGTCGTTTCTTTGATAACTGTATAGAATTTTATAGCAGCTTTGTCAGGAAAGCATCATTTTGATTCAATCTTGCCATCTTGGCAAGACAAGGTAAAATTTCATAGCTGTGCAATGAAACCAGCAGTAAGGAAAAACAAAATTTCTACCATGCCATGGGGTTGTGCTGAGTAAGCTGTACTGGCTCTCTTTTTTTAAGTGCCTGTCAGAGAATGGAAAAGGTGATCTGTTTTGAGACTTCTTGGAGGCTTAGGTGAGGGGTGGGTCAGGCTTTGCTCTGGTGAGGTGGTGCCCTGCCCCAACACCCTCCAGCCCCACAGTGTCTGTCAGTCATGGCACACTGGAGGCAGCCCTCAGTGTCACCTAACCCACCCCTGAGTGGCCCAAAGACCAAAGTCCCACCCGGGAGGAAGGCCCAGGATGGGCCAAAAGGGTTTAAGAAGGGCCACCTCGAGGCAAGCATCATTAGGCTTCTTCTTTAACCATACCTTTGTCTTGGAGCTTTACATCGCTAAAACCCAGGAGCTGATAGCTGTGTTCACCTTTCTACATCTTTCCTGTCTTCCTGCTTTTCTCCCTTTCTTCTTCTTTCAACTCTCTTCTCACAGAACGTAACATTGAATGGTTAGAAGGTTTTCTATGTGGGCTGAGTAGTTTGTGGGCAGTAAACTTTTCTCTTGAGAATATTTGCTTGGGATTACCCAGAGCAAAAGTACCTTGGTTTTTCCTGAGGTTTGAGTGATCAGAGTTGAATGGTACCATAAGTTGAGAACAGTATTTCCATTTTATCAGGAATTCTAACATCTAAATAATATGTTCTAGATTGGAAGACAAAGTCGATAGTTGACATTTTTCATAAAAAAGTTCTGATATTGTTTGGTGGGGTTTTTTTCTTAATTTATTGGTCAAAGTATTTTAGTGCTATTATTTTATTTGTCCTTAGTATTTTTACCACATTGAGGCCTAATATATATATATATGCCATATCCAAAACTTACCACAAGGAATATAAACTGTATTAAATTGGATTTTAATGCAAAAATAATTAGAATTGAAACATTTCTTCTCTTTATAGAACACTGTGGAAACTAACTTCAAAATTTTTGCCATGAAGGGAACAGCTTTTGATTTTAAACAAGCTGTTTATATTCACTCTTTTGAGCAACTTGGTATCTTGCTTCTTATTGTCACTGTGCTGATTAATTTTATCCATGTTTTGGAACAAATCAGTGCATATTGTTGTTATTAATCCATTGTACAAATTCAGAATCTACATCTCCACGACTTTTTCCCATGGCTGTTCATAATGAAAGATCAATATGCACATATGGATGTATTTATTAAAAATTATTTGCTCTTTAATATGAAAGTAATATGATCTATGTTCTGAAGATAGAATATGCTATGATCCACCTGGGAAATAATTTATGTAATTAGGGGATGGTAGTCTTGTCTTTTATCACTGCAGGCAAGGCAGGAATTTTTTTCTGAGACAATGATGGTGTGTTTTATAGCATTTGCTATCACTAAGTCCCTTAAGGGCTGAACATAAATGCAAATAAATTAGGTGCTTCGTTACATATTTGCAATTTATGACAGAGTGCAGTTTTGCAGTTTCACCTACCAGTAAGAATACCATAGGAAAAGTAATTCTCAGCTACATCCCTGACACTTGCTTTGGGTTTGTAGGGGGAAAAAAATTATGAAGGCAAAACAGAGTTCCTATTTGCTCCAGAAATTTGGAATTTTTATTGTTTATGAATGTCAAGTCTGAGTACCACTCCAAGTTTTCTCCTTCTCTCCTTTTTTGCCATTCTTATTGCAGATTTTTGGAAGTAGAGATGATGGGAGTATGAATACACACATGCCACAAAACTACTGTTTAAAGTCTGTTTGTTGTAACATTCCTTTACTTCACTTATCTGATAAAAATTAAATTGTCTTACATACTTAATAGTATGCTGTACCTTATAGATCAGAGTGAGTTGTTTTAATGACAACTTTTGTCATCTATAGTGACTCAAATGCTTGGCTCAGGGGCATAAAGAGGATATTTCTCCCTGCCTTCACAATATATACAGTCCAGCATGAGCTTTGCAGTGGCATTGATGCAAGTGAACCCATTAAATGATGTTCCTCTGTCCATATGACATTCAGTTCCCTGCTTGTACACTGCAACCTTGTCATTGTAGACAAAATCAACTGAACCTGCAAATCTTTTCATCATTTTGTATGCATTGATGTTATTGCTCAGCGAAGAAGGTCACATTTTGGAACACAGAGAAACTGGAGCTAAAGGGAGGGTTCCCAACACCAAACTGAGTGTGTGTGAAGGAACTTAAAACAGCAGCAACTTCTGCTGGGAATTGCTTTGCAAAATCAGGCCTTCCAGTGTGGGTGCTTAGAATTGGAGTGTTTTATTGAAATTATGGCTGAAAGGTTTTGGAGATATCTCTGATGATTTTCTATCTTCACTAAATTTCTACTGTACAAGACTAGTAATCTGTTTATTTATTTCCATGAGCATTTTTCTGCATGCCCATCTGTTTGGCCTTTGGAATGTTTATATCAGGAAGTTATAACCTAGAAGAGCTTGACCTGAAACTGAAGCTGCTGTTTTCTTGGTTTTTCAACCCATCTCCTTTGTTTCTTTTCTCTTGTCTATTTTTTTTTTTTTAAGACAAAGTATATGCTTGTAGAAACCTCCACCTGAAACCCTTCCTGTTTACTGGTACATTTAGTTGTCAGATATAATGAAGGCCTTTAATAAACATAATTCTGCTTTGAAATTACCCATATCTAGGTAGAAAGATGTTTTCAGGTTATAAGATCATTTTAGAATGTTTCTTTGAATGGGTAAATCTGAAGTAGCTTATTTTCCTTTCTTCATCCTGCAGCAAGAACAAAAGTGCCTTTATGTTTTCTCAAGGCATAACATAGTTTGAAGTGTTTGAAAACTGCCTGCTGAAAATCCTCCATTTCTGGCTTTCTATTGAATCCAAACAGTGTGCCAGTGCCTGGTGCTCCAGATACATGCAAATATATGTGCACCTGTCTGCAGTGAAGCTCTTCACATTGATAGAAATGTTGCTGTTTACTTCAGTGATTGCCCATTGAAATAATGATAGTACATTTATATTTAGATAGTAGCATCTATTTCAAATGATCCTGAAGAACCTTATCATCGTTAAGACTCTCTGTCAGTCATGAGGAATCCCTAGGGATTTCAGTGCATCATGTTTGGATTTTATCACAGGAACAAGGATTTGGGGGATTTGGGGAATGATCATCTGAGTCAATTTGCGATCTTCACCACTTTAAAAAGAAAAATCTTTGCTAGTTGTTGAACTTAAACATATTTTTGGTAACATGAAGAACTTCCAATCAAGGTGGGCGACAAAATAGCTGAAAAATTGGCTGGATCAAGGGACGGAAAGGGCAGTGGTCAGTGGTGTTAAGTTCACTTGGTAGGCAGTTATCTGTGTCATGCCTCAGGATCTCATACTGGGGCCAGGACTACGTCATGTCTTTATTAACAACCTAAAAAACAAGATGGATTATCCAAGAAGACTTTCAGGTGATACCAGATTGTGGGATGGCTGCACAATGAAAAGCAGGGCTGCTGCTCAGAGCAGCTGAACAGTGATGAGAAAGTGGGCTGACAGGAGTATGACAGATCCAAGTGCCAAGTCCTATAGCTGGGATGAGGAGCCCCATTTTCAGACCAGGTGGAAGGTCAAACAGCTGGAAAGCAGCTTGGCAGAAATAAAACCCCAGGGCTGTCCTTGTGAAAAGCAAGTTGAAGAGGAATCATCAGTGTATCCTTGCAGCAGAGAAGGTCAAAGGCATTCTGGGATGTATTTGGAGGGCTGAGGGAGAGGATCCTTCCTCTCTGCTCAACACTGGACCCAGTGCGGGCTCACCAGTACAATAGAGATATACCAGAGTGAGACTTGTGTGGAGCACTGAGATACTGGGAGATTGCAGCACAAGGTATATGGGGGAGAGGCTGTGAGCTGGGGTCCTTCAGCTTGGAGATGAGGAAGGAGAATTTTATTTCTGTGTACAGTGGCCTAATGTGGTCATGTGGAGGAGCTAGAGCCTGAGTTTTCTCAGGGGAAATCACTGGAAGGATTAGAGTCAATGGGCATATTCAGATCATTGCTATGAGTTCTCCAAAACAGTCATGTATACATTCACTTTAGATCTATAAATATCTTCCAAAAGTTCTATTTTGACAGGACTTGGGACCGTATGTATCCAAGGAAACCACTTCTTTCTCATCAAGTAGAGTTGAAACCGCATTAATATCACATACATTAATATATATGCCAAATGAAAGAGTTTTAAAAGTATTTTACATATGTACATCTAAATTGTATAATTTTATTTAAATACCTTAAGTACAATTATTCTGCATTTAGAAATTACTGTGTTCTTTTCGTATATTGAATGTTCTTATATTTTAATTTAGAGCTTGCTGATCTAAACCACAAGAATTCTTTTCACTGTCAAGTAATCATTTCAAAATATTTTTTTCTAGAATGTAAGAGATGAATTTTTTAGCAAACACAATTCTAAGCTCATCTATCTGCATTTGTTCATGTGACAAATGAGGGAAGAAGAAAACATAAAATTATGTTTCTAAAGACACATCAGATTTTTTCCTTTCTTATGCAAATGGAAATCTTCGGTATAAAATCATGCAAAAGACTTTTAAAGGCAGAGGAAGAGAGGAGAAAAATCTGGGATTACAGCTGTTACGTAATGATCAGCAATTTTTAAAGCTCTTTCCAGACTGTTGCCTTTTTAATGTTGGAAAAAAAGTATTTACCAGATCCAAGTAATATTTTTTGAGTTGAACTAAATACTTTTATTTTAAAGGCATTAAATAGCCGTGGCTGAATTAGCAGCAGAGCCAGAAGGCGCATGTTTCCTCTAACCAGATGTTTCCTCTAACTCAGAGGACAGAGTGTGTGTGTGCAAGGCTAGCTCCCTTCTTCATGGCCTCAAAGGTGACAGTGCATCCTGCCTCAGCAAGGAAAAGTACTGGAGAAAGCCAGGTTGGGATAGACGTGGCATGTTCATTTTCTACATCCTAACCATGCATCTTCCATGATGAGCAGGAGAGTAAAGGGTGCCCAAGTTAATAAAGTGGTGTTAAAATCTTACAGTGAATTTCATGTAAGAAGATTGCTGTGGTATTTTGCTTCAAATAATTTACAGAGGAAAAATGCCATTTCTTTGTACTTCAAAGTACAATTTGCTGTCGATGCTTTAATCTTAGCACCTTTTGTTTTTTTGTTTTAAATTGCAGCAGTCCTTTTCCAGGCTTTTTCTCTATCTTAGGCCTTCTTTTGGAAATGAATACTTCTAGAGAAAATACATGTTTTATTACTGCTCCAACTTCCAAATTCCAAGGAAAAGAGCATATCTCTTTTCCTATAGGATAACATATATTGTCCTGTATAGGACAAAGCAATGCTTTCTTAGAGGCTCATTAACAGAGCTGAATGAAAACTGCAAAATATATCAATAAACCGTTGATAAATGTAAAAATTAGTGACTTAGCTGCTCCTTTACCCCTCTTCTGGCTTTTAGCAGGAAGCAGCTGACCATTACCATGAGTTCTGCAGAAGAAGCAGAAATATGCTTAGTATTCTATGAAAATATGTTCTCTAAACTGTGCCTCTGAAATCAGAACATTTTAAATGCACAGGTTTGAGTCCTTATACCTCAAGCATTTTAGATGGGAGGAATTGTTCAGTTCCTTAAAGTACACATAAGATTTCTGAAAAGGAACTGCTTAAAAAACCTACAATAAACATCTTTCTGCTTTCTTTGCACCTTGGACTGTGATATCTGTGATAAACAATGCTGAGAGAAAATAAGACGTAATATAACCAATATTAGAGTAGCCTATTAAAAAAGAAAAGCCAGCAGTAAAGCATGTAGGTGCCCAGAAAGAAACATAAACCAAACCAACCCAAAAAACTAGAAAACACAAACCAACTCACACAACATTCATGATCTTTCCTTGCTACATTTAGATAGATAGTTCTTTTTAAGTTGTTTCCTTTTCATAGCAAACTCAGAAATTTTACTAATTTCACGTCTCTTATGAATACATTCATTCGTTCTCAGAACAAAAGCTACTCAGTGATTCTCACAGCACTCAGATGCCTCTAAAATTTGTTCCCTAGGAGTTTTATGAGGAAGCAGTGAGGAAGCCATGAACACGAAGTAGCACAGAAAGCACCAATTACCTGTTTATGCCTTCAGCATTTGTCTGGCAAAGCCAATTCCAAAAGCAAGGAAGTTCCAAGAATAGGTTGCAGTCGTCTGGGGTTGAAGCAGAACCCAGAGGGTTTTCCCGTGTCTTTTCATTCCACCAAGAGTCTGGGCAATCTTTTCCTACTGTGTTCAGCTTGTAGAGGAGAAACATCGTGGTAACTGTTGAGGGGCCAAACTGACTCTTCAGGAGTGGGATGTTGTAGCTAAGAAAACCTACAATTTATTTACAAGGTTGGACCACAGTGTCCCATCTTAAATGATAAATGAACCCCTGAGATCTCTTAATTGGCGGAGATGGGTTTGACCAGTGTAAGAGATGCTAAGCCCTCAAGAAACAACTGTATACCAAAGGAAAGGGTCAGTCTAAGTGATGCTTTTCGTGTAAATATCCAATAGTAAATATGTTCCTCAATGTCTGTTAAAAAAAAACCATACTACTCATTTTGCTGCAGTCCTCACCACTGGTAGTCAGTGAATCCCTCCCACCTATTTTTATTTTTCTCTATGAGGACTTCTCCGGCATTTTGTTGTGTCTGAACACTAATTTGGTATTTCTGTACTCCCTTCTGAAAGTGTATGACATGACCCATACGTCTAAGCCTTGTAATTAGCCAGGCTAATTAAATAAAACTTTGATTGGTCTTTACAATCCACAGTAAAGACCTACCATATACAACCATCATTATAGCTGAGTGTTTCGTTGAGTCAGAGATCTTCAATCATGATCAGAAGTTTTTCTGCTTAAGAGGTGGGGAGAGCAGCACAGTCTTTGAGACTGGATAAAAAGTAACTGCTGCATGAAATAGGGATCTAAATTTGCTGTGGTTTCCTTGTGTGCTGTTGTCACATTCCATCAAATGTTGTGAACGCTCATAGGAGAACAGCAAAATGTCTTTTATACTGCGCAGTCTATCAGCGTATTGAGAGATAATTTTGGGAAAACTAAAGCCTAAGAAGAAACACAATATAAAAGCTGGACCACCTGTTGGGGAAAGCTGCCTAGCATTCAGAGGTCTTTCCAGGGTTTCCACAGTTATCATGCAGTCAACATTTACATTGTTATTAGAAGAATCCCTTTGTAGACTCCTTCAGCTTTTCAGTGTAGTGAAACTCTGGTGGGTAGGTGAGGGGCTTTTTCATTTTGAGTATGTGAATGTGCACGCCTGATGAAATAAATTTGATATGCCAGTTCTAGGGTGCCTATTCATTAATGTCCTCCTGCTGTTCACATTTTATTAATGAAGCAAACCATCACCCCCCTACCAGCAGACACTTAATTCCTTCCCAGAATCCATCTGCTTTCCATGGTCCTTTGAAAACAGCTTTTTATGGAGTCAGCTTTAACAAAGCCTTACTGTCATGGGTCAATTAAATACCAAATATTGTTATTTCACAGATACAGCTCCTTTAAACTGTCTCTTAGCTGTGATTAATTCTAAGATGATTTCTGGGGAGGGTTGGACAACCAAGTTCCTAGTTCGAAATAAATTTATGCTTAGAGGAAATCATGGAATGAAGGTGGAATACAAACTCAAAATGGGAAAATTAAGAGTGTGATTGTAGAACTCTCCAGCAGACTCTGCTTAGACAAGTAATCACACTGGCTGCTTATTATGGGATGCATGATATTCTAGGGATAGTTTTTAACGCTCATGATGAATGTTTCTAACTTAATCAGAGAATGCACATATGCAGCTAAGATTTTATTATTTGCTACAAATTTAATGAAGAATGACCATACACATGAAATTACTTTAGGTGCAATAGAGAATAAGAAATTACAATAAAATTTTGAGAATATCCATGACTCTTTCAAGTACTGAAATAAATTATGTTTATAGTCAGTTTCTCTTCTAATGATGTTCTGTGACATCAACTATAAAAATATATATTTTAAAAAAATTCTTTATCTCCAGTTGTAGGTAAAGTTTTTTGACAAATTTAAACTTTACTTTTTGTATCTTCAGTTGACCAGTTTAAAAATCACTTTTTGTGTCTTCAATTTTATGAGTGTTTAAAAATATATTCCAAGCCTTTATTAAATATTAAAAAGTGTCACTTATATGACCTCATTTCTTCTAAAGGTCACTTTTGTGCTTGGGGTTGGTGTTGCTACTGTGTTAATAATAACACTTTAATGTATAGAGGAGCATCACTGAAGAACTGGTGGCAGGAAGTTTAACAGAATGGATGTGGTGGGACCTAAAAACCAGTAGGGCTTGCATTTAATTTGTGCTGAATGCCCAACTTTATCTTCCAGCTCAACATCTGCTGCTGAAGTTTGGGGAATACATAAAAAGATTTGCAGTTCACCTCTAACTTTTTATATAAATTATTGATTTAACCACTGACATTCAGTTTATCGCTCTCCTGTGTTTGCACTGTCTGGGTTTTTTTTAAGTTAAGACAACTCAATCCACAGCACTTTACATAGAGGGTAATAAATTGTGAACTGTATCTAAACTGAAATTAGGTGACCCATAACTAAAGAGAAAAAAAATGTCTGCATGCAGTAACTGCTGCATGTGTGTAACTAATTCTTGGATGGAAACTGCTTCATCTTCCTGCTTGATCTGAGACACACGGCATTCAAGATCCATGAAACACATAGTGCAGACATAACTCAGCTTTTGATAAAGGATGAAGATATTTGAGTGGTGGAGTTGAATGTACAGTTATGTTATTTTCAGTGAATTAGGCAAAACTCTCTTCTCTGGACTAGTTGGTGTGTTTGTATCTGGACCAGACAGTGGTGGAGTTTTGAGGATTGTTCTGGGGTTTGTTTCCGTGGTCACTCCCAATACTTGCCTCTTAAACCATAGTGGATATCTGCCTGTCTCAGCAAAGAACTGCAGTTTGAAATCCTGAGCATGAAAGAACAAACATTATTTTTCTTTCTGGAGGAAATTCTGTCAGAAAGGGTGAATATTTCTCAGTTGGATAAAGGGGTAGATGGTAATATCTTCTGGTTTTATTGTAAGACACTATACATGGCTTTTCAATTTTATGCACTAAGTTTATATTATAAGTGCACATGTGCATACCTGTATGTTTTTTATAAATAAGAAACAAAGCACTCTCTCTCTCTTTTTTTTTTTTTTTTAAGATCAGGTATCAGTCAGGATTCTGCTTGTAGTAAGAATAGATTATGTCTTTCAGCCATTTAGTGGAATGACAGGGAAGCATTTTTCAAGTGGAGTTTTTTTGCTAGCATATGGCTAGACATTCTTTTTGTTACCTTGTCTAATTCTGTAAAGCTATCGCTAGAAAGTTAGAAAGGAGAATGTATTAAATCCATGTTGAGATCCATAAACAATATTGCAAAGTCACCATATGCTGTCCTGGTCTAGGTAATTCTAGTGTTTGTCCATGCCATTAACTTTAAAAATGTTTAAGAACAGAATATGAGCCATGACCCCTGGTACAAATATTTATATTCTGGTGTTAGGTTCTATAAATGCCGGGGTTTGTAAGTAGCAAATATATAACCAATATCTTGACGTAAGCTGGAGGATTTATCACTATGAGAAAAAGTAATTTAATCTCCATAAACATTTACATACAAATCCTGCATATAGATCGGGAAATAATGGATAGTCTTAAGTAAATAAAATATAGCATGTGGAAACAGAGGGAGATGTTTTCATACATGCCTAGTGTCTAACATAAACACATTTCACTGTACTTTAAGAAGTCTGCTTTTTTATGTACTTTTTTCTGTATTATGAAGGTCAAACAATATTCACAGGCTTCACATTATACTAACAAGAATGAGGACTGGTCACAGTTTGGACCCAATGACCATGCAACCCAGAAACCTAGATTTCTTTTTCTCCTTCTATATTTTTGTTGTTCAACACGTCTCTATGAATATGCTGCTGCTTAAAACAGCCTGGTCCAGGTAAAACTTCAATGCCCAGCTGCACCATGTGTTCATACTTTATTTCAAAACCAAGAATGTTTATTAATCAGCTGTTACTAATAAAATTGAAATAAAGGAACTTCTAGTCTTCCATGCACTATGCTGGATTGAAATAAGAAGAAATCGGAACGCTTTGCTTGTTTGAGAAAGTTCCATTTTTAATCAGTGAGTTATGTCATTTTAATGTCGCATGTTTCAATGTAGTAAGGAAAATATAAACTTTTAAGAATAGGAGGCAATATGCTGGAATATGAAATAGTAAACATCATGTTGTAACCAATACCTGGAGGTGACTGTTGCAACAAGAGTCCTAACACTGCCATTCTTAAAATCATGTGTTCCTTGCACCGCAAGTTGCATATAGCATAGTCCTCTCAACAGATTCATTGAGACCCTCATACTCCTTCAAACATTTTTTATATTAATAGTCTATATTTTTTGACCAGTTGTATTGTTTCAATTTCGTGGTATTGTTTCAATTTAGTGGTGAAATACATAAATATTTTAGCTTCTAAATACTGGTTCATCCTCCAACTGGGAGTAAATGAACCTAAAAAATTTGCAAGTGAAGTAAACCGAAACTGTGGCCTCACTGTTAGTCTTTGGCTAGGGCTACCGCATTGTCTTTTGAGATACTGCAGGTTTTCCCCAGGTTCCCATCTTTCTTTTAAGACCCTTCTGTACTCTTACGAGAATGAATGTGATATTTATTCCACAGGCATTTTATGGAGAGCTTTCAGGCAGATAATAATTTGTGTGATGACTTGTGTGTTGCAGCTGAATAGACTGAACATTTATTTCTCTTTGTGCTGCTAAAGTATGAAAATAATCTTTAAAAAAACCCAAAATCAAACAGATTTTTATTGTTCAAATTGCAGCAAGGCTGTTTACTTTATAAAGAAGTGCTCTACAAAAACTATAGCTTCAAATGTAAACATGACTCCCAGTGCCCCTGCCACGTACACAAACAAGCCACCTAATCATCAACCTGAAATTGCATTTTAACCATAGCAACGTGAACACTTACCCTCTGAAATGCTTCATTAATGAAAATACTGGGAGAATTCTTTGCATCCAGAAGATTAGAGTAATTTAGAAATATTTGGTATTTCATTTTTAAGCTTCTAACCTCTAGGGCATCATTCATTTTGGCCATTCAGCTTGTTTTATTTTTGTTTTTATATTATATATTTCTGCATTGACTTTAATTTCCTTTTTTAATCTCTGGGCAGAACCTAGGTCTAAACAATTTCTAAGGGATTATTTTAAATGTTCTATGCTTTGAGTAATTTGGTTCTTTGTGAGGTTTTTATATATACACCTACATGAAGTAGAAATCAAAAATAAAATAAAATAAAATACAACCATATGAAATGAAAAACAGCCAAAATGTAATTTTTGTTTCAATACTTATTAGTCTTCCTTGCTAAGGAAAAAAACTAGCTAGATTATTGTCTTTTGCCTTCCCACATGCACATGTTTAATCGCTGGCTTGAAAATGGGGCCTCACACTCAGGACGATATGCCAAGAGCCCAGATTTAGTCATGCAAAGTGTTTGGCAGCAGTACCAGTTTTATCATCTCCCACATCCCATGATCTGTCCTTACCTCTGGCATCAGCAGTGTACCATTTAAAAACAAGAAAAAATAATCTGCTGTCCTCTCTTCCTCCAAATCCTCAAAGCGATAACACAACAGTTCAGCTCAGCTACTGGAAGGGAAATATTTGACAACATTTGCAGATGATTCAGCTGTGTTGTGAAGAAGACAGTATCATAGAATGACAAAATCATTTCCATTGGGAAAGTCTTCTAAGATCATTGTCCACCCCTAAACCATGTCCCTAAGTGCCACATCTGCATGGCTTTTTAATACCTTCAGGGATGGTGAGTCATCTGCTTCCCCAGGCAGCCTGTGCAATGCCTGACCACTGTGTCAAATTATGTCTTTCCTTATTTGAGAATGAAAACAAGGAAAGTTTATTAGATATTAGAGAAATGTTAAATCACCTATTGAGAGAATCAGAAGTCAGGTCATAGATTCCACTGTTGTTCTATTTGTAGTGCTCCTGGCATTGCAAAAGCCTGAAGAGAACATTGTGCTCCTGTTTCCATGGTTTAGGGAAAATTAAATTCCTGCTCTGTATTCTTGTAAAGGAAACGATGTTTTCTTTGAAAAAGTTTAGTGTTTTTCAGGTCCAAATTTATCTCTTTAATGTTATGTCTTCATAATACTTTTAATAATTGTGACTATAAAAAATACATTTCTTCCTGTACTTGTATATATGAATGGAAACAGCTATATGCATATATCACAAAAAGAATTCTTGACTGAAAGAAGTTATGAAGGGAAAATATTTGTTCATGTTTCCTATGAAGTACAGGATTAAGAAATCCCAAATTTCCTTCACCAGCCTTGGTTGGGACTTTTGGCACTGAACAGAGACACATCCTTACTTCATTTTATCTTTTCAAACTTCAAGAAGCTTAAGTGAAGTAGATGATAAGTACTTGAAATTTTTTTTAAGAGTTCTTTTTGTTGAGAAGACAGGTGAACTGCTATACTTATGCTCAACTCTACAGAGAGGAACTGTTGGTATTGAATATCATCAGTCTAACGCTCTCTATTGAACTGTCCCATCTGGATGAAAAGTGGACAAGGGGAAGCCTGGTTGGTGAGTGCCTGGTGGTGTAGACGTTGTGCTGCATTCTGTATGGTATGACCAGCTCACATTCATCTCACTGGTGTGTGCTTTTCTGAACAAGGCAGGAATAAAGCTATGAAGATGGATTGCTTTGTAGCTTTTTTAGGAGAGACAAAATTGATAGCAGCTAGAACGTGAAGAGAGTCTAATCAGAGTGGAATGATGTATCAGGGGACTGTGACAAGAAAGCAAATACATGTGAAGAAACAAAATGTTACACTTCGAAGGCTAAAGCAAAGTGAGAAGATGATACTCAGTCTTTCTATTAATTTTTCATCACATCCTGAGAAAGAAAGCAGTATCACAGGTGTTTGGGTTTGGAACCAGGAGTCTTGTGATATCTGTCATGCCCTGGATTGGATGGAGGCTCTGTGCTTGGGAATGATGGTAATTTGGCCTATTTTATCTGTCTTATGTTGCAACTTCTTCATCTCATGATTCTGAAAGCAACTCTATTGCTCACAAAAGAAAATGAACCAAGAATGGAATTGCACAGGCATTTTTCTCTGTAGTGAATAAAGCTACACATTATGCTGGTGTTACACAAATATCTGCACAGGACTGGAGAAGCCAGGAGACTGCAGTGTGTACAAAAATAAGTGAAAAGCTTTCCTGGCTGAGTGGCAGAGCAGAGGATTTACACAGCCCAGGAAGAAATGCAAAGCTTTTGTTGAAAAATATCCAATTTAATGTTAAAGCTTTTAATGCATTCTTATCCATGGCTTATTCATGGAGCACTCTCCAAAGCCAAAATAAGTATCCCAGCATACCTCTTTAGAATCTGAAAATTGTATAGAGATGTATAATATTAGAAAGTAAAAGATTAGTCCAGTTTAATGCTGGCCACAATAAGATACACCTAAACTAAATACACCTTCAAAACATGCTTATTTCCTATTGTCAGAGGTGTTCTTTCTCTTATGTTTTAACATATGCTTTTATGACAAAAACATTTAAAAGATTTAATAGAAAGACATATGAAAAGAGTTATACAAGTATCAATGGTTCCCCTGAATTTGTTAAACTTACTACTTGTTAGAGGGAATGGTGATGAATAACATGTATAACGCTTAATAATTTCTGAAAGAGGACGATTTTAACTTCAGTCTCTTATTCTAAGAAACTGCTCATTAGTTGTAGCAGCAGAGCTTTGAAAACTTTATGCATTATAAAAAACAAAAAATATTAGCAGCTGTCCAGACTCATAATAGTGCCTGTGGTAACAAAAAAGTAGGTCATAAGGCTGCAAAAACCAGTACCCATCAATTCAACAGGAAAAGCACAGACGCAACAGTTCAAAACACTGATTCATTATCTCCCAAATCTGTAGCTAATTTGCACTGCATAAGGATAATTTAGGTACGAGCCCTGGAGATTATCATCATTTAAATGTGTGAGAAGAACTCCTAGTTTCCTGAGGAAATCTTGATCCTCATAAACAGAAAAATTTTATCCTAAGTCTCAGTTTGTCTTCTTACCTCACCCTCATACACATATCCAAACTCAACTCTGGCAAACAGCGCAGAGTTTAGTAGGTGCAAATGAGGGGCAAACGGTTCCTGATGCAATTAATCAGAAAAACATGGGCTTTCAGATTCACCCAAGGGTGTTGTGTGTTTCATTCCTGGCCAGTGTGACACTGCACGTATTTTTTCATGCCAAGTTGCATCAGACTGCCATGGAGAGCAAACAAGTGAAATAACAAGTCCCCCTGGCATGTTGTGGTATAAAATCTGTGACCCAGATACTCCTAGCTCTGCACATAGCACAGTTCAGAACTAGAAGGGTGAAAAGACAGATTTATGCTGCTGGAACCTGGTCTGCTTAAGACAGTTCCTTGGGGAAAATACCAGGAGCTTGCTTGTACTGGGATACAGGAACTAGCAATCAGCAGACCATTGGAAATTCCTGGCCACTTCTTTTTGCAATGGACCAAGGCCCCTTTCCCAGCACTTTACCGGTGTGAATTGGTGACTTCTGAGAGTAACTGCATTGGCTTTGAGACTGTGGGTGGACACACTCTAAGGTACTATTTCTAAGCTTTAGGAAAATAGGGAAGGAAAAAGAGCCCGTGGCATTGACCTTCTCCAGTGGAGTGCCAGGATACAAGGAAGGAGTTGGAAAAAAGTGGTTACATTCTGGTTACATAAGCCAGTAATTTTTTGAGATAAGGATATTTTCCCATCTAATTTCTCATCAATTAGTCTCTAAGTTGTCCCAAAATAAAGCATAAGGGCTGAAAGACTCAGCCCTCTTGATGGTGCCAACAGAAATACTGCACCTGTGCATTATCTTTTCCTTCAGAGAAAAAATATGAGAAACCCAGAGAGGCTAGACAAGACTCTGGAATAATCTTGTCAGGAGGGATTGATGTCCTTTGTGTTGTGGGGGTTTGTGTGTTTTCATCATTATTAAGGCCCTGATTCAGGAAGGTAGGGAAAACCTTTCCATCACTTTCAGCACAAGAGGATGCCTGATTCTGCAGTGAATTACCTGAATAAGAATACTGCTCTAAAGTCCTGAAGAGCATCTGCTACATCTTTGTATTCCCAGATGGAATAATATCTAATACCCAAAGTAATGGCTCTGATTAAAGTGTCTGGAAGTTCAGCAGTGAGCTAACCTTGAGATTTTATGCAGTCTGTGTGACTCTCCTTTAATAAATATTTAATATACATAGCATATTCAGAGAGTTTTGGTAAGCAAGTCTACAGCCTCTCCCAACATAGCCAAGGTGTCACTACAGAAAGGGGGCGATGAGAGAATATGTCAGTATTAGAAGTGCATTACAGTTAAACCTTCTGGATTGTGTGCATGGAGAATGAGCTCCAGGATTCTCATTGTAAATATAACATACTCTGTTTGTCTAGGCTTTCTAATAGCTGAGAGTACAAATTATTTCAGTTAAAGTGTAAGGAAAACAAAAGCTGTACCTCACAGGTCATTCTATACTTCTGCATACTGGATTTAAGGAAAAAAAAGCCAGCCTCTAAACTAAATTATTCTGAATTGTCCTTGACAATTGTCAAAGACTAATTATTCTTCTAATGTTGTGTGACTTACTCAAAGGCTATTTTTACCATGAATTTTCCTCATGATGAGAATGCTTCATTCTGCTTCAGTAGTTAGTGATATGTCCTTGAAACACAGGTCCTAGGTTTTTAAATTATCAAGGGCTTTCTAAAATGCAGTTTACTTTGTAACTGAACTGATTCTCTCTCTTTCTGTCTCATGGCATTCAAAAAAGCAAGTTTTCATAAGCAAATGCAGAAAAGAACCACAGTGCCTCAATTTGAATCTATATATGCTTTAAATATATGAACATATGCAAAATAAAAATATTGTATGGATTTGAAAATATCTAGGTCCTCTGTACATGATTTCAGAACACAAATGTTCATTAGTAGATCCAAATATAATTATATTAGATCTTGTTGTCCTTTTCTTCTCTTTTTATTTAGCGCCAGGGTTTTGTTCTGAAGGTAGTAGTATGATGTCTCAGTGTCCACAAGCACTCCTTGAATGGTGTAATCAGGCAAAGCCCTGCTGATTTTATGCAAAATATGTTGATTCTCACCACTGATAGGCAATTTATAATTTACTTTTCTACTGTGGACATTTTGTAAGGTACACAGAACTTGCTGGATTATAGTGAATATTCATATATTTAGAATAGGGATTAAAAATTCTAGGAACATTTTGGGAACAATTTCTGAACAGAAACCATGATTGTTCTGAGGAAGAACTCTCTCTTGCATTTGCAATACTACTTACAGTGTTGGGGAAAAGCAGATCAACAGTGCACATAACAAAAACTTGTTGGCTGTGTTTTAATGTTGGATGAGGATTCCTAGACAAGCCTCTTCTCAATCCTGTCGAACTCCCATGAACTCCCTGAACATATTTTCTGTTACTCTAAAAATCTTATTTCTGGTTTTTTGTGTGTATGTGGGGGTGGGTGGGGGGGAGGGATTTTGGAAGAGTACATAGTTTACCTCTATCCAAATAATTTTTTAAGAATGAATTCAAGTGGGAAATAATATTTCATCCAAAAATTCTGAGTCAAAGTAATTAATTTCTTTGGCGCAGTCAGGCAATATTTTTCTTCAGGCTTGTTTCTTCATACCCATATTTAGTTATGAATAAAAATTTCTAAAACCTTTAAAACTGAAGCATAGAAAGAGTATGGTGAAGAAAGGTGACACTGGAATTGATGTTATTATTATTGTGCTAATACAAGATCCCTTGATCAAGAGTTTGTTATGCCCCTTTTGAAGCTGTGTAATAAATCAGCCTCACTCTGGGGATGTTTGAAAGGGTGTAAGCAAGGATGCTCTACACAAATTCTTGGGGGATATTTACTAACCTCTTCTCTAAAGTCATCAATCACTTCAGCTGGGCCAAACTGACAATGTCTGGAGGTCATTGGTTAATAAGACAGAATTAACCCTTTCTACCATGTCATACCTTCGAATCATTAACACCTGTATCAGCTACTAATTGTTATCTTTAGGAAAACATCCGTAAGGACTTGTACATCATCATGAAAGTTGAAATTATAAACAGTGGCTTGAAAGTTTGGAATGAAGAAGAATGATGAATTTCTATAGCTTACCTTGATTCGTTGTAATTGAACCAGTAATTACAATATTACAACAATATATGTATTGTAATTTAATAACAATGATATACCAAGTTGGCAATGGTGATGCTAAATGTTGGGTTAAGACTTTCCTTTGCTCACATTAGACCTGTTTTGGAAGCCTGAGGATTATTTTGCAAGAGGCCATGTATGAATTAAGACATTGAAATGGTGAAGTTCCAATATGAGTACTGACTTATAAAACAGTGGATTTATGGGCCTGAAGTTAAGATAAGCAATATTAAACACCTCACATACTGCAGTTCAGATAAATAGAGCAATTCTCGTGTTATCTGTTGCAGATAAGCAGGTCTCTGAGAAAAGTATTGCTGCAATCATCTGTACTTGATGGCTTCCAGCTAGATCTGTCCATTTGGCACTGAACCATGTAATGCAGTCTGTGGATCTAGAGGGCATGTGAAACTGAGTCACAGTTCTAAAATCTTTCCCACTTTGTGTTAGCATGGCTCAGCATTTCTTTTAGCACTGCAGTCTGGTCAAAATGTTCATCTGTTAGTGGGATTACTTAGCTCTGTCAGGGTTAATGTCTTTGTTTTTAAAGGCTTCTTTTCTGAGGTACACTGTAGATTATTTTCATGGCTTCTCACACTATCTGATCTTTAAAGGTAATGACTTGCAATTGAACTCTTTACCAAAACTTCTGCAAGGGATTCTCTCTTTTATTATAAGGACGACCCTAAGATTCTCACTAAACTGTAGCTTTGATTTTCTTACCAATCATATTCCATAAGCCAGTCTCTGCTCTACCCTCTCAAAAAGGTACATTTTGCTCCTGCACATGCTTTCATGCCTGGAAAAAGTGAAAAAATCTGTATTTCAAATAGAAGGAATTCTTTAAATCAGTCTTCATGTCCTGAGCAGCCTAGAAAGACATGGTGTAAGGTAAAAAAAAGCAAACACCTGTACTCGAGATCAAAGATTTGGGGAGTATCTGTGCTTCCTTTGCAAATATCAAAAGTACTAGATATATAGTTAAAACTAGCTCTACTAAAAGTGAAAGTGTTATGCTAAAAGCTCAATTCTAACTTGCTGCTGCCCAACTTGCAATCCATTTAAGATGGGTGGAAAGACTGTAACTGGCTTAATTAGGAAGCTTTAAAAGTAAACCATTACTTAAACACACTATCCTAGAAAGAAAAAAAGAAAAGCAGAAAAAAAGAATTAAGGGAAGATATTTTTAAAAAATATTCTTAAGGTGATGTAAAAGGTTTATCACCTAGGCGACATCTGTGAGGAAGATTTAAATTTGTTAGCCTGTTAATTTATGTTGTTTATTTTTGAATTTGTAATCAACTTCAGTCTTCAAGAATTTCTTACAATAAAAATTCAGCCATAGATCTCCAAAATCAGTTCTGATTTGCTGTTGTGTTCACATTGACTAGCTCCAAGTTTCATTGTATATTATCCAAAATATAAATTTGGTTGAGGAGTGGAAATAGTTATAAACCTTGCCTTGTGTAGCACATGAATCACCACCTTCCTTTCCAGTGGATGGGAACACACCTGAGTATGGATAGTCACCAATATCAATAAAATATTTGCTGCAATAGGTGTGTGGAAAGCATTAGCATTTCTAAATAGTAATTTAGTTTTCCTTTCCTTAATCCACACAAGACTAAAGAGAGTCCTTCTGTCTTACTCAGCTGATAAGGATGCAGGCTGTGAATAGGATTGATAAAATTTCCTATGTATCTTCTCTTCCAAGAGCTGCATCTTTGTTGTAGTGAACCTGGATATAAAGAAGCCATGTGGAGTATGCTGAGGGTGCTGATGAAAGATGGTCCCACAGTTGGGATGATCAATAATGTTTATGTTTGCAACAAAGATGTGCTTTTCTTAATTGGAGCCTAGACATTGCAGCATTTATGCGAAGATTAATTCACCAAAAAAGAGATTCCTGTACAGTTCTGGAAGTTCAACTCTTAAATGTCACATTATCACCATATTTCCATTTCCTCAAATGCAGAATAAAGAAGATCTCAAACCAAAAACTGAAAAGCATCTAGAAGGACTATAAATTGCTGGTAGTACTGGCATCTAGCCAGAGGAAGCCATTGTAGTTCCAGTTTTCAATGGCATGCATCAAATCATACCCAAACCTATTTAAATAGCAAGGGAGAAAATAGTTAAAGCACAAACTGCGTACGTTTATATATATACAAAAGAATAAAGATGACGTTATACATTTCAGATACCTGAATTGAGAACAAAGTTGTCTGTTATCACTTTTACTGACAGAAATTAATTGAAATAAATGAAACCACAGCTGTCTGGAAGAGGCCATTTTTCACCTCAATAAACATTTTCTACGTATGATGCAAGAGGGAATACAGTTTGATTCCCAGATAGAATAAAAAATCTTTAGGGATCAAGTTAGTAATCTCTTTATTGCAGAGTTGAGATGTTCTGTCCTGTTGATAGGGGTCAAAGAAAATCTCAGGATTGGTGATATTAATGCAACTTTGTTATAAGTTTACTACATATCCTTTTACCATGTTTCTCCTCTCCTTCGAAGTCTCAGTCTTGTCTTTTACTTTCAATTTTAGAGCCTTTAGTAGAAAAAGGTCCCCACACTTGGTGGATAAGCAATACCATCATTCAATATAGATGTTAGCACTGGTTTCAATATTCTTTAGTGATAGCCCTGCAAACCAATAGAAATCCTGGTAATTATTCTGATTTCTCCCTCCTCTTCCCTACTACTCCTTGAACTATACATTGTGAAATATGAAAATCGTGTGAAAATGTGTTTATTTGAGCTTTCCTGTGCTAGCTGAGTCCATCTAACTTAGATACGTTATTCAGAAACAAGAATGTACACTAAGGTTTCATTCTTGCAGCTTTGAACCATTGTCAAGTCACTCAGCTGGAATATCCAATGTACCAAACAAAGTGGTAGTTGCAGTAGGAACCCACAGAAAACACAGTGTTCCTCAAGAAAAGTAAACCTGAATTTGCCCCTCTTGAAATCATTTGAAGTTTTGCAATTATTTGACAAAAACGTGGTTGAGGTTGTGTGTGAATTACTTGGAACAGACTTTAAAATACTGTAACAGTGTAATATTGGTAACTGGTAATTTTTCCCCTTCCTCACAGAACTCTGATTTTTTCTGTATCTGGTTTTGAATTTTTGCTCCATTTTTAATGCAGCAAGAGCATTACATTTCACTCAATTACAAGAGTACGTATTTTGTTTCCTTCTAATGGTTTCTCATATCTTTCCAATGCACAGTAGCTATATGATATCTCTTAATTGCTTGAGGTCATAGGTATACAATACCAAGACAGACAAGCAGAACTTCACATGAAAAATCTGAATTCCACACGTCCACATGAAACAGCCTAGAAAAGGAAGATCTTATCTCTAAGATGCATCAGAGTTGTCCTCTGCCTCTTCTTTGTTCTGTTAAGACTTTTATATGTTGATAATGCAGAGATGCTGAAAAACCAGGAAGAGATCAAATAATTTCATAGTCACAATTCACCATTTCTTTAAAATTTTTGTATTCTGCACATGTAAAAATGAGTTTAACTCCTGCTTTACATATGAGGTCATGTTTAATCTTCAATGAAATGAATAAGAGGCTTCATATTAGTTTCAACACACATTGGACCAGTTTATCAGATATTTGACACGTGACATTCAAAATGGCACGTATGTGATTGCATGCTAGAATAAAAGTGTGAAAATGATCATACACTCTGCCAGAAACACCAGGGGAAACAAAAAAAGAAAGTAGCACACATGCTTTTGTAATGCACATACAATTTTAAATGCTACAGATTATGACAGCCTTGAAGGTTTTGCTCTTGGAGATAATTAATATGTTCAGGAAATGCTAAACTTCAAAACCAGCATACTTTTGGGGTAAATAATTAGTGTGTACGTCACATATACCGCAGTATTGCCTTAGATAACAAGAATATCTCAAAACATTAAATAAGTAACTTCTACAGGAGATTAAACATTCTAATTATTGGAATTTCGGGTTACACTGAATAATGTTCTGTTTATTTTGCTTATGTCTTAAGGGGAGCTCAAGGTCTTATAAAGAGAAGAAAATTTTGAATCATAAGTCATCAGCACTAGAAAGGGTTATTTATTCCTTTGATATTTAAAATATCAAAAATTTCCTTTTGCAGCGACATGCTATAATGATGTCAAGATCTTAAAAAAAAGACCATGGTATTAATGAGGCAGAAGGCTAGTTCAATAGATGAACTGTTGATAAAATGTCATTCTTACACAGCAAGTATTTTTTCTTAAGATATTAGGAGACACTAATGCTTCAGGTGTTTGCTCATGTAGACATAACTAAAAAAGTCTGAAACTCGAAGTCTTTTGTTGCTAATCTGTGAAACATGAGAAGTGACCAGCTCACTAATTACTGTAATTCACTGACTGCACTCAAGAACTATGGAAGGTTTTTAGATTTAAAAATATTTTGAGTAAATGCAACTTGATATATTAAAAGCCTTTAAAATGAACAATCCTGTAAAAAAAAAAAAAGGATATTACAGGCAGCCTGCTCATTTTGATGGACACAGTACTGTATATAATGAGACTTTACAAATATCCAGCAATGTCTAAAGGGTCTCACTTTAAGAAAGAGCCCAGTGTTGAAGAAAGCTGGCGAATGAATGAAGTCTAAAGATGCAATGATTTGTAGTTTGATTTCTACTTGATTTGCAAAGGGAAGGAATAGCTTTAGAAATAGTTGAAAGAGGAAATGGGAATAGGTGATTCAGAAGCAGGATTGGTCTGAGGTAGACATACATAGAAAGATTCATTTGACGGAGTGGAGAGACTTGATAGGTGTTCTTTTGGAATTACCAGTATTTTCCTCATTGGCTGCCTACAGGGAATACTACAGGGCAGGGCTTTTCTTCCACAGGGAAGCTCTTCCATGCCCACCAGACCCTGATCAAACATCATCTCTGTAACTTCTGTGTTTTCCTCTTGTGCCAAGCAAGGATTGCAGGGTTTCATACACCAGCACCATGCCCAGCACCACCCCACACAGGAGATGGAAATGCAGGTGTCTGTGCAGTAGCTCTCAGCAAAGAAGGATTCTCAGTAGCTAAAAGTATTTGGGCTGACACTGTTAAAAAAGTAAGCCTATCACTGTGTTTTGTCAGTTCTTGACCTAGTTTCAAGTCTAAAACAAATGCTTGTTTTAGGCTGGTGGGCAGAAAGAGGAAGTTATTCAAGTGTTTTAAAACCTAAAAGAAGAGCAAATCAAGTTCAATTAAAAAAAATCATCTGAGATGTGAAGAAAAAAGATTTCAACTTAATTTAAGCTTTATTTGCCTTAGAAGAGATGAAAATCCCTGTTCCACTGCAGACAAGTGGGATGTTCTTCTCCATTCTCATTTATCTCAAGTGCCAGAAGGAGTAGGATCACTGAGAGGTACATACGGCTATTGGAAGAAAAAGAGTATAAATGCTGAAAAATTACATAAATAAACAGATAATTTAGTCAAAAAATAATATGCAAGTGCTGCTTCTGTACAGTTCCATTGTTGAAAAATTTTATCATTCATTTGCAAAGTATCACAAATTCTTCAGTCCTCATTTGGAATTTATGAATAACACTAATTTCCTCGTTTATGAATTTATTATAGTACTGAGTCCTTCAAAGCTTTTACAGTACACTTCTAACATGATCTGTTCGGAATGCTACAAAGCTTAGTCTTAATTATTAATTTGTGGAGTAGTAATGCATTTTCAAGAACACTTGCAACACCTTTATATATGTATTTTACTCCATATCATAGTCATGTACATTTGCCCCAGCTTTTGCTTTAGCAGGGTTTTAACTCCTTTTAACTGGATCAAGTGATCCTGCATTTTGCCTGGCTAGGTTTTCTCTTCCTCCTGTATTGTATTGCACCTATAGGCGTGCCCACCAAGTGAGGGTGACTAGGACATACATGATCTGTGCCTGGCAAGTCTTTTATTTCTGTGCAGTGTTGGGTTTTGACTTGGGTGTGATGCTGAGCTGCAAGCACAGTGTGAATTCAGTCCTACCTGAGACAGACACAGGGAGCACGGTGGTCTCCTGATCTGTGAGGACGTGGAGGCTGCCACCCTGTCTTTGCCAGAAGTGGAGCTCAGCTTTGGTTTCAATCCCACTGGGGAAAAATAAGAGATGACAATTGCTTTAGAAAAGACTGTTCTACACAGTGTGATTTGGAGTAGAATATTTATCCTTTAGAATGTACTGAATAAATAAATTTTTGTTACAATGAATAAAAATAATGGAAGTAAAAATCACCTTAACTGAAAGACTGTAACACAGCATATCTACAACATTTCCCTTTTCATTTTATCAGAGGCCTGAAGCTCCAGTTATTACTAAGATTAGTCTGGAATTGAGTGTTAAGTATCTTCAATTAGAAAATTTGAATTAATTGTAATTTGTAAAAGAATTAGCAAATTTTGGATTTTTCTGTATAAATTCATTTCCTAATGAGTCAGTGTGGTAATTTTGGGAAGGATATATTGTAATTTTCATGTATATCAAAATATAGAGACACTTTCAATTGCAGCTCTGAAATGAGTTAGTTACAGAGGTACACATGACCTTCCTGTACTCTTGTAATGTGTTTAAAGAGAAAAAGATTATAAATTCATGAATCTATGCTTAATGTTATTTTTACTGTAAGTTTTTTCGAAGATAACTTTCTAATATGCCTAGTAAACAAGTAAGCATTTTCATATTCTCTGGGATTGCAAGATGCTTGCCCCTAACTTCCAAGGATACAAATAGCCCTTCTATTCCCCTGTAAATTTATGTGTACCTGGGTAAAAACTGTTTTCTAGCTGCATATGCATTGTCCATATGGCTAAAAAGCTGTTAAATGTCCGGAAGATTATCCAGAGAGCAGCAGTGCAGTTAAGCTTTATGTTCAATGAAGCGTCATTATTTTTTCAGGATAGTAAAAATCAAGGAATATTAAATGGAAACAGATAAAAAGGTGTTATTACAACAGCCCCTTAATTAGCCAGTTTGAGTTCCCTTTTGATCTTTCCAATTAGCCAATAAACTGTCTTTTAAGTTATGTTATTGGGCAAATACATCATGGAAAATCAGTTATTTGAAAGGATTTTAACAAACTCTCATCCATTTTTACAAATGTAAATGTTCTGTAACCCTTAGCCAACTGACTAAGTAGCCATCTGCTGTATAGAGGATCATTCTGATTATGTGCAAAGACAGCAGGTCTCTATTGTAGGCTTTATTTTATTTATAAGGCTATATACATTGGCTTCCATTCTAATTAGATTTTGCACAGCTATAGTAATGTAGAAGGTACTTTAATAAATGCTCAACAGTATCTATGACTCTGCCGGCTTGGCTTAATATAATGAGATGTCCTTTACAGAAGTGTTCCAGAAGGGATTGTAAAGGGATTGTAAAGGGATTGTTTACCACTTGGTCTTACAAGGAGTTAACCAGGATTCTGTAACAGCAGAGGTTTGTGGATGAAAATCACAGGCTGAATTTCAACTTACATTGCACTATCAAAGTCACATAAAACCAACCTGTGCTGATACATGGCTTTACATATTAATCATGCTTTCTCAGATAACATCATCTCAGATTAATTGCAATAGGACCCTAAAAATATTTTTGAATGCACAACTAATAGCTGCAGGGCTGTTTCAACCCTTTTGCTGCTCTGGAGGTATGTGATTTGAGTCTCCAGAAACCACAACTGCAAGACAGAGTTTCAGGGAGAGCAGTTTTGATGAATATACACTGAAATTGTAATGATTGTTCTGTGTCAAAGCCAATAAGCTTAGACTTCTTGTCTCTGTTTAGCTGGCTTTCATGCTAGAAATTCTGATTCTTAATGAGAACAGTCCATCCATTAGCTGAAGTAATTATACAGTTTTGAGACCCTCTATCAAAGAGATTAGTTGTTTAAAGAGACACTATCAGGAGGCTGAGGACCTACATGCCAGTTTCATTAGATGGAAAATTTTCCAGAATGTTTGTTATTCCACTGCAAGCCATGCTTATAATTTTTGCTAAATGTCTTTGAAAATTTCAGTGAGGGCAACGTTGTGCTTCTGAGTGGGAAGAAGAAAATGCAATTGCACATAAAAATGGGTAACTGACCTCACAGAGTGAAATGTCCAAAAGAAAAAGCGTGCTGCAGTTATTAGCTTTTAATGTCCTCTTTGTTTTAGTAAGTAAAGATGAAATTTGCTAGTGTGCTAAAGAAAGGCAGCACCACTTCAACAATGAGATTTTCTTGAGTGAATACTTTATAATAACTCACCACAAAGATATTATCGACAGTAATAAAACCCATCCATATAATTGTGTTATTTTCCCCTTAACTACAGGGGAAAAAAAAAGGTCAAGGGAAAATATGTACAAGCCTAACAATAAGAGGTTGATAGTAAACACAATCAAATCTCCAGTCTGAATAATAATAGTCAAGTTGAACTTGTCTAGGTATCAGGTAATAACTTTAATTTGCATTAAAATAGGTTTAAAAACTGCATTACAGAACTACAACATGATAATATCATGTAGATTGTCAAACGCGGAATAAAATGTTTAGGACGTTTACAACTTATTTATAACGAGCTAAATGGCAGCCTCTTTAGCTTGCCAAGAGGGAAACAACACCACACACATGTGATACAGCATGATAGAGTGTAATCATAGCTGAGACAAAATATAAGCCTCTTAAAGTAACAAATACCTGATTGGTTAGGCACTACTGCCAAAAATAAAGACAGTGTGGGCTGCTGGGTAATCTGGATGTGCAAGTAATGAAAAAAGAAATGAAGAAAATGGCTTAACTGTTCAAACTGGTGCCAGATTATTAAATTTAAAAAATATTATATTTATTCCAATAATTTTTCCCTCCACTTTTCATTGTCTAGCTTTTCAAAACTATAATTTTGTGATAATCTTCCCAATCAAATTACTTCTTTGTGTAATTATGCCTTTTCTACTGTCAGAGTTTGGCAGCCTCTCTCTAGAGTGATGCATTATATTGGAGATATATGAAGCGGGAGAGCCTGCTGAACTTTTCCGTGTGGTGACAGATTTGGTGCAGTACGACGGCAGCATGCAGGGTGCAGCCCATGGCCTTAGAGTCTCACAACATGCTCAAAGGCAGTCCCTTCATTTTATTGCTCCATTAGTTTAAAAGGCAGGTTGATGTTGGGGAAGAAATGAGCTGGGGAAGTAAGAGTAGTCCTTTATGCTCAAACAGCTTTCCAGGAGAGAAGTATTTCCCTATAGATATATTTCTTTACATTCTTTAGTTTAATTGTTTCTGTAAGACACCAACAGATGGTTTCTACTTACAGAGAATATCTCTGTCTTCTCCTGCTTTTTCCCCCCTACATGTGTGTCCTCGTTTTCTAACTCAGATACCTCTTCAGCCAGAAATGCTACCACACACTGCAGTGAGGCAATTGAAAGTAACTTTTGATATTCAACTGCTTTCTGGGAATCGGCAGAAAATTAATAGGGAGTGTGAGTGAGTATATTTTGTGGGAGTCACCGCCACAGGGTCCCCTGACCTCTGTGATGGTGTTGTGCTGTGCTTAGAAATGAGGCAAGCGGGACTCGCTGGCTTCGGCCTTCAGTTGTTTATTATTTCTTTATCACATTCAGAGCCTTAGATGACAACAGGCCCTGCACCCTTCAGTGACATGTGCCAACAAGATGCAAAGTGGACAGTTTCTAGGGTTTTGATACAGATACCTTATCCAATTAAGTTTTACAACGTACCTAACACGTAGTATGTTTTCATTTTTCTACCAATTCCTAATTATTCTTCAGTTATGTTACATCTGCATTGTGACTTTGTCTAACCAATCACTGTGCTACCAACACTGCTGAAAATGGAGTAGATGAAGAAGAAGGAAGAAACTGAGTCAGCACTCAAAAGTCCTCCATCTTGTCTTTCATCTACCTTCCTTACTAAAATCCCAAAATCTACTTTTTCACCCTGTTGTAAACTACAATATTATCTACCATATGCATTAACAAAAACTCAACTTCTCTTGAAGTCCTGGAGGCTTTTTCCATGACCAAAACTGAAAACTGTGTTCTCCTGAGGAATAAGACCACTCAGGACAGGCACAGGAGATATTCCTGTATCCTGAATTCCCACAATATTTCAAAGAACAAAAGAGGAAAACACCATTTTCCAAATTCCAGAAGCTGAGTGCAATTGCTTATATTATTTCAGCCGAATGGGGCTGGAGTAGAGTGGCAGGTGGTCTGTGTGTGTTTGTAATTGCATCAGTTCTGTTAAGTGCTTATGATTCATTTTTTCTATTTACTGATGTGTCTTTAAACCTAGCATAATTAACTCCACCTCCAACACAAAACTCAAAAACTCCCTGGGAAGACAGAATCAAATGTGGGCAGCATGCTCTCATCTTTCAGAGACAGGAAATGTTATAATAAACAGATTTCATCTGTAAATCTTTAGGGTGACAAAATCAGAGATTTTGTATGACCATTAGAAAAGCCTGTGTGTATTCCATAAGCAGCAAGAACTATTACGCTGCAGGCCAGTTTTTCAGAAGTGCTCAGAACAGAATTTTATTTGCAGTTGGTGGGAGTTGCAAGGATTTAGACCTTCTGAAAACTGGACCTGGGGTTTTATTCTTGGGAAGAAACAGGAAAACTGAGGGAAAATAAAGTCCTCATATAACAGAAACATAGCATTGTAATTTTTTTCATAATAGAATGTGTTAATAATTTCTGCAGTATCTTGTAATTTTCAATGGAAATCTAACACATGAATCAAACATTCAAGCCAGTGTGTTCAGTTACTGTATAAAAAATATTCTCAACAGCTGTCTTTACAGTGAAGTTATCAATGCACAGATAGAGAGCTGGCTGAAAACCACTGAAAAATTTGGCAATTGATTATCAAACTTGCCTTTGAAAATGACAGCCTGAGACATGAAGGACAGCCTTAAGAGGCTCTGAGGAATGACAATAAAATTCCTCATTGAAATTATTTAATGAATTGCTGAAATCATGCAAATTCTAAAGGAGTGGAAAGCTATAATACAATAAAATACTCTCTAAAATAAAATACTTTCAGCGAGAACCCCAGCAAGAACCCAATAATCTTTCTACTGTCGTTTTCTTGCCCTTTTAAGGTATTTAGTGCTAGATTTTTGCCCATAGTCAATTGGTTTGTATTAAAAACTGGTTTAGATTCATGGGGCTACAACATTAGTACAATATGGAGTCAAAATGTTTTTAAATACTGGAAATTATGTTAGAAACAACTACTGTAAGCTTGAAGTTTTAAAGTACTATTCTTACTGACTCTTCTCCCTTAGTACAGAAGATGTCCCAAGTGTCAGGTAGTGAGTGCATACGTCTGAGCAGACCTTACAATTTCAGCTGTAAAACATGTTTGAGTTTTAAAACCACGCTGGATGAGTATACAAAGGAGCACTCAATCTTCTAACATGACTGAGATCGGCATGCATGTATAAACTGGTTGGGATTTTCTGTCTTCATGCTCTTTGATTTTTCTGCTTGTCTTCTCCTTTAAAGAGAAAAAGAAAGAAAAGAATAAGACATGAATATTACAGGACGATTTTTAACCAAATTGAAATTTCTGATGTACAGCAATGTCCAAGGAAGAAACTAGCCCTCTATCCATTCTGGTGTGTTCAAAGCCATTTTGGAGATCACTGACTATTTCTCTTGATTTGTGACATATATGTTGCTCAATTTTGATGTTTTGTATATCAGAAAATACCATACATTGTGTAAAAATAAATAAAAATTAAAAAACAACCTAACATTTTCCTCTTTTAAGCTTGTGTTGCAGTAATTGATCTGCCTGTGGACAGATTTTTGTCCTACGACAAACTTTAATTCACTTAGAATCTAAACATTGTTTCTGAGACTTCTTGGCTTCCAAAATATTCACTTCTGAAGTGAATACACCCTCCTTGATGTAGTCCTTGGCAAACATCCTGGATAGATTCTGGGAAAATGTGATTGCCCTTCACAAAGTCAAATATGCATACAAAGGGTATTAATAACTGCACATTAGGGAACATTCTGAAAAATATATTGGTTTAAGCATACTCTCAATTCTTAGATAATGTTAAAAACATATTTTTGAACCCATTCATGGATTGTATAAAGAAGAAAACTATACCATGATAATAGAAAATGTGATACTTAGCTACTGGCTTTTATGAGTCACTACTGAGAAAACAGATAATGATCTCTATCTCCGAGGTGCAGAGATTTGTCCACAAGAAAGGGAACTCATTTACATATTTATCTGTAAAACAGAAAAATAGCAGTGTCTAACCACACACAGTGATCTGTGCACTTAAATGAAAGATTTGCACATTTAAATAACAAGAATTTTTTTATTTTTGCTTCCTTATCTCAGTTTGACAACAAGTACATCTGAACTGTAGCATTTCAATTATAAAGATGACGCTTCATGGTTTCCTTACTTTGACCTAGAATGTCATTCAACAAAAGACTTGATAAGTCATTCTCCCAGCCACGCAGGACAGAGTTGATTCTCAGTAATTCATACTTATACTGATTAAGTAAAACGAATGTGAAAAAGCTGTCACAAAAACAATCCGTGATTGAATCTCTCAACTCTGCATTTTCTCTTTAGTTTCATGTCCTTTTTTTTCTTGTTGCAAATCATTTTGCTTGCCAAACACGTCAATCATAAGCATCTTATGGCAGCTTAATAATGGAATGGAAGCCTCACTTTCTGTAAAGATAGATCAGTGAAAAGGAAACTAAAATTTGCAGAAATGGTAGGCTTGACCCTCACCTTGGTCTCATGTAGCTCATTAACACAGAGTTTCATTTAGTGGCATCAATAATCCTTCTACTGTCCTTCCAGTGTTGAGGGAATTAAGTTCCCAAATCAGTAATTTCTTTTGGACAGCATTACCAAGCTTTTCTCATCTATGTAACATTTTATATAGTCTCTTTAGGATCATCTATTAATGGAAAGTGGCTGGCACAGTGATGCATCAGAAGTAACAAGACTAATAGCTATTACTTTGCATCTTTTTCTTTAAAGCACTTTTACATTTTGGCACAGCAGTCAGGTGCTTTTCGAGTGAAGGTGTGATGGATTGGTGGAAGTTCTACCTTATGTAGCATATATGATCTACATTTCTCTCTATAAACATAAATTAATATAAAAAAGCTGTAGGTTTTCATTTTCCTTTTCATCTAAGTATTTCATTTTGGATAATGTATAGCCTTGCATTACCACTGTTACACAAATAAATGATAAGTCACAAGTAATAAGCTTCAATTATTTAAGCTTTTCTAAAACCCTTACCAAAGTATTTCCAGATGACTCATATTTTATGAAATTGTCTCAGTAGTTGCTCATCTGTTACTGATAAGGGAGGCACAAAATAACTCATAGCAATATGATTTGGGTAAAATTTTCTAATGCACCTAAATGGTAGAAGATCTCATTTTGACGGCTTGCAGCTATGCAGCTATGCAGTCAGACATTGACTAGAATGTAAGTGCAGATTCCAGTAGGATTTACAACTTTATCTTCTTACAAGCATCTGAAAATTCTGTGATCCTTTCTCTGCAATTTTTAAACATTAAATATTTTCATAAGTCTTGGACTGCAGAAGACGAAGTGTAAAGAAACCTAAAGATCTGCAGTACTGGAAGAGGATAGAGTTTGATCCAAGTGGAATTGAGGGACCAAGATTCATGATTAATGTATTTCAAATATCTAAAACCCCAAAAATGTTGGAGCCAGGATTTTCCCATGTTCCTATTGCTCCAAATGCACAGATGATCTCAATCTTATACTGAGCAGCTAAGGTCTTATCTTTTTCTTAGGCAGTCTTATTTCTTTATCTGCATGATATCAAGGAACCTAAAACACAAATCCATTCATTCCCTTGGGTTTTAGTTCAGGCTGCATTTCCTCTGGTTGTTTACAGTCTCCTTTCATAGTAAAGCTATCACAGATCCTGATTACAAGAGTAGGTTTTGTTTATTTATAAGCTTTCAGAAGCTGCTCATCGTTATTTTTCTCATCTCATTTTGGCATTAATGAGTGCTGCTTTAATACACTTTGTAAAGGGAGTAGAAAAATATGCTCCTAGTTCTGAAGATGAAATGAGGTACTAAGGGGTGCAAGGATTTGTTCTAGTCACACAGCCAGGCACCACATCAAGAGATTATGAGCCAGATGTCTCCATGGCCCTCACCAAAGCAATACCTGAGCAGCTGACCACCTTCAGTGCATTTGCCCTTCAAAACAGCCCCATGAGATGAGGAATTACTACAATATTCATTGTAAAAATGAAGAATTGAATTAACTACAGGTAAACTAAGGGCGCAGCACTTAAGGTAGTTAGACACTTATTATCCTGAAATTTTCCGAAAACAACATAGGAAGGAAATAGCTGGAGCAGGGAGTTAAACCTGCCTCCTAAACTTTGAGCTAAAGCTGAAACTGCTGAACAACCTTCCTCTTTCTCCCTAGAAAACTCCTGCTACTCCATATCACACAATCTGGGTCATTTCCCAGCTAAGCTTGTGTCTTTTCTCTCCTGGCATGCTGCTCAGATACATGTGCACAGACTGTTAGCTAAGGAAACTGATTTATTGGGATCATCTGCAAAGGTTAATTCTCACATAGGGAATGCCATTAACAGGTTGGCCATTGACTGTCTAGATGGTCATGGAATTTTTATAACAGACATTTTGTGACACCTTCTTCACCTGTGTCAGCTGAGACTCCCTGAAATGCTGGCCCATGAATTTTTGTAATTCAACTAACCATGGTCCACATGGCTGGTCTGTGGTCTATTGGCTACCTCAAGCCATGTACAAAACCTACCCAATGGAAACATATTAGGTTGTGAATATATAACAAGCATTTACAAAAGTGCATCTGAGCATAACATAGAGCTGCAAATAGAGTTCTCCATCAGGCAGTTTCTGTCAGTGAGCTGATGCTGATATCTGTGTGAGGCCAGGACAGCCTAGCTGGTGTCCTTTTTCTATCCATAACAAATGGGCAGAAATAGGCTGAGGAGCACTTGTTACTGCCCTACAAAGCAGTGTGTTTTTGTCTGTGTGTTTGTGTGTGCGTGTGTGCGTGTGTGTGTGTGTGTGTATAGGCACAGCTCTTCCACCTACCTGCATTATTGTTAAAAGTAAGTTACAGCATTTAAATCCAATGTGCACCAGCATATGTATTCTTACCTTTTTTTCCTTTAAAAATATCTACATTCCTATCCCTGGTTTTGCAGGGCTTCCTGACAGCCATTTCTTTACTCGAGTAAAAGGACTGCTCAGAAGGTCCTTTCTGGGCAGAGCCCAGGTTTTCAGTGGCGCCCCTGAGAGCAGCAGCACCTGTTCTTTTGGCAAAAGGGATATATGGAGAGAATGAGCAGAAAGAAAGCATTGTTTTCTACTTACCTTCCCCTCATGTTATTGTCTCCAGATGAGTCAAATAAACAGAAAATATTCTTGAATAACTGAGTGACTTGGATGTGCTTTTGCATATGTCCTAATGTATATTGCTGGAGAGAGGAATCGAGTTTCGTGCCAGGCTTTTACAACAAACTTTTTGTTGTTCTTGTTTTTCTGTTCAGCATATTTTATTAGGGAAGAAAAAAGTGCTGAATTGAGCTCATTACTCATAAGACCTCAGAAACTCCTCTGTTTTCCTGAACCAGAAACTGAGTAAGAACTTCAGAACTGGGTCTAATGGTTCTGTAATTATAATGTCATATTATCACTATGTTCTTTAAAATGTCAACATGAGGAGAAAAAAGGCTATAGGCTATTATTTTCTCATTATTGCGGTGCTCCTTTGAATACTGTAAAAAACATCAAACACATATTTAGAAACAAAGGCAGATCGAGTAAATGAGATCATGCTGAGATCTTTGTTGCTCTGGCTGGATTGTTTTTGATGTCTAAACTAGCTCAGTAACTGGCTTTATCTTTTTCTGGGACCACAATGCAGCCTGCAGCATCAACACACCCGGCCAGACAGGCAGCAACCGTGGCTGAAGTTCTGACCTTTTCAGATTTCCTCACAACTAATAAGTAGCTAAGTGAGAACGCTTTTTTGTCTTTTTCTCTCTGGAAGACACTTCTCATTCAAAGCAAAACACTAGAAAGCTTATGTTTATGCAAAATTCAACTACAATTTCATTTGAATTTTCTTCTTCAGAAACTGCATTATGGTAAGCACCTGTGCGTGTGAAGAAACAGTTCTTGGTCAAACTGCTTTTCCCAAACCTCAGGCATGCTTGCCTCACTGCTCTGTGTTACAGATTGGCCTTTGCAAAAAAATACAAAGATTTTCAAAAGCATATTAGTAAATTTTCAGCATTCTGTTTTAGTGTAGAATGTAGGTGTCCAGTAGCATCATATTCACTGAGAAGAATGGAATCACAAGCACTAATATATAGTATTTTCAAGGCCAACTGATGTGCAAACTGGTTAACCTATTTCCTCTGGTTGCTGCACTCCTGGTGAATAGTTGTCACTTATTTACTATGGCTTTCAAAGGTATCATCTGTCAGCAATTTGGTGTCTCCGACGGCTTTTAGGTAGGAGAACGTCTTTCTTTGATTTGTTGGGATCTCGCTTTGAGCCCTGCATCCTTAAACATTTGTAAATCCATTCCCGGTAATATTAGGCCTCCAGGGTTCTTGCTTTGCTAACTGATAAGGTCCACTTTACAGTCTTGTAAAATATGGGTATAGACAAAATAGTCTGGCCAGAGCTAAAATTATTCACTGCATGTTATAAGATGCCTTGAGTGCTGTAGGCCTAGAGATAACAAAAGTACAACCTGAAGGCTTGATTTCAACATGAGCACTGAGAAAATGCATTCAAAACATTTAAGAAAGGAGATTTATCCAATTGCATTTGTTTAATTCTTGGGTAACAGCTTGCAAGTTTACAGTGACTTCATGTTCAAAACTGCCAATCAAATGCTTTATTTAAAATCTAAAATATCATAACTAAAATAAAAGTATCCTTTTCCAAAATTATTAAAAAATAATCACCCCAGAAGATGGCAAAAATAAAAGCTGTAGTATTGTATTCCAGTGACTGCAGCTCGACCTGCACGTGAGAATGATGCATAAGTAATAAGAGATTTTCTTTGAAGCTTTTTGTAATCTGTGATTGTTTATGACGTAGGTGAGTTTTCTTAGGCCTTTCTTTAATTGGATCAAATAGTTCACTGAATAAAGTGAGAAACTGAAATACATAAAGCAATTTTCTTCGTACCATGTATTTTTAAATACTCCCAGACATTTTGTATTGCTTGTTTTTTCCAAATTTAAAATTATTGTAATTTATTTCCAAGAATTATTCCTTGGCAATGTAGAGGATTTTTTTCTCTGCTTTTGTTGCTTGCTGATGAAGTGTAGATGTGCACAGGTCCTGGATGTGTCTGAACGTTGTTGTTCAATATGGAGAAACTCTACCTTGAATAGAATTGAGTGACTTCAGTTGAAGACTGAGAACTTGAGGAAGAGGGAACATAGTGGAAGATGTTTTGCATCCAGACCGGTGACTTTGGATGTCTGCAGAGCCTGGGATGTAGTGCAAGTGATTGGGACTTCACTTTGGAGTAGCAGTTAAAGTACAAAGCTGAAAGAGTAACAAATTTGCCTCTTTCACTGTGTTTCTCCATTTCACACTCTTCTTGTCTCAAAGGTAAATTTGCAGCAACTACATGGAAATAAATATCGTTGACCAACAATAGAGTGACAGAACTGAGGTCAGGTGTTCAGCAGCCATTAGTAATGCAGGAGTTTTACATCCTTCTTCCTTCATTTTGGTCAGGAAAACCAGTGCCAGTTTTCATCTAAAATTGCTTTTCTCCTTCCTAAAAATTATAATTAAGGGAAAATGAGAGGAAGCGGGGAGGAAAAGAGAGGGAAGAAATTTTATTCCTCCTGACAGTGATTGACAGTGATTCAGAATTATAAATAAAACTTCTACAGAGAAAGTGGGTTTTTTTTTTTCCCTTTCTCTCTCACTTTCTTGAGAACCTGTCTCCTAACTTGAGAACCAGCCATGGCAAGTCTACAGGATCATTCTAATACCCCTGGCCACCCACAGAACCTGTGGCTGCTTTCTTTGGTTGATAGTAATGGAAATGGAAATTTAGAGGGGGCAGTATAGACCCTTTCCATCAAGTCTCAGAATAATTTTGCAGTTACTGTGTTACTCCTTTGTTCACTCTGGGGATATTTGCCTATATTTGAAGCTTAAGGAGCAGCCTGAGCTTAAATCAAAATGCACTGTGTATGCACCTTTCCACAGGGTTCCTTTGAGCAAAAAGATATTTGATGAAATTATTGTTTGCACACATGCGCAGTGCAGGATATTTTGCAGATGCACACAGAGTTTATCACAAATATCAGTGTCCCTTTGTATGAAATGAATATAATTGCAAGTTCAGGAATAGGTCTGATAGAAACAACTTGCCTATTCTGAATTTGTGGATTAAGAACAATGGAATGTTTAGCTCAGTTGTTTAGAGCATGGTGCTAATAATGCCAGGCTTGTGAGTTTGATCTCTGTATGTGCCACTCACTCAAGAGCTGGACTTGGTGGTCCTCGTGGGTCCCTTCCAACTCAGAATATCCTGGGATTCTATGTAAAAGGTGGGCTGGGATGAAGTATAGTGATTACAAAGAGCTAGCTATTATATAATATACATGTTCTATCATGTGTCTAGGTATATAAATATTTTATACTATGATTGAACTCATATTTTAATTATACAGCAATGATATACTTGGGGATACAAGTAAAAACACTGCTAAGAGATGATCTCTTTTAACACTGTCCAGCCATGTTGTAGGAGTTTCCTGTACAACAATGAACAAGCTTTTGAATTAGCTATAATTGCAAGTCATTTTATGGACAGAATAAAGCAGCAAAACATGTTGTCATTAAATAAAGAGTAGAAATTATTTTGCTTATCTCTTGCAGAGGAATTATTTTCTGGGTTAGACAGTCAATACAAGGTGGAGCTGAGTATTCCAAACTGTGTTGCCATAAAGGCAGGCTGTTGTTTTCAGTAGATGGTTTCATGGCTATCACAGAATGATTAAGATTTTTTTCTCACTGGTTTGTGCCTCTGCTTTTGATTCGGCCTTTTTTTCTACCTAGGTGATTTGATTCCTAGGTGTTGAATGAGGTTCAGCAATGAGGCACCAGAATTGGCTGTACACTAACAACTTAACTGTGCTGTGGGCTTATTCCAGCTCTAGATATACTTTCAAACACCACAGACCATTTATCTCCTCTATGGCTGTGTTACATTTCTTCTGCGAGGGAGTAGTGTCAATGTTACTGCCTTGAGAAAATGATGCCAGAGACAAATATAAAGGCGTTTCTGAAATATAGATGTATTTCAAAGTCTGGTGAAATTCCATGTTGTTCTTGTGTCCATCCCAGTAGGTCATCTAATCTCTATTATGAGAAAAAGTCATTTGCACTTAAAGATCCATGTCCCCACTTATTTTTTCGGAAAGATGATGATTAAAGATTTATTGGTTTTTATGGTTTAATGCCAAGATAAGGAGACAGCTTTTTCACTTCCTTCTTCTCCCACAACTCCTCTCACCCATCTGATGTGTCTGCAGTTCAAAATGCCAGTTGTTTTAACCTCCTGTAATAAGACACTTCCGATAACAGTGCTAAAGACACAGAAATGTTTCCCTTGGAAGTGTAATTTTCTTTTTGAATAAAAATTAACACTATAGAAGACATGTTTTCTGGCTGGCTGGCAGCAATTAGTCGGAAACTCCTGAACACTAATTCACTGGAATCTGATTTATTTTTGATTGAGTGATCAGACTTAATTTCTTTGCACAGAAGTTACTAATGCTTCCTGTTAATTTTCCTTGGTCTGAAGAAGAGCATTTTCAGCATTGGTGGTTTTTCTTTTCGAGTTTTGAGCTGGGTTTTTTTTTTCTTTTCTATATCAATTACACCATTGAGGCTCATGCAATGCTGCAGCTAGGAGAGAGAAATAGCCTCTTTTCCTATTTGCAGCATTCCAGGCCAGGCAGCTTTGCCCTGAGTCTAATTCTGTTCCCCTGACAATCTGTGCTAACATGAATGGGAGGAATCACTTTCTGCCTCCCTTGGCTCTGTCTTTATCAGCACTGATGCTTTGAGGGCAGCAATAAAGAAGCACTATCTTAATGACATCAGGAGTGACCTTAATGGACAGCGAGATGGTCAGGAGGAACCTTTGGTGATTAGTTTTGGACTAAGAGTAGGGGATCTCATGTGCACAGCAGAAAATAAGCCAGGGAACTGGTAACTCTCTAGAGGAAGGAGCAAAGGGAAGGGAGAGTGAAAGGATTCAGTAGAGCTTTAGGAAGAACAGCTTTCTTGAATGAATCAAAATGTGCTAATTTTCTTGAAACTTCAAGCTGTTTTGTAGGTACTACATGGGCAAGTTGGAGAATGAAGACAAATGTTGTAGGAGATCTTGACTGATTTCACTAGTACCAATTGATTTTGTAAGTGTTATTTTGGTTTTTACAGTAGAAAAAAGATTCTTTTTTTTCCCTTTCACCTGATAATTGCTTTACTCAGATTCTCAAGTTCCTTTGTGGTGTCTTTTACATAGTACACATACAGGAATTTTTAGTTTCTGTGACTGAACCTCTTCTAAACATCTAGATCCTGTGTTGATGGCTGAAAGTGAATTCTTTAGGTTATATGAATATGTGAGAATAATATCGAGTCTAGCAATAGATTCAGCTCTCCAGGAGTTTATATTTCCACTTCTTCTTATAATAGAAGAGCTTTAGGTTGTCATCACCTCAATTATTCCCCAGCTTAAAAACAGATATAAGCCTAATAAGCCTAATTATTTTGCATCTGGTACATGATTATTAGAAATCCTAATGTGATGACAAGATTAACAAATTTTTTTTTTTTAAAAAGTAATGCCTAATCCATTGACTTTATTCTTTTCCTATCTAAGCTGCTTTAGAAATATGATTCTGTCACAAAGTAGATAAAAGATCAAGGAAAAGAACAGCATTTCAGAACCTTTTTAAAAAATAAATAATTACAGACAAATAAAAATGTGCTCTTCAGTATAAAGTTGGGTGGCTTAGGCATTTTAAAGTGTAGACATTTATTTAGTTTTACAAGTCTAGATCTGGCCCAGTGTGGCAGCAACTGAAGATAAGCTGTGGGATGGCTAGTATGAAACAAATTGGTGCTGTTAACTTTGTCCTTATGGCTGAAATGCTTTTAATCAAGAGCCATGATTACAAGTGCTCTTGTTCATCAGAACATCTGAGAGGGCCACTGACAATTGCGAGTTGAGTATGAACTATGTTCTTCCTCTTGGAAGAAAGCTCTTGGCCACAACATAGGAGACAAATGAGTGGGTCATTGTGAAGGGACAGCTGCATAAACTCTTGCTGTCTGTGGGTGAGAAAGCGACATAAATTTCCAAAGATCCACTCTGGCACCTGGCCTGGCCATTCCATCAGCTTGATATTAAGAACTATGTGTGGGTTTGGAAATCAAATATCTTATCTTTACCAGAGCTGCCACTCCAGTGAAAAGCATTGTACCCTGTCTGTATTATTGACTGAAATATTTACAGTGGGCTGAGGGAGGGAGTAAGAATATACTTGATGATCAAACTTACTGCTAGGTCTGAAAAATCGTAGACGTTTTCCCTACTGACCTACTCATCTGGGAGTTCAGATATATTTACTTAGGGTAACATTGTGCTTTAAAAGGGTGCAATCTGGGAGAGCTATAACACAGTTGATTATCTTTTCAGTCTGTCACAGGGATACATGGGGATACTCATTTGGATATATAGTCCCGTAACTGCTTTTTCCATAACCTGTGCACATTTGCATATCACCTTGAAATGTGGCCAACAGATCTGTATGTAATCTAGAAAAGAGGTTACATCCTAAATTAATATTCATCTAAAGCATGATAGTTGTTACATCATCATGCACGCTGCCATGAGAGGGTTCCCTGGCTGCGCTGGGTGAGAACGCGAACACTTAGGCAACAGGTGAGCAAGCAAAGCTGTCAAATCACACTAAGGGACTTAGCATCACAGATTCTGACACTAAAAATGGTCTACTGTATTTAATCTTGCCTTCTGCCCTCTGAAAGCGTGGATTGCACAGGGTCTGATTACCTTACCTGCCTGTATTTTTCCTTTTGTCAAAGCTGGGATTTCAGAAGCGACAAGCGTAAGCCATAACCCCCAGTATTGTAAGTAGGTCTAGAAAATATTCCATCTCTCTGAAAACAAGATTTTACTTTTTAAGTAATAACCTTTCATCAGCAGAAAAAAAAACCTGATCTGAAAAACAAGGTAGTTTTTTTTTGCTAGATCATCTCCTTACTGCACTGACTGTTTTGAAGCTAGCTTTTATTTCACATTGAATCTGGTTCAAACAGAAAGGCATTCATTATTATGTGGCAGCATTATAGTTGAAAATCTAAACCTGAATAACCATAATGTATCTTTGACATCAAATAATCTACAGTTCAGAATTAAAGACCTTAATCAAGTGGGATTTTTTTGTTTGGGTTTTTTTGTTATTTCTTTTTTTGGTTGAATTTTTTTCCCCATAACCTTGTCATTTACTTTTGAAACAAGAACAGTTACATCTGTAAGAAAATGGACATGTGTTTTGCATATAGTTAGTATCCTTTGGATTCATTGGATGAAATTGCAATAACAAGAAATTTTCAGTGGGGTTAAGAATTGTCAATCCTTAATGAAAGCCAAATTCATTTTGTTCCAAGCAAGTATTTAAAGGCAACATCCAGCTACAAAAGAAATTAAATTATGACCAAATTATTCAGCTCCTTTCTTACCTTGGCTGAGATTTATCAACTTTAATGATTCCCTAGAGCCCAAAACCTTGTACTTGTGTTAACGGTTTGCACTTTTGAGCCCGAGAAGCTGTCACTCGTGCTAAACAGCTGTACACATCAGGCCTTTTTCAGGATTACTCCACGGAGTAAAAGAACACAGCATGAACAAGATGCTTTGAGGAGATGGGAACAAAACAATCTGGTTTTATTTTGGGGTATGGTTTATAAAAAAGTATGCTTACTGTAGGTTCTTAAGCATGTATCAATTTTTTCTCCTGTTCTGAGATCCTCAGTAGCCAGTGGGCTGAAGGTCACACAGTTCTTCTTCCCCCTGGCAGGGCATTGACCATGTCCACACAGCTGCCTATGGGATTTAAACTTGTGCAACTTCATTTCTCCTTGAAATCTTTCATGTTTGGAAAGGTTAAGCTGAAATTGGTCTGTGAGTTAAGAACACACAAATGTGGACAGGCATGGACATGCACAGACATATAACACACATGACCATGTCAGCCTGCTGAGGCTGGAAACGGGAAGAGGAGAGGAAGGGCAGAAAAAAGATTATAGCTGAAAAGTTCTGGGCTAACTGTAATCCTTATATTTTTTTAGCTGTCAGACAGTAGAGTCTAAATGTGTTTCAGTCTGGCTCACTACTAAGTTACTGCGTTTTTACAAAATCACTACTAAGTTATTGTGTTTTTTACTCACTCTCTCTCTCCTGGGCAGGACTGACCACCTACTACAGTGATATCTCCCTTCAGATCCCCACTGTGATTGTGCCTCACTTGGCAGAGGCTTCCATGGCTTTTCTTTTTTCCAATGAAATCGCTCTCTGAACAGTGTGTTCCCCAGCATGGGTACAGACTTCTGAATTTTGTCTTCAGTGCTCTCCTATTACTGACATCATTGCTTTAATTTTCATTTTTTTTTATTTGGGAAAGTGCCACACAAGACAGTCTCAGGAACTGCCCTGAAAGTTAGTAGGAAAAACACTTCTCCTGGGTAACATTAAAGAGAACACACACATCCAGTTCTGTGTGGCTTAACATCAAAGACACAAGAAATCATCAAAAGCCTTTTCCACCTTCTTTAGCCTTAGGGACCCTTCCTGGGCTGCCTGTGAGCTTTGGCAGAAGTTATTAGCATTACCCTGAATGGTCTTCCTTATACTTTCCAAGTTCTTTTGAGTTTAGTAATATAATATCACTGTTGGCTATATGCAAAATTTCTTGCTGTCATCTCAAGGCTAAAGTTACTGGAAACAGGGGCTATAGCACCCCTTAAACCAAATATCTCCTGCTGTTTTCAGGCCTGTTATTTCTTAATGTTGTGAATTCCTGGGTTTTGGGGTTTTGGTTTCTTGGTGTTTTTTTTTTTTTTTTGCCTTAGATCTGTTTAGCTCTGGAAAAAAATAAAACTATTCAAATTTGATACACAAAAGCTGTGATTCCATATTTGCTTGCTATCCAATTTAAGATAGACTTCTTTTGTAGGATTCCAGGGGTCAGATGTGATAACAGCTGTGACTGAGTCCAATAAAAGAAGAATGAAGGATTTATTCACTGATAAGTCACTTTTCTTACAAATAAGATTATCCAAAACCTTTATCTGTTGGAACAAGAAATTTATTTCATAGTTGAGATATTAATAAATGTTGTGTTATAGCATGAACAATGTTTTGCTACAAGTTTATTCAAATCTGCTTGTGGATCTCTACTCAAAATTCTAAGATTCAGTAAGTAAACAGATGGAAGTTTCATTGCAATTTATCCATGGCTCTGTGATTTTCATCTGCTTTTAACTGTTTCATTCTACTTAACTGATACCTAAAACAACACATATTGCTGCTTCCCTTCCTATGAAAGCACACATGAAGAGATTAGGCTTTATCTTTTGTCCAGAAATTTTCCCAACCTGGTAATAACAAGTTGGAAGGACAAGTTTTTGCATAAATGTCAATTTAAATTATTTGTAGGCATGTATTTTTCTTTTTTCTTCATTATTGCATTTACTATAGCCTTCCACACTGCATTCATTGTATTTTGTATCATCACCGCAGCAGATATCCGAGTGGTAACCCACTCTGTGCATGGAGTACTGTGCAAGCAAAGCAATTGTGAGCTGAGCTATGGGATCTGAGGACTGGAAGACATGGAAAAGTGATAGAAATAACACACATATGCCATTTCTAGTAGTATATTCACATATTGACAATTACTCCCCACTGCCTCCCTTTATTTAGGGAGGTCACTACTCTTTGCATTCATCTGGGCACCAACCCAGACCTACTCAAATCACTGGTCTAAGTCAATGGACTGAGCTGAAGAGCAAGACTTCAACCCCAATCAGAGAGGTAAATGTGTGACTAAGCAGTATACTCAGAGTAGCTGAGCTCCAATGCAGTTACCAACTGAACTTGAATTAATTGAGCTGTAGGAACCTGCTTGGCAGGAGTTTTGAAGTCATCTGAAAAGAAAAGGAAAAAACCTGAACATCAGGCAGCCTCCTATGGAAGAAAGAGGAGATGAAAGGAAGCAAGGAGAGTGAGCACATTTCTGCTTAAACGAGCAGCGCTAAAATGGGATAAGGACAATGGCATGACCTATAGCTCTTTAGTAATGAGGACATCCTTCATGTGCTCTGTGTGTTTTACCTGTTCTGGGCTGAAGTCAAGCATTGCCTCAGTAGGCTTTTAATGCCCTGGCTGTCACACAGAACAGAGAGGCCAGGTATTGTGCAATAGATTTCTGAAGGGACTTCACTTCAGGTATGTGCACAGATTACCAAACAGATGGGATTACCAAAGAGAGCTATTGATTTACATAGCTATTTGTTTCATTTTTACATTCCTGTCCAATTTTCATTGCTGATGTTTGATCTGCAAGAAGTTTCACATACAGGCCAGAAATTCCATGCAAGAAATTTGGGGATGTTGAAACAAGACTTTTATACCAAAGCAACTGGATCTGCCAGTTACATCATGTTATGCCTGCTGGTAAGTTGTAATAGGAATGTTCTGTGGAGCATCAGGCACCTGTGCTGAAGCAGGGATGGGGAAAGCCCAGTGCACTTTTAATTTCTGGGAAGGTCACCAAAGCCCTACTCAGCCCTGTGACTATGCAGTGGGTCACAAAAAGCTCCTTGTACTCCTTCCCTTTGTTGCTTCACTGTGAAGCAAAGGCATGGTTCATATAAAGTGTCCAGAATTTAGAAGACAATGACAGAGCTACTGCATCACACTAATGCAGTGTCACCATGGTGATTTTCATTTACAGTCAAATAAATATTAGTCTGATTTTTTCATGGTTCATTTTTTTTTATGCTTTCTTGCCTGTATGGAGATTTCACAGCTCCTCAAAACAAGCCCTGGGGCTACACATTAATATAAATTTAACATTCTTCAGAATGTTTTTAGGCATTGAAGGAAGCTGAGCAGGGGGAGTAGTTCATGCCAAGTAAAGTATCTTAGCCTGCAATACTGAGTGGCCTTCTGCAAACTCCCAGCTGCAAAAGGCCCCTGGAACAAGTCTTCTGCAAGTCAGGGCTCAGGACCTCTCCAAAATTGCTAATTAAATCTGGCTAAATTTGTTTTGGGCAATATCATCAGCACTTTTTTAACAGAGGGTCATAGGCCAGTGCAATCCAGGATGTACGGAGAGGAAGCTGAGAAACATCTGGACTAATTGACTGACTATCTGCTGAGTTTGCTCTATTTGTCTGTCTGTGAAACACCCATATGTTCCTTACCCTGGCTGTCATTCATGAACCTGAATGAACAAAACTGATTCTTAAATTTGGGACATATGCTCTTCATTCACAGTGAATAGTCAGAATTCAAACAGTACACCTATGGACCTTTTTGCCGACTGGATTTATTTTTGAATTTTGGGATTTTTGCACAGTAATGTTGTCAGCTTGCTTCTTGCCTGTGTTTGTTACTGCTGTTGTTGCTGTTTTTATGAAGTGGTGCAGTTTGTACCTGATATTTGGGAGAAGTGACCCATTTGAGTCTAAGTTTCAAAATGAAACCCAGCCTTTCCAATAGAAGAGAGGAGACAAACAAGAAATGACAGGCCTCAAGGCCTAGGGTCCTTCAGGGCTATTTGCAGTATGTGCAACTTGCTCCATGGCACTTACAAAACACAGCTGTTAAAATAAATCATCCCTTGGGTTGTTCTTTTGCCCATTATACAGCATCCAGTCTCCCATTTTGTCTCTTCTGTACTTAAGACTTCTGCAACTAGTTACAATTTTTCTCCATGTGTACAGACATTGCCAAATATGTCTCTAGAGACACTAATTGCATTTTTAATTCATTTTAGTAATGCCAGTTATCTTTGGAAATCCTTGTGTAGATACCACACACTGGCTTTTCTCTGAACAGAAGGCCTATTTGCTTTATACATTCATTATGTGGAGGAATATGACACAGTGCATGATGGTTTTAGATGTTAATAATCAGAGATGTCTATAAATAAAAAGCCCTTGCAAGTAATGTGGAAGCTTATTGCTTATCCTGCCAAGCAAAAGGCCATACTGTGATGAACACTATTTACAGGACAATAAGATCAGGAGGCAGCTCTGTATTAAAGCTCCAGCTAACAGCTTTTCAGGCTTTTGTCAGACCCTTGACCTTTCTTGCTGAGTTATGATCTAGGCTACTACAGGTTTCACATGGAAAGGATTTCTGACCTTTCCATGCATTAAATAGTGACCACAGAATATTTTATTGTAGTTAAATTGAACTATTAATTCCTGTCAATTCAAACATTGTAGTTCCCTGGTAGCACTTTTATAAGCAGTTCCTTCCCGTGTATCTACATCATATATATAAAAAAATCTACTCTCCTACAAAAAGCAGCCCTAAGCCTGTTCAGCACTTCAGACGCAGATTTTAGCTGTTGCTTTAAGCAAGGTACTTTTTTAACTGAAGTAGTGTGCCATGCAGATGTTTAACAAGTCTCTGGACACCAGAGCAGTCTTTCTGCATGTGTTCCTGACACATCAATCAGATATGTCAGATTCCTTCAGATCAGTAAAATCTGAAATTACTTTATGGTGTTTCTTCTGTACCATTAGCACAGAAAGCTAATTACAGAAAAGTAACAGAAAGCATCAGTCTTCACTTTTGTCCTATGTGTGAGCTGTGAGTAAGGGTGCTGCTGCCTAGAAGGGAAAGGTTGATAGTAATTCATTCATTTTACAAATCTAGCTATAGGTGGAACAAAAGCATTCATTTAACTACCTGTTGAATCACTAGCACAGAACTTGCTGAAACGGCTCCAAAAAATGTTCCTTCCAACAGGAACTGTTAGGAAGATACTCCAGCTCAAGTGAGTCCCTGTAGCAGACACAAAAATACATTTTGTGTGCTATTTTCTAAAGCACTGTTCTGTGAATGTTAACTGGGATGTGGTGCCATTCTTAGCATCTTGTAGAAGTGCAGGTATTAGAAATGTTCAACCATAAAAACATGAAAACTATGAGAAAGAATAATGCATGATTTCAGCATTGATTATAAAATTTAAAGATAAAAATTGAAAATTTAAATGTTTCACTTGGACACAAGTCTTGTAAGAAAGTAAGGGTGAGTAACAGGGCTTACTGTTGTGGAAATGCTATTATTGGTTCTAGCTCACATTTTTTTCCCTGTTATATTGTAGCCTTTTTAAGATTATAATTCCAAACTCATTCACAGGTAGTCATATATTAAACTGCCAGGCATAGAGGTCAAGAAAGGAGCAAAACGGAGGCAAAATCTGAAGTTACGAATAAGATAAAGAGCCCAGGAAACCTTTGGCTCCCTAGATTCAGTCTTGGATTCTTCTGCATTGATCTTGGGTGTCTGGTGGTGAAAGCCAGCATAGTGTGCAGATATGATTTACTGTGTTCCCTTATGAAATTTACTCTCTCTTGGGCCTCTTTTCTTTCCTCTGTGGCAGGCAGAAAAACATAACAAAATTGGGAAGTCTCCACTACTGAGCTAGCAACTGGAAAGAGCTGAAATTGAATTTGTGGCAAGATCCTACCACTTCCTAATTCTATTTAGGCCAGAACTATTGATGCAATTGCCTATCTTGAGATCTTTTTGAACTCCCATTTCCTGATGTAATAAATCAGAAAGTAAGATAACAAATAAAAGTAGCAATAAGAAAGAAACCAACAACCATGAGTTCACAAAAGGATAGCAAGACTTCCATGTAATAGAGAGCAGGAGAAAAACTGTAAGTTGAGCTTGAATTTTTCAACAGAGGTTTGAAACAGCCCTGGGTTAGTATATTGTATAGATCAATTTCTCAAGTGGAGGAAACAAGCAGAATCCCTATGCTCTCAGTTGAGTTGTAGCAGTATGTCAACTCTATTTCAACCTGGCTTATCCTCCAGTGCTGTTTCTCACACCAGCTACCATCCATATGCACTGTTGCAGAGTTGTTTTCTCCAACTTATGGTGGTCTATAGTTAATAAACATAGTGTTTATTCATAGGGAACCAGTTCAACACACGAGTTTGAAACAGCCTTCTAATTCACTACACTGAAAATCAGCTAAGTCATATACACTTTTGAAAGGGCATGTTAGGTGCTGGGGGGTTTTGATATTTTTTTAAATACAAATTAAAATTTTGCATTTTAGGCCTCCCAGGTACTAATTAAATTATTAAATTATACTGTTTTTTGATGAGCTCCATACATTTGTACCATGAAAACTCTTTTTATTATGTGTCAAAACAGAACCCATTAATCTTTCAAGTGCAAACACATTCATTAGTAAGGAAATAAAATCATCAGAAATCTGAGGAGCATAGACTCCTTTTCATCTTCAGCTAAGTAGGTGTTGTCTAAAATTTCTAAAATAGTTTAACTGACTTGTCAGTTCCACCACTGACTTTTGACAGAACAAATCTACAATTGTGGTTGAAGAGGAAGTAGGTGAAAAGGGTATCATTTTTCTGCTGTTGGCCTTGTCAACCATTTCATAAAAAATAAAATGGTCAAATGAGGGATCCTTTGGCGGCAACCAGTCAAGTAACAAGTAATAAACCATCAAGAAAGTCATCATGAGGGACTCACTCTGTGAGGACTTTGTTCAGCCTCAAGGGTAAATCAATGTTAATACAAATCCTGGCACTGAAGAGTGGATAACATGACATGAATTTTTAGAGATAGGCTCTCTAAGGAAGACTCATCAAATCATGGCAATCTGCCTAAATGGTGAGATAATTCAGCATCTCTGTACTAGCTCATCTTCCTAATGAATCCAGGTCTCACTGTGAGAAGAAATTAAGTAAGACTTTTTTCCCCCTCTCTGCTAAAAGGACATAAATGTTTTGTATTTTATATGACTTACTGATTTATGTTTTCTGAGTACATTTTATTTTCAGTAACCTGAAAATTCACAAACACAGATAGTTTGCCAGGAAACTTGACAGACCTGGAAAAATATCCACAAAACTCCTTATTTTGATTATTTTATTTTTTAGGAAGTTCTTCATAGCAACTTTGGCACACTTCTGCCAAGAGCTTCAAGTATTAAAAGCATGCTGTTTTGGAGAATATCGTTGATATCTACTGATATATTTTGACATATCAAAGGGTACTGTAAACTTTGCTTCATGTCAAGAGCATATTTTCGTCTAACAGACTCCTTTTGAAATGCTGCACTAGATATGCATGCAGGAGAACTTTCCAACAGAAAACAAAAAAAGCTTAAGATTTGACCTAAAAAAGAAACACCTGCCCTGCTGAGATCTGCCTGGCCTTCAGCCAGCACTGCAGTGCACTTGTGAAGAAATGGGGTCTCTCCCACCTCCCAGCTACCTCTTGCATAAAGGGAGGCAGGGGTGCCTGATGCCTGAAGAGCTGGGGATGGGATTCATCACCCTCCCAGTGTCCACGGGGCTCTGGTGGCCTTCTGAGAGAGAAAACAAGGAGTGTGTGTGACACAGTGCTTCGACTGTGCTGCTCGCATCTCCTGGTACAGCATCCGGGAAACTGCTTGGCTGTGCAGGGGAATGGGAAAGGAGAAGATGGATGTGTCCTGACAAAGGAGTGTTGTTTTGGCAGTGTGCAGCCTGTAGGCTCCCAGATGCTCAGAAGTCACTTCCCGCACCCCTGCTGAAGGGCTCTGTTTCTCAGCTGCTCTGCAATGACTTATAGCTATGGAGAGCCATCTCCCCTTAGATCCCAAATTGTAGGGATGCTGACTCTCAAATTTGAGCTCATGCAAATTAACTTACCAGTAAAAGTTTTTTAAAATATGACTGTAAATCCTTTCTTCCACTTACTTTTCTTTCTTTTGTTACTGTTTTAAAAAGCATGTGCGAATGCATGTTTAGCTGCTAATTAGATACTCAATGTCTGATATGGTTACAAACTGCTAAATACCAGATGGAAATGGCAGTGGTGAAACAACATTCTGAAAATGGAGTATCAATGACCAGAAACAATATAAGAATTTTTTAGCGTACAAGGCATGTGGAGTTGCTGTGTAAAGCACCTTAGTTTTCAGGCTGTCTCATCTTAATAAAAGGAGGACTAGAGAGAGTTAATCTTTTTTCTTTTCCCTTTGGTTGAGAGTGCACTGGCTCGAGTGGCAGCTACACAGGTGCAACAACAGACAGAGAGAAAATTCAAATTAACAGCAAATGTATACATTATATACTTGGCCCTAGTTTTTACCCAGTTCTGCACAGGAGGCAGAGCCCTGAAAGCAGGCTTTCCCAGCTTCGTAAATCTTGGACTTTTCTCGTGCTTGTCTGTTTACTGAGTACACGAAAGGATGCTGGCTTGCCACACAGGCACAGCCCAGCCCCAGCAGAGCTGCCATGCTCTAAAATTAGATGTAGGGCTTGTAGACAGAGAAGACTAAATCTAAGGCTATCTGGGACATGGATTGCAGAGAGCAGGGTGGGTAGGACTCTAGTGACGCATGAGGGGCGCTCCCATGCACAGGAGTTTTTGTGTCTGATTTCATACTGCTCACCATTCCATCCTATGGCCTGAGTCTGGATTTGCATAATTTTAGAACTTTTTCTTTCAAATATAAATATTGCACTGAATGAAAGCAATAGATTCTCATCCCCACTCTTCAGCGGGCAGACGTGATGAAATATTTGCGAGCCAGGCAAGAAGTTATCAAGCAGCATAGAGCTTTAAACTGTACTACATGTCATACCCTACACTTTGCTGGTTGCAGTCATGAACAAAATTTTTTCTTAACAATTTATCAAAAATATGATTATGAACTCTTAGGTCTTCTGACCCATTGACTAGTGACTACCACCACAGAATGGTAGGAAAATACAGAATTTGAAGCTGGTTGCTGAGCTTTATTATTGCTTTATATTCACAGAATTAAACTTACTTGAGTATAATTGTGAAAATATTTAGAATTTCTGGTTAGCACAATAAGTAATTTAAGAGCAGACACATGCATACTGATGTATTATACAAAGCTACACCATAACCTCAGGCTCCAGAATACTCCATACAGTGTTCTGGGCTTCATTAATCCCTTCAGCCATGGGATTTTTCCTAGAAATCACAGACCATGTGATGAGTGATTAGCAAGAAACCTTTATTTAATGTGCTGTGGTTAAAAACATAGTGAACCTTGCCAACAGGATGCGAGTCTGTAACCACATTTCTCAGTAAAACCCATTTGGTGATACAGAGATTTCAAGAAATGTTAAGGTTTGGGTTTTTTTCCTGTAGCTCACTGTGGGATATTAACAAAAGAAGACATTAAATGTGTCACAGATTTCTGTAAACTGAAAATATAAATGTTTCATTTAGGGCATTGCAAATTATATAATTTTAAACTCAAGCTTTTTTCCTTCTTATTTCAGTCTCTCAAGAAGGTTCATGTCTAATTAATTATCCTTCCAGGTTTTCATCTTGAAAATGTAAAAACAGGCTGGTTTACCTGTTTACAACTCTTTTCCCATACAAACAAAAATTTAAAGTAATGAAATTTATCAAAAGAGCTGAGATCTGAAAACTTCTCAGTTCCAAAAAATTGACTTTTTTCAGTGTAAAAAACTTTAAACATCTTTTAACCAAGACACATAATATTCCTTGCATGCTCCAAATTCTGTTGATGTGAATTCTGTGTTGTTGTCACTAAAATTAGATTCAAATTGGAGTGAAAGAATCCTAGGTCTTCAGAACTATTGCAGTTTATTATCTTAGGGTATTTGAAGGTCCATATTTTTCTAGCCATACCTGTTCAATGGAGCACAGCAGCAATACAAAATAAGTTCTGAAAAAGCTACAATTTAGTAGGTAGAATCAGCAGTAAAAAAGAAAGCATTCCTTGGATTTGTTGTGTTACAATGATGTTTTCCTGTGCCTAAATGATATTGACTGTTGTTCTTATTGAAGAGGAAATAAGTATGTGCTCGGAGCTACTCAGACAACTATTCATCATTCTCTCTGGCAACAGAAAGAATCCCCATGCCAGGATGCAAAATCCAGCAGCAGCTACAGCTGCAGAATATCAGAAGCCTGTATTAAAACACTCACAAGCAAATCAGAACCCAATTTCCAGGCAGGATGCACTTCTTCAGAAGCATTGCTTTAGGACATAACTCAGTTCTCAGAACACCACAGTCTGCAACTTAATTGAAGTATTTAGGGGAAAATAAGGGTCTCTGAAATATAAATAATGCATAAAAAATAACGTATTTTCTTCTTTATTGCTTCCTAGTGAAGCTTTGCTGGAGTACTGTAGAGAATAATGATAACATTTGTTCTTAAAATCTGATGCTGACTTAATAATTATAGCAAATTAGGATGAGGAACCCTGCTGTGAGAGGTGATGAAAACATCATTTTTTATAAGATAATAGTGAATATTGTTGCTTGGTAAACCCACTGTTAATATCTGTAAGGGTAAATGACTCTTGCTTGGTTACTTTATTTGTTGTGAATTGCGTTGGTTCATAACCACTGACTTAAACCTGACTGCTGATACAAAAAAAAACGTTAAAATTTTGTCACCAAATTAGTTGCTTTATTTGGAATCAGTTAGAAAAATTGACTATAAGGAACAAAAGAAAGAAGTGTAGACTGGTAAATTGAGTCTCAAGGGTGCCCAGACTGTCCAAGCTTGCACAGGAGGCTCAGAGCATCACAACAGGCTCTCAGGGTGCAGAGAAGACCGAAATCATCCTAAACTATATTCTGGCCACACCTTGATTTCTATCTTCCTTGGCAGCATGTGGAATATGGCTCCTCTTGTCTTAAATTAGCATGTTTATATTTACTCCCAAACAGAGACAAACACAGCAAAGGTTAAATAAGCACAAATCTCGGACAAGGGCCTTCTTCTTTGACCATGACCAGTAGAGTAACTTGGCTAAGATTAGCACCCGTGTTACAGAGTACAATTTTTGTCATGGTGGCTCAACCTCTCATTCAGTTTTCATAGATTTCTATTATTTGCATTTTCTAATGGGAAACACTGTTTCTACAAGATAGTGCCAAAATTAAAACAATAAAAGAAAGTAACCATTAAACTACTTTATTCTTAACCGGATTTGAAAGCGCTGAAAAATACTTGTCATTGCTAGTTTTCATATATTATTAAAAGCTTCCTATTCTTATTGTAATGACTATAGAAAATGTAGAACCTAATCTGAGTTCAATAGAACCTTGGAAAAACAAAAACGTTATCAAGAAAAATGAAAGCACTGCTTGGAAACAAAAGCTAATTAAAAAAATTCTTAAAAATGCCCTAGAGAGAGACAAATGTACAGATAATAGTCACAGTCTGTTTAATATTGGCAAGTGTGTCTAACATGGCAGCACATTGAAACCAGCCTTTGCCTGTACAATCCAGCATCTAGCACGGTTATAATGATTAAACTTCATAACATTTATTAGAAATATTATGCCTATTAAATTATATATAAAACCATATCATCTTGAAGTATTACTGTTATTCACATTTATCGATCAATGTCTCACAAATGTTTTCATTTGTTGGTTTAATGTGTTTAATCTCATATTAATTTGTGAGAACATTTAAGAGATACAGCACTTAGGCAGCATACTTCTGTAATGGAACACAGGCATTTATTGGTCCTTCTTGAAAAAACAGTTGAAAATAAGTGGTTTAGTGCGAATGGTTAGCATTGCTAAAGCTGAAAGAAAAAATATTTTTTATTCAAATTTTAGGGCTTCTCCAATAATATCACATAAAAAAATTACAAAATCACCCTATGAACCCTATGAAATGTATTAGAAAGGTATCTTATGGCTTACCACCTCCAGGATTTTATATCCAAAGGTGGAATAATAATGTTATTATATTTTTCCGTCTTTAGCTTTCATTGTTGGGTGAATAGATGTAATAGCATGCCATATTTTGTGCCTCTAACAAAACAGATCTTCCTTTGCCAAAATACTACCTATAAGTTAGCTGCAGCCACCATGACAAAAATCAAGTCTGTGCAGTTTGTCTCATTCCCCTTCTGCAGAAGAATAAGTCCCTTTTAGAAAAGGAGTGACCATATTCTCTAGTTTATGTATGGCCTCCCGCACTGTGAAATAACTCATCAAATCACATTGTCTCGTATTTGGTCTCACAGTAACACTGGCAAAAGCAGGGCTCTAAAGGCAAACAAACTTTCTACCAAGTGAAGCCCTGAGTGCGCTAATGAGCCTTAATTGCCCTGATGAGCCACACCTGTGCCTCCCCACGTTCACCTCCTCCTACCCCACCCTGAGCTCTACTTAAGCTCAGCCTGAGGTGGCTGCCCCTCTCCCGGACTGGGCTCTGCTGGTGCTGCTGCTCCCCTTGAGCCAGGGCTCATGCCGAGGGGTGGATTTCTCTTTGACTGCAGACCCACCTCACCGCATTCTGAGCTGGACTCTTGGCTGGACCTGGCCACCATCCCCAGGGCACACCCCCTGGCTGGGGCTGGCATGGCATTCCCAGGGCTCTAGGCTCCCCTCTGCTGCCCTGGCTGCTCCCTGGCACTCTGAGCTGCAATGACCTCCCCTGACATGGAAGGGGGGACTGGCACTGCGCTTGAGCATGCTGGCGGGGACGTACAAGAGGTAATTTTATGCTCTTTTAATCTTCCTGTTGTCAAAAATGTATTAATAATTAAGCTGGCAGTGTTTTCACAAAGCAAAGCTGGGAAACCCATTTATTTACTTGTATGCCTCGAAAATACATAACTAATTATTCTGGCTCTTCTTTGTGTATTAGGAGACAAAATTTTCTGCCCCTCCCTACGTATCCAGTTGGAATCCCAGAATTTGTCTGTTCCGTTCTAAAGATTGTTATTTTACTTTGGAGTACATTTCCCTATCTAGCTTGATAGATGCATAGGCAGATGCACTTCTACCTGTCCCTCTATTTCTGTATATCTTAGCATTGTTACATCTGAGAAAGCTTGTTTTTAAGTAACTGTACAGAATAAATTTCTTTTTTGTTTAATATTGTTTTATGTTAGAGATCTTGTAAGGAAATCGCATACGACTTGGAAATTACAGGGTTTTTTCTAAGTATACTGCTGATGAACACACATATAATACTGAATTTATTTGGGACTTATCTCTACTGCTAATTACTGAAACCCATAAAATCTATTATTGGCAATTTCTTGTGACAGTCAGTTGGTTTTCAAGCCTTCCATGAGCTAAAAGTGCTGCAAAAATACAACTTGGTTAGTGACAGAAGTTAAATACAAGCACTGAAGTTATTTCAGACTCTTTAAACTTCATTATATTTATACTCATGATATAGCATGCTGTTCAGTCTCACTGGTGAGCAAAACACTTATCTGTCCAGTCCATCAAAGTCTTCTCTGAGGGCAATGAATATAAATTTATTTTTTTAAATTTGCTTTTTGTTGAAGAAGTTAAAAAACAATAGAGCAAAATGAAAGGTTTTGACTTCAGAGCAAGATATATGCAGTAAAGAAGGGCAATGGCAAAACTACAATTACTATGATGAACTTAATTATCATCATGGGCTCTGGACTCTTACTCATAAAGGAGAGTAAGGAAAAGGAAACTGGAAAAGAAAAAATTTACTTTTCAAGGTAAAAAATTGTTTTCAAGTTCTGTGTTTCAGCTGATTCCTGTGTTTGGGGAAACAACTCAGCTACAAAAGTGTTGTTCTAGCACAGTAGTGCTGCAGACAGCTGTCTGTGCCTACTTCATGTCACTTAGCAATGGCATGTGCAGACACTGCCACTAACCCATGTGGCACAGATCCTACTGCCAGTCATTTTGCTGTACCTCTGCAGTGATGCAGCTTGTGCTGTGCATGGGAACCCTGCTGCTGCTGTGTGCATGCAATGCACTCCAGTGCTGGAGTGTTCACTGGGGATCCAAACCAGTTTGGGGTTTTGTTTAGTTTTAACAGAAATGTAATACTATTATAATTTAGTGTTTGGAAATAAATCCTCTGTGCTTTATCCAGTCCCTCTCTTTTTTAATGAAAGAAGGAGAAATTCACTCCCAAACTTCACTTTTCTTGGATTTTATGTGTTAAATTTACCTTTGAAAATTAAGCTTTGGCTTTTACACTGAGAATTGTGATTACACTACCAGCAGCTGAAACTGTGTGCAGGAAACAGAAAGCTCTGATTCCAAACTGTAGCCTTCCTTTGTAGTTCTGAGGCAGGTGGGGAAAAAAGAGTGAGTGATAACAGGTCACAAATTCAAACCAGATTTCAGTGATCTGTGCACTGTATTCTCAGAGCAACATGGTGACCTGTACATAATAAAAAGAAAAGATTTATATTCTTAAGTAAAATGAGTCTGTTTCATGTTTTATCAAACATTTCAATAGCCTTCTTTGTGCCTTAAGAGAATACATTCAGCATCACAAATGCTATAGTCTCATTCTGATAAGGAACTCCTTCACAAATTCAAACAGGGAGACTCTGGGAAGACTCTTTGTCCTTCAAGGTATAAAAGTGAAAGGAAAGTCACCACCAGTACTGTTAGGAACAGCTTGTTCTTAAAGTTAACTTAGGAATCACAGGCAAGCTAGAAGCACGTTGTCCAGTATTTGACCTTGTTTTTGCTGAGTGCTTCCTTTCTGTGTCATGTAGAAGTGTGGTTGTAAGTCATCTGTACCTGTAATTAACTTTGCTATGGAATGTACTTCTGGTGGTTACAGATAATCTGTGACTGGGCAGACTACTCCAGATAGTACCTAAGGTCCAGCAAAACCGGTTCAACATTGAATGGTCAAGTCTGTGATTAACCTTATGCATAACTCTTGGCAAATCACTGCACTGATCTGTTTGTTTGCATTTTCCTTTCCAAGATTCTGTCTTTGAGGTCTTCTGGAATAAAGTTTGACAATGATTGTGCCATGCATCACAGGTGATTCCAATTGCCCTTTGAAGCCCTGACTAATAATGGGGACCTAGGCAATATCTGTTTATCTCCAGATGTTATTAGTTTCATGAATATTAGAAACATGTGGCTCACTCTGAACTTGTGCACACATTTTAAAAAAAGAGAGAAATATTTCAGAAAGACGATCTTCCCTCGTGGCTTCCAGTCTTATTTCTGTGACTAATAGTCATTAAAATGTCAGATTTCTTCTGCAGGTAGAATAGTGTGATAATGTTCACAGAACAGGGAGAAATATATTTTGGAAGGCAGCGGATAAATTTAAGTCTTGTCAAGAAGCTGGATGTTGTCAATATTTAAAATAACCTGTCATGACTTAGCAAGCGACCACTGCCATTTATATTCACTACTCCAGCTTCTTGTAAAACCAAACAGCAACAAACCATTTCAGGCAAAATGAGCCTTAAACATAGGAACTGCTTGTGTTCCCAATCACTAGTAATTAGTAGAAGAAAGTGTAAAGTAAGCACTGATAATTATTAAAAGAGGAAAAAACCCGAGCAAGCTACATTTTATTCTCATTTCTCTTTGCTTGCTTGGGTCCATTTCATAGGTTTTTTTAATAGGCACAACCACATTCCACTAATCTTAGAGTTAATAATCCCAAATATTAGACAGAAGGCACCTGAAGGGGAAGATGGAAACTTTACTCATTTAACCACTAGTGAGCAAGGAGTTACTTCACTCCAGAATAAAAGAAAACCAAACTGGATTATGTTAACAGCCAAGGACACCTAATAATGTGTAGGCCTCATTTTTCTTACTGATGGTATTTTTGGCGACATATGTGACAAGGAAGAAGGCCAGTAGTTTTATTTGAGTATCTTTTGTTTGTGCCCTAGGAATGGCTCTGGTGAATAGCAATGGTGTGGATGGCATGGATGCATACTATTGCAATTGAGATGGAGGGTGGGACAAAGAAATTATTAATTATAATTATTTGAAATAAACTTCAGTATTTTAAAATTTTCTTTTAAATTATTATTATCACGCTCAGTAAAATAGCTATTTTAATTTGTGTTTTTTTATTGTAAAAGTTGTGTTAGGGGCAATATAGGAGTGATTTTTGGATAAAAAAATAATCCTAGGGATCAGAGAAGTATTAGGGATTAGAGACACATGAAGGTCTTCATTGAGATAGACATTATGAATTCAAGTAACATGGCTATTGGCTGCTTTATCCCAGTACAGAGTAAGGATAACCAAAATACAATTAGTGCAGATTTTCTTTTTACTTTTTTGGCCCCACATTGGGCACCATTTAATGTATTTGTCCTGAGCTGGTATTTGGGATAATGATCCTGGACCGGATTCTGGCCAGAGTTGGTTGCCCAGAAAACTTGGACAGGATTGCAGCTGGAGTCAGTAATTGGGAAAACCCGGACCGGATCCTGGCCAGAGTCCAGACAGTAGTTGGTATTTGGGAAAACCTGGACTGGATTCTGGCCAGAGTCTGCACCAGCGTTGATTGCCTTGAAAACCCGGACCGGATTTCAGCTGTAGTCCGGACCAGATTCTGACTGGAGCTTTTCTGGAAATTTCAGTCTTCATTTTAAGCAGTTGCAGGTTACATAAAGGAAGCCTTTTAGATTAAGTATTATGAAGGTGTTATCTTTAACATACTGGGGAAATTGAACATTTTTAAAATGTGATGTAACAGATTTTAAGGAGAAGAAGCAAAGGAAATGTTGAAAAACTTCATCCTCTGCTCCTCCTCTAATAAATTGAGCGCAATTGCTAATAAATTCTCAAAACATATCATTGCATCCATAGAAAAGAAAAGGAGGTAAGGTAAAGGTATTTCCACTTTGCTTTTAAAGGACATAAAATATTTTTTTGTTGAACTTTACTTAATTGGTGCTTTTGGAAGGTGAGTGTGATTCAATATGCAGTGTGATGTATTCCATTTTAAGCTGCTTGTAAGCATAATAGTCCTCATGTTCAGTTACTTTTGCACTTTAACTTCTCAAATAATCATCACTGATTTTTAACATTTATGTTCCTCTTTCTAAGATAAACGTGCTAAACATTAACCCTGATCTATTGAATTTTTAATATTTTTGAAGAGTCATTTGTTATTTTTGAGGCATCATCCATGATCTTTTGAAAACAGTTCTATATATGAAGCTTTTGCTAGCTTGTACACAGATGAGATTTATAAAGAAAACCACCCATTTGTAGAAAAAAATAGAAGTGAAAATCCTTTATTAAAGATGCCTCTGTAGATACTTCCCAGGAGAGGGGGAAAAAAAGGACAAAAGATAAAAGCAGAGAGATTAATTCCGCAGATTGGTACTGAAAATACAACCCTGTATTTTCTGCACAGATTTACTAACAGCAGTGGAAACCTGGCATTTAATGCTGCATTCCTCCATGTTCTTAATGGCATTAGCCCTTTATGAGTCAGGAAGCAGATACAAGACTGTGTGATAGCTTTATCAAGTCTGAGAGTTTCACAATAAGAATGTTTGATTATATTTCTGAAATAATTTACTCATCAAAGAGTGCTATTAAATGTAGGATACCTTTACAACACTGTTTCTATTGTTTTCACATTCTATTTTTCTGGCAATAAATCATTTTGAAGCAATTCATTTTTTACACATTGAGAGATAGACAACAGATCCTGAACTCAGCAGATGACACATCAAATTCAGAGACATGTCAGTCACATTTAAAGTATGCAGACAACTCCTACAGCAGATCATTCCAGTGGAAAAAACAGTTTCTCTGCAGTTCTCTATCCATGTCAAGGCAAAATAGGATTTTATTTCTGTTCACCTGGATAAAGAATTTTTAATGCATGTTCTGTACTTTATCACCGAGTAGTAGTAAAAGAATAACCAGTATCCATATCTAAGGTACAGAGCTCATAGCCCAAAGGTCAGACTTTTGACCAACACCACCTGGATTATCCAGTGTTTCCCAATTAGAAGATATATTTGACAAAAATCAAGAATGTTATTTCTTATTACAGTAAGAAAACATAGTGTTTCAGACATTGGCATTCCCCTTTGGCTATTAACTAGGATTTTAAGAATAAATTTCAGAAGCCTTCAGTCTCAGAAAATGCAGGGAAACATGAGCTAGCCTGGAGCTCTGCTCTCCTGCAGACTGTAACACTCACTGCTGAACAGGACTGACACCTCCAGTGCTGCTCCTCAGGGCCAGATTTGTTTGTACTGTCCCAAGCAGTCAATGTTAAGTGTTAATTTTGCACCTTGGCCTGTGAGGGATGCTGAGTAATGTCTGCAGTAATTGTGTATGTTTCTGCTGTCTCTGATATTTTGTGATAAAGTTTGGACTGTACAACTCTGAAAAATTTCTCTGGATAATTTGCATCTATTGTTTCAGCTAATAGTTTTAAAGGGAAACCTTACAGTATCACATGTTTCAGGGCATCACTATTGGAGTTTTTATGGGTATTTGGCAAAAATTCCAAACATTGCTGAGAAGCAGTGTGTTGTGAAGCTCAAGTGCTGTTTGCTATGCACCAAAGATGTTCAGTAGGTAATGTCCTCAGTATTTCCTTTGTTGTAATTACTATTCTAATGGGAATATGCTTTTTTTCTCTAATGCAGCCTCTCTCTGCTGGAAAATTTGTGATGAGTGTAGTTCCTTTGTTTGCTGCCAGTCATTAAATTTAACTGTAAATGGCAGTGAAAATGGACACAAATGTGACAGATGTGACTTTCAAATTGACATTTGTGGTAGAAGCTCTTTGCACATTTTCATAACAGATCACCACCAGTATTTCCCTTAAGTAACACTATGGCTCTTGTTAAACACTTCCCAAAAAGGTCAGTTATTTAGGCTCTAGCTCTTGTTCTCCCTGGCTGCTGCACATTCCATCACCAGGTGACATTACAGAGAAGGCAGCACGGCAGTCAGGAGACTTCCACTTTAGCACTAAAAAGCCCCTTAAGAGAGAGGGGATGGGACTTAAGGTAGGCTTTTTGGCATATGAGGAAACCCCCAGGATGCTTTTCTTTATGCAGAAAATATATCTGCCTCTCTCTAAAATCTCTGCAATATGCATCATGAATTCTTTAGCCAGCTGTAATAATCAAGGTACTGTAACATGCTGACACTTTGTATTTCCTGCGGTGAGTTTCTAACTCTTTCAGTTAAAGCACATTAAACAGATCAGAAATCTTTAAATCAGAAAAAAAAGCTTGTATCTATAATACTTCTAGAAGTTTTATTATGTGTTATCTAAATGTTCTACATACCAAACCTCTGCATTAATTTCCATTGTCTCTTGTTCCTCCATGAAGTAAAACTGTGCAGGACCTGAGGACAAATGGGAAGAGAAAGCAAGAAAGTTTTTTAATTGTTTAGCTTTTTGCATATTATGTTATATGAGGGGCTAAATGTCTCTGGTTTGAAAAGTAGTTTACTTGTGGACCTGAAGAGAAGCTTTCATTTCTCATTCCATTAGAGAGATGTAAGAGATTTTGCAGAGTTACAAAATTGTACAACATTTTGTCAAATGTTCAGAGAGCAAGTAAAGCTAATGCAATCAAGTAAGAGAATCAAAGACATTTCTTAAGCTCTGGAAGTAGAGTATGGTACTTGCAAAGATTTCTAACTGCAGACTTGAGAACTACACATGGATGCATATATATCCAGTTTTTGTGATTTATGTTGACAGGGCGTATGCTACCAATTCTGGGAATTATTTTCCCCTGACATAAAGGTCTCTCAATAATTGAAATTTGACCTGAACGTGAGGGATTGGTTGGAGTAGCTCAGTATTATCAAATTTTCCATAAATTTCTTGAATGGATTGACCTTTAGCATCTTTTTAAAACGCTAATGTTTCCCACTGCATCTCTGTGATGGCCTGAATTTATAACTCTCTCTCTAGCTGGAGATGGGGATTAAATGTGTGCTTATGCTTTTCTTCTCTTCCCCTCTACCCTCCTGCCAAGTTCTGGAAGCATTGGTCATAGGTGGTGACAGTTTTCAGCTCCTTTTAACAAAGGAATTGGTGAGATGAGTTCCATCTAATGCACTGACATTTTATGATGAATAAATCTTAATTTACTCTCTGAATCCTTAAATGATTGAGCTTTCTTTTTGCTGAGGATATTGATCTCTCCCCTTCCTTTTTTTTTTTGTTATTGTACTGAGGTGTTTTTTCTTTTAATTGTTACAAATCTGTTGCATGCATGCAAACAATTTCAGTTAAGTCCTTCTCCATTTCTGGAGTCCATGGCAGTTTCTCATGATCAAAATAGTCAATAGGTGTTAATGTATGGATCAGGAATGTCTCCCACTGATTGATGGTTTTCCAGAGCGTGTGCATGAGCATCCAACATTTGTCCTTGTAATTTTTTTGCAGGCTTTTCTGTAGACCAGAAATATGAGTTTACTTCTGTGGAATTGGTAGTTTATGCACTGAGTGTCTTCCCCTTAAACTTTGATCATTGCTGGCTGTTACTGAAAACCTTTCATTTTAGCTGCATTTCTTAAGAATGAAGAATCTGTGCTTCTGAAAGCATTTCAGCAGGCGCCTGCTGGTTCGGGCTCAGCGGGATCTCTAGTATGATTGTTTCTTTGGGGTTTCCCAACTTCTTGAGGTGTGCTGTGGACACCTGTTCTCTGTTAGGTACTTGCACAGATACATTGTGCCTTCATTTATACTTGCAACCTGAGGCTCTTGTGACATCAGAGCAGACATCAGGAATGGTGTGTCACACACCACTTGAAATGCAAATATATATATAAATTCTTTTTTTAAGAGTAGCCAGTTATAGAAGGATGGAAACAGCTACGAAACAAAGCATCTGGGGAAGAGAATTTAGTCAGACAAATGAGAATGATAATGGGCAACCCTTTAAACTTCCTGTAGGTAATGATGTCTGTTTTAAAGTCTTAACAAAAGAGTAGTACATATAGGTTCGTGTTTATTGTTTCTGGGAATGTTCAGTGCACTTCTGGCAGATTTATATATTTGTAATACTGGGCAGTAAAATACAAATTTTGTTTTTTTTTTAAATTCCATTTTTTAGCAAACATACTGCAGTGTAATTCTCCCTAAACATATATAAAAGGTGTTTTACTTATCTTTGAACATACCTGTTGTAAAGGGATTTAGTAATTCCTTGGTAAAAATATTTGTGGAAGTTGATGACCATGTGTTGTATATTGTATACCTGGACTTTTGGGGGTCTTTGACATGGCAGGAGACATCCACTGTGGCCATTTGTAACTGTATCAGGAGTTTGTCCAGAATGTTTTTCAGCCCCCTATTTTTGTGTGCTTCTACTCTGTAAATCTCATCTACAACTGGTGTGTGCTTATTATGAACTACAATACAGTCACAATAGAACACAGCTTTATCAACTATTAATACTAGCTGCATATGGGCCCCTTCTAGAGAAATAGCTTTTTTGGCAAATATAGTGGCAGCTTTTGTTTGGGGTTTTGTTTGTTTTTTTAACTCAGTGATTTGCTTGGTAAAATAAAATGATTTCTTATATCAGTGATCGAAAGTTCATGAATTTAGATTTACATATTTATTTTATTCTTTCTCCAGAATTGACTTGGGGAAGAAGTTGAAAGGAAATAAGAAGCTCTTGACAGTTTGCTCCCTGATGGTTTTTAGCCAGGATAATGACCCATTATTTTAGTAGTTTCTGATCAGCATATTTCAGTTGTGCCTTGAAGTATTCTACATCTTGCTGGCAAATCATCAAAATTAATATCGAAAGTTATTCAGATTACCTTTCCCAAGGTCCCCTAGAGACTTTTGCAAGCATTATTTAAATACTTGTTATCAAACTACTGTTTAGACAAGCCATTCATTTGCTGAAAACATTTTTTTATATCAAACCAATACACAATTCATGTATTTTTGATTCTTATATACTACTTCTGTAATTTTGTATTTCTGTAGATGCAGACCCACTCATTTTGAAGCAGAAAAAAACTATTAAAATTAGTTTTTAACTGTAATCTACACCCACTTTCTTTTCTTCGATGACTTTTCCAATAGAGTGTGGTTGTTTTCACTGTTTGGTTACTTGTACTTTTTTGCTTTTATAACCCTTTTATGCGGTGTGTTTGTATCTGCCTTGGAATTGTCTGCTTTGCTTTCTCTTATCTGTTCTATGAGGTATTTTCTCCATTGGTTCTGTCCTACACAATGTATTTTTTTCAGCTTGCATATTCCCATTTCCTTCTAGGCACCTTTTAGCCTACTAAAAAAAAAGGAAGAAAAAAGACCTGTATTGCATTGTTATACTATGGTATAACTTCTGTGGTATGGCAAAAGTCACTCCACGGAAAAGACTATAACTAAATCTACTCTCCCTAGTCCAATAAATACCTCTAATATACACAAAAGAAACACTGCAACAGAACTTCTAGGCTCAAGTCAGAGCAAGACTTCATGCCAAAATGGAAATAAACTTCACAATATCACTTCATCATAGAGTTTAAAGTAGGAGTTTGTCTATATCTTGTATACCTGAAAAAAATACTGCTTTACTCTGTTGTGGAAAATGTTACTAGTTGTTTACTGATTTTTTTTTTTTTGGGGGGGGGGCAGGGGGGAAGCAAAAAGAAAAGCAAATCAATACATCAATACATTCTTAGTTTCCTTCTTGTTTGCTGAATGGATATTTTATAAGTCAGATAGATAGGGGAAATTAGAGAAGACATACAGTGCCTTATTCCATAAAAGTAGTTGTTTTTAAAGATTTTGAATTCTCATTAATTAAACAGGTGCAAGCATAGATTTGTTACTTAACTGGAAAATGAAATCAAAATATCAAGCACAAATCTTATGAGAAACATAAGTTTAATTAAATCACAAGTCTTCAGGAGAAGAGAGGGTTTTTTTTCATGTTTGAAACTGTTCTTAGCTCACCCGCATCAACCAAATATCTCCATTTGCCAATGCAGTACCTCCTGTGATGGACTTGGTCATAAATAAAATATTTGCATGTGCAATTCTCTTAAATGGGTAGAACTGGGAAGAACAGAGGGCAGTGATAATACTTTCCTGTGTCTTAGAACAACCCAAAATCTCATTCAGAGTACCCAGTTTATTGTTTAACTCCCTTTAACATTTACCTTGAATGCAATTGCAAATGTGGACAGGCTTACAGGTATCTAAGTGAGGATATAAACATGTGCAATCCTATGTATGTCAAAATATGTAAAATATTTTATTGGAGCAGTGCTTCATTTCTATGACAGAATCAAACAGAGCTTTCTAGGCCCCTTCTTAGCAAAACACACTTTGGTTTTGAGGCAGTGGGCAGGTCACTTGTCCATGTCCACCTCCCCAATGAGCAGAAGTGCATCTTCTAAATCTTCACCAGCATTTTCTTTGAGAGTTAGATCACTCTTACAGCCACCTTCATAGCCTGTGTTGCTTTGTTGAAATCCCAGTCCCTTCTTTATTCCAAGATGTGTCTTTAGCATCACATCTGCGGCTGTTTTGCATAAGAATGTCTGGCCAAAATTCTGCCTTGCTGAAAGGTGTCTTCCCTCCCTATGAGGTTATTCCCTTTCTCTCCAAACCATACCTGGAGGAATTTATACTGAAGTCCTGCTTGTGATCTTGTGGCTGTGGTCCACCATGTCAACACAATTTTTGATGGAAAGCATTCTATACAGTAACGAATGAGGGAAGATCTTTGAATTTATGTTCTTCTGAAGAACTGGTAGTAAGTTTAAGGCAGATGGCTCGACCAATTCCTTACATAATTTAAAATAACATAACATTTCCCCTTTTATAGACTTGTTGTGAGTGCTTAGTTCTATATTTCAAAATTTATTGAGTTTTTGAGATATATTGAAAAATATGAATAATTGATATTTGAAATTATTGCTATTTCTCAGGAAAAGTTTTTTCTACTATAGAAAAATAGAAACCTGAAATTAAACACAGTATATTTTTATATAACCCTTCTAAAACAGATTTTGCTGTGCAAAATGCTTTTTAGAAGATTAAACCAGAATGTCATAGTATCTAGTCTTGTGATCCTCCGGCATGTGTTAATTTCAATTTATTCCTATGATCTCATGATTTTACTAGCCTATAAAAGCAAGTTATTATCACTGTACAGATTCAGAATAGTAGCACTTAGTCTTATGTAATGATTTATCATTTATTTTCTTCCACATTACACATGATGATTTGCAAGGTCTCAGTGTGTGCAGAAGAACAGTGTTATTAAAACCTGATTTATAGGCAGGTAAACTGGGGCACAGATTTTGGGGGTTTTGCCAGCCAGCTGACAGCAAGTCAGCTTTAATGAGGGATATATAGGCTCAGACTGTCTGGATTTTTAGTTGGCTTACATATATTATCCCATCAGTTGAACGTAGTTCACATGAACTGGAAGTCACGTAGCTAAATTAAATTCTCCTTTGCTGTTCTGTGTATGTGAAAACTTTGTGTCTTCTGGAAATGGAAGGTTTTTTCACTACAGTGAAGGAAGTCAGGGCTTAGCTGTGCAAGGCACTCCATTGAAAAACTTGGAAGTTTTGTTTTCGTAGATGTTATAGATATAACACATTATACAGTACTCTTCAGTCTTGATGGTAGTGATTTTTCTCTCTTCTTAATTAAGGCAAATTATCTTCCACTAATCTTGGTCATGCTCCATTTAGAGCACTGCTAATATATTGGTAAATTTTCTTGGTTTGGTTTTTATAAAGGTCTCCCTGTCATCAACACACTGCTCAATTTTATAGGTCACTGAAATTTTCTCGTGAAAAAGATTCCGCAACTTTTGTATGCATAAGATTTCACAGCAATGTAGGTGCTTACAATCTTATGGAAGTCATGATCACAAATTTGCCTTTTTTTTAAAGGATGACATAGAATTGCAGGGTAAGGTGGAAGTTTTGCTCAAGTCTTCCAGAAAGCAGAACAGTTTTTAGAACAGTTTCTTAGGGACAAAACCATACTGCACTCTTTTCTTCTGAGAACGATAAATAAGGAGTAACACTCTCTGGCCACTAAATAAAAATGCTTTTGAGTTGGTTGTACTATTCTTCTCTACCATAAAACATCTGAATGCTTGTTCTTGAACAATTTGTGGTTTGAAACTCTTCACAAAACACAGTCCTGGTGGACTGTCCACAAGTCAAAAGAAAAAAGAAATGCTTTATTAATTTCAGTGGCTTTTTCCAATAGGCAATTTTATGGTCACATTCCTACTACCTGTGATTTGCCTCATCAACCAAAAATCTCATTCTTGCTGCCCTAGTTATTATGGAAGTGAAACAGATAATGTTTTCATTCCCTGGGTCAATAAATGCCACCTCAGGTCTGCCTCACTTGGAGCTGGTACTGCTATCAGAAATTCTGTGCTCTTCAAAAATTGTTTTAATCTGCCTGAAACTTATTTTTTTGATAGATGTATTATGAATGTTAACAGTTTAAGGCTACTTAAGAAAATATTTCTGGAAAAAGAGCTCAGGAAGTTGGCTCTCCATCTTTACTCAGAGATATGCTCTTTATTCATTTGGCTGTGTGATCTCAGGATGCTTTTTCTAACATCTCTGGTTTGAGAAAATAGATTTATAATAGATCTCTCTTATGACTTGCACCTTTCTACCAGTGAACTCAGTGCTTGTAAAAGACATTGTTTATGGCACTTCACCCTTGCCTTTGGAGAGTATTGTCTTTGCTGCTTATGTTTTGTTGTTGTTGTGGGGTTTTTGTTTGTTTCTTTATTTGTTGTTTTGTTGGCTTTTGGCTTCTTGGGGTTTTTGGTGTGTTTCTTTGCAGAAGCCTTCTACTTATTTCATGTGTCAGTTATAGCCTCCCTTTTTCTTAGCTCAGTCAATAACCATGCTTTCTGAACTAACCTTCAGTCAGAATCAGAGTTGCATGGCTGATAACTTCTGAAAATGTTATTCAGTTCATGTTGTGTTCCTCTTTTTTTCTGATAGCAAAATCAAAACATGAAGTTGTTTAGTAGTATCTCTTATCCAGGGTCTTTTACTGCCTCTGAACCTCACTATGGCTATGCATTTCTGTAGTGCATTACTTTTTATTTTGAATGTTCTCTGTGTTTTAGAATTGTTTCACAGAATCTGATTTATGGATGAGAGTAAGTGGGAGACATCTCTCCTCTACTCATTGTTTGAATTAATGATTGTCCTGCAGCTATCCATATTTATCTTCAGTATTCTGACTCCAATGAAGCATTCTTTTTTTATGTTTTTTTTTTAATTTATGTTTGTTTTTTTTAATTTGCCCATGCTGGGGTTTCATCATGACATTTTCTCTTCTTCATAGTGAGAACACTTCAAGGGCATGACCATTCAAATTTTTTCTTTGACAGAAGAATAACTATTAGAATGGACCTCAGATGTGGTTGAAGGCTTGAGAAAATTAAAGGTTTGGAGTGGACAATTTTGTATTCTGAAAGTATGTGGAGATAACTGAAGCCAGTAAGGAACTTAATGTGGTAGTTCTGCAGGAGTCAAATCTATTCACTGATTTGTAGGGACTCTTAGTGATGAGCAAAGGCCATGGAAAACATACAAACGATATTGCCCAGCATCAGCTGGAATACACCAATTTTCGATGCCTGAAAACAGAGACTAGGTAGAATAAAAGAATAAAAAGATATTTATTGAAAGGATACAGCTTGGGTAGTGCAGGAACCCCACCAGGGCTACACCCAACTCAAATTCACAGTCACAAAAAATGGACAACCAGTCACAAGGTCTCACACTTTTATAGGTTTTGGTCCACTAGCATATTGGAGTCAATTGTCCAATTACAACTTCAGATTATGAAGCTCCATCCTCCTTGTTTTCTTTCCTTCTTAACTGTTGTTTACACTCTGAGGCCTAAAATTTATCCTTGGTCTCAAGCTAGAAAGGAATTGTTTTGTCTACCTACTCTGTGAAGAGAGCTTACCAACACTTAATAGGAAGTCCAGAACTACACACTAAAACAGCATAGAATCTGAAAAATATAAAAGCTAAAACTTAAGGCATCACACGAATGCATTAGCTACTAAGCTAGTAGCTGTTTTTTTCTATGGAAAGGAACTAACCTGTAATTTTCTTCTAATGCATTCTCCATTTGTGTCTTTTCTCTTTGCCTCTTAATTAGTCTGCATGCTCCAGGCATGTTAAGAAGAGTGAATCTTTTGAGTCATCCTGTAAACTTAAATTCAGAGAGATAAGGTCCTTCTGCTCTTGAGTTCCTAGCTCATACAGTTCAGTTCTGGTAGTTAATTCACTTACCAGCTGGTCTGTCATCAGAGCAAAGAAAGCAGGCCACAAACTTTCCCTCTGCATTCTCCATCTTTTTGGTGATACAGGACATAAACAAAGAAAGACTGGGAATTAAATTATGGCTGTGCAAATCTGAAGAAAGTTTTATATGCCCTCCATGCCCCTAAATTAGCAGATGGCAATAACTGCAAAGGAGGTTGCTGATGTTCTAATTGGTATTCCTACAGCTGTCCATTAAGGTAAACAAAGTACATTATTTTCCTGCTGCTGACACAAAAAGGTCATTTGCAAGAGCCACTGACTTAAAAAGCAGTGTCACCACTTATGGAAAATAAAAAAAAGATGATACTTGAGTATATTTTTAATAGCTTTCCTCAAATTCTGTTGGCAGTTGAAATTATATTACTTATTCTAATCTTCTGAATCTCCAATAATGTTTATAGAGGCAGATAAGGATTTTCAAAAACAGAGCTTGAGGCAGGATGGTCACATTTTCGTATACTGTTTTCTCTGACAAAGTGCCATTTGAACTCTTCAGGCATGTTTCAGTATTTGGTAGTAGCAAGATCCTGTAAAGAACAAAACACTGCTTAATGAGGTCTGCATTTTATTTCTGTCTTTATATGGCGCCCCATGGATCTAAACATTTTGATATATTATTAAACATATAAAACTGACAGTAGAATTCAAGCTCAGTAATTATAAAACAGTCCCTTATCTCTACACAGCTCTAAGTCTGTAGTAGGATAAACATTTAAGAGAACGTTTCATCTTCAACAGAACAGACAATTTAATTTCAGTCTTGTATGATATATTTTCTTACCCATGGAGTACCAAAGTGCTTTACAAGACAATCAAGTAAATACAAAAGTGAATATATGGACAAACAACAATTTGTATTATGTTCAGCAAAGCTAAATCACAGTTTCACTCCAAAAACTGGATAAAGTTGTTTGTGCTCAGTGAAAATAGAAGTCATGGACTTCAGTTCCCTTTGCCTGACTTTGAGCTATTCCTTCTTACTACAACATAGAAGGGTCTCAGTTTTTGACAAGTTTGAAACAAAGGTGCAAGGAACAGAAATCAAAAGGCTTGATAGCTGGCTATGTTGCAATACAGTACTAGGCTTATTCACAGCATCTGTAAAGGTAATTTTATATATACAATAAATAAAACAATAAAAATTTTACCTCACTTTCCACTAGAAAACGAGAACAGAATGTGTGAGACATATGGTCCACCATTATTTACTCTGTTTTTCTTCAGAGACTGGAAGATTCCTTTGTAATTTTGAATCCCTTTAAACATAAAAGGATATTCACTTTACATCTATTCAGTTGCAAAGAGAAAGGAAAAAAGAAGTGTGGTACTTGAAACGGGAGTGCTGTTGACTGAGATACTGATATGGTCATGAATCCTCATGCTCAGAGAAGAGAGTGGTAGCAATGAAGTATACTAAAAAGCAAGGGAGACCAACCTTAAAGGTATTCATTATGCTGTAGGTCCTCTTGCAGCTTCAGAAAAAGTAATAATCATCTAAAATCTACAGTCCAAACTCTAGATTTGCTAGACAGAAGTGTAACTTCAGCAGAACTGCTTGTAATCTTTACATAAGAATGGGCAATAAACCCCACCAGTAGTAGAAAACCTGCTTCTTGACAGGTTATTCCATTTGACATTGAGAATGGTAGGCTTTCAAATGCAGCTCTGCAGGTCAATCACTTGAGACAGTTGGACAGTTCAGTCTGTGGATTGTCTTATTGCTGTGCTGCAATGGCTGCTATGAAACGGCAAAAATAGACAAGACTTTCTTCAAAACTTTATAAATGAGATGGCATGAAAATCCTTCATGTAAAAAAATGTTGTTCTCAGTGTGCCATCCTCAGGGAAAGACATTGTTTGGTCCATTAATGGAGTAACCAAACTTGACACATTTACCACACAAACACTTTTTACCAATAGTTTTGCAAGGCTCTTTGGTCTGAAAGGATTTGCATCTGTTGACATCCTAGTTCACTGAGACTTTGGGGTTCATGTAGCATTCCTAATACAGTTTGATTATTACTGAACTGTTCTACCTATGCACCTGATGAAATGAGATTTTTTCATACCTTGGTTAAGCCCAACCTTAAAATTGAATTTCATGTTGGCTTTTTTTTTTTAAACCACAAAATCACTGTAGTGTTTTATTTGGTTGTGTTATGAACTCCTAAACTATCTCCTCTGTTGACCATGCATGTACAATACACTATAGGAGAAAAAAAAAAGGAGTATATTGCTGATTTTTATCTGTATTTCAGATATAGATTACCATGCTCCTTTTGAAATACAGCCCACATGTGAAATAAGAAACGCTATTAACACTATATTGCTTTATTCTGGCACTGACCTTAGTGCAAGATTTCCCCCGCCCCAATACTTTATCTATAGTCATCTGCGCTGTAGTGTTTTCGTTGCCTTTCAACATCTGATGGGCAATTGAAGAGCAGCCCTAAAACTGTGATGGAAAAATGATCTAAGCTTCATATAAAATTTCAAGTGGTGCCACTCTTCTGAGGCTGTCTGATTTTTGGTCCATGTGTATTTTTTGTCTAGAAGTCACTGGGAACATTTTTGCAAAGGTTTACTGGATGTGAATAAATAAAAATTGACCTGAGGGTTTAAAGTTTAAAACTAATGGAAAGTTATTAATAAAGTCATTTTATGGAGGAGATTTTACCCACTCAGCACTATTTGAAAGACGCTTTCTTATAATGAGCTCACTGCATGTACTTTTGAAAATAGATAAAAGGAAAAAGTTGGAGCCTTTACAAGGAAACCTAGTATCTCACCTGGCAACTCAGAAATGTGCCTTATCATTCTCCTAACTATGTCAGGTAGAATCACTTACTCTGCTTGTCACTTTTTAAGATAGTTTGAAAGCTACTGCTGTTCACAGAGAGGATAAGGATATGAAAATATAGTTAATTATGAACCATGGTTTGATCAATGCTGGCACTAGGAAAAGGGCCTGGCTTCTAGGATAGGTGGTATAAATTTAAATAGCTTGGCTTCAAATTTCAAAATCTGTTTGTAATTTTAGATGCCCAGCTGAAGTACCTAGAGATGGATGCTGAAGTGTCTCATGTCTTTCACAATACTCTGTTCTTCAGTAAAATCACCACTCATTTTGACATCTCAAACCCTACTGAGTCAATAAAAAGCTATAAACTGCTGTCCAGTGCTATAAATATAACAACTTTCTCTTTTCTGGAAATGTTTCTCTCCTATATAGAATTTCTAAGCTGTTCCAGCCTGATTTATGTTCTTTTATGATTTCTGCAAATACTTAGTGGGCTAAACTGTAGTCACAATACCTGTTTCTACTTCCTGCTACATCATGTATGAAAACAAGATGTGTAAGGCGAAACAGAAATAGATTCATTGGTTTTAGTAGCTAAACATGCATTATTTCTTTGGACACTGTTTGCTGTCAATATTAATAGCTTTCTAACAAATTCTCAGTGTCCACAGGATGACTTTTCCTAATGGGCATCAACTAGACAGCATTGCACAGTACAAGAAGCAAAACAGCATTTCCAAGTTGTAGGAATAAAATGAGGTAACATGCAGTCAGGCCTGTGATATACTGAATGATGGTGCTGACAGAATGTCCCATTTCTCAACCACTCTTGAGGGAAAAAATGCTGCTTTTTTTCCCTTCTGCACTACCTACTGTGTTCATGGTAATATGAACTTCTCTGCAGGATAAATTACTATAAACCCAGTTTCACTACATTAATTTTTAAAATGTTTATTGTTCATATTTGAAATGAAATATATGTCTTAGGCTACATCTCAGCCTTTGTGTACTGGAATTCATATATAGCATATGGCTTTTATAGCATTACTGTTGTATCTATTAATCAATGATGTATTTTTAAAAGCATTTTAATACATTAATTCTTTATTTTCCATCAAGAACTCCTTCAGTAATTTCCTGGAGTAGTAATCGTGTAAGCACCTCAGCAATAACAGTAACGCTATGCAGTACTTAATACTGCATAAGAAGTCAGATTACCTCGTATTATTTCTTCTTGTTTCTTAGTTTTCTAAATATTTTTGGATTTTCAACTTTGCAATGTATTAATTAATCTGTCTCCAATACTCTATATTGCATCTTGTGTGAAACTATACTTTCCTTCCAAGAAGTTCAGCGTATACTGAATAGGTAGGAAATATTGTTTTCATCTATAAAGGTGCAGAGAAAAGATTGTGCTTTTCTCTGTTGTTGTTTGTTTAAAATCCTGAAAATAGGAAAAATCAGCATTCTTTAAATATATGGATGTAGGATGAAAAGTCCTGAATTATTGAAGGTGACCCTACCTGACGTCTCTAGATTTATAAATGGAGCTATCTTACCTTTGACTTTTTATGTCTGCGTTTTCTAATAACAGTAAGTATAGAAATTGGAAGGGAACTTTGTTTTATAAGAGGAACAGTGCTGGTGGTAGACAAAATCTGTGCAAATGCAAGCCCTCCTCTTCAATAATTAAATAGTAGGAATAGCTTGAAAACAGCTCCACAAGAAATAGGATCCCTGTGGGTTTCTACCTGCTCCTACTTTAAATTTTTTGTTTAGGAAAGTTGTTTCCAGTATGATATAAAACTGACTTCTCAGCACAAGCAGTACTGTAATTTGAAGCGAAACAATCACTAAAATATAGGGGAAGACATATATACGTATTTAAAGCTTCCAGCCAGTGTGAGAGGATGTATATGTCAATAGGAGTGGAAAATGAATGCTAACTAGCAAACATAGCAATAAAACATATGCTACAAAAGCCATAGTTTGTGGGTTTTTTTAATACAGAAAGAAATCACATGAATTCAAAATCAATACTTATTGCTGCTGGATTCAAATGTAGTGAACTGTACATTCTTAATCACGAGTCTAAATACCTCACTGCCAAAAGAATGTATGTGATGGGCTCTGTGCAGCTTGAGAGGAGTTGCATTTTAACATTTGCAAATGACTGTGCACTTAAGAGAAAAGTTGCAATTATTCTTCCTAATTACAAAAGCACTGTCTGCCAGGTAGAGAAAAGTATCTTTCTTCTCTGGCTGGCATGTTATTTTCATAAACTATTCATTGCTTGCTGTTATAATGACATGGATTTAGGATTTGGTGGAGTCAAAGCAAAGTGTCACTTTAATATATTTTTTTTGTCTTGTCAGCTAGGTATATTCTTTTTTTGAAATGCGTGTTAGTGTGCACACAAGTATGATAGTCTCAAAATACTGCCTTTAACTCATGACATTCTCATTAATTCTTTAGTGTATCTCATGACATCACTGGGGAATATGTTTTGTTGGTGTTTTATCTCAACTATTTAAAATGTATTGGTTGGATGGTTACATTTTTTTCCCCAAAATTTATAGAACTAATAAAAAATTGAGGTAACTATTTAATACTCTAATAAAGTTCTGTGACTACTCGGTTTCAAAAAATTGTATTCTGGTAAGGTTTCCTATAAAAGTATCAAGCAATTCTTATCTGTGAAGTAATTTTTGCCATGTTTTTGTGAAAGCATACATGATGGGAGGTCTTGCGTTACTCTACATAGGTATGGCTCTGTTGCTTTAAAGAATTGTGTTGGTCTACAGCAATGACAAAAGTGCTCTAGTGCATTACAAAATGCTTTGCACTAAGGTGCCACTGCCTTGCAGGGGACAAAGTAAAGCCATCAAAATATTCCAGTGAGTATTGACAACTAGCTGCATAAACTGAGTGTTTAGTCTGTGTGCTGTGAGTAAATCACATACTGTGTCCTGTCAGAAATTTTTAACCCCATCCACGTGCTGCTACCTGCTGTACTACTCTTTGCTTTTCCTGGATAGCTGGGAGGGATGAAGGGGGTTGGAGTTCTTTAACTCAATTCTTTTCTTCTCAGATGTATAACAGGATGTGTGTACATGTATCTGCACATACATATGTGTGCATACCAACCTATTATTACTGCAAGGGTCAAATGTTTCTTGTTAAAAAAAACATGAATCAGAGAACTTTACCATTTTGTGGTTTTGGATGATACTATTTGCAGCAGATCATCATGCAGACTTTTAGTCCACTAACCTCCAGTTTGAATGATTTGGTTTATTTTCAACCTGGCATTTTTGCCAATGTGAGTGTTTCTAAGCGTGTTCTAAATTACTTGTTTGTTCATGATTGCAAATAAAATTCTGGAAGAGAAAGGGAATGTGAAAGGTAAAAGCCAGAATAAAAAATTGGGACCAGCAGAAATCTTGACTCTGTTGTTGGCAGCCTGAAAGCCCATTTGTTGAATGCAATTATTTTATTAAAAAACTATTTTGCTGTAGTTCACAGGTCACAGGATAATTAATGAGAAAACTTGGTCAAAAAAAAAAGGCAGTTGGATTTTTTTTTTATTTTTACAATCTGTTTGTGCATTGTGCTTATGCTTTCAGGTGCTTTACACCTAAAAGAGCTGAAAGGTCATTGTGTTAAAATGTCACATGGTGAATTTCGCAAGAGCAATACAGCAATGGCAAAATGTTATGGGCAATGTGCTAAGGCAATGCATCAGACCTTCAACTAGTGGGGTAAAATTCCAGGCTGTCTTCATTACTCTGTTTTATCTTTGACCCTTTGCTCTAGTGGAGACCTCAGAATTGAGCAAGACTGTAATCCTTGTGACAGGGTCTCTGAGAAAGTGGTATCATTTCTTTTGATCTGCTCTCCTTTCTGTGTACTTCTGCTGTAGTCTTGATTTCTGTTTCGAGAACCTTTCTGCTGAAATATTTTTTAGAAAGTAAATAGTACTTTTCTCTCCTAAGCTAATGACTTTGGATAGTATAGTCAAAATTATTCTCTGATCTACCATTATGCAATTCAAATACGTAGACCATTAAAGACCTGCTGCTAATGAAGCAGTCTTGTTGCTTCTTTCCATGAGATCTAGGGGTCAGCTCACTCAGGGGACTCCATCTGCTGCACATGCAAGAGCCCAGGTTTCTACATCCTCTAGCATAGTCCTCTAAATGATGGTTTCTGTTAGCATTTGGTCTGACCTTCCAGGCTCCCTGCTGCTATTTCCTTGTATATGTCTCCAGATATTACGAAATCATGCCACCACACCCCCTGGTATTGTGTGCCTCTGGACCCCAGCACAGCCCACACTCATGTCTTCAGCAATTCATGGCATCCTTTGTCCTTCAGCTTTCATTTTGTTGCCCCTAGACCCATGCTTTGATCTTTTATGATTTTTTTCACATTGGTCACTCTAGGAACCTGTCTGTCAAATGTCCTCTTCCTTCCTACTGTGTTCTCCTGGCTCCCCTCCCCTGCACTTGTGCCCGGTGTCTGCAGGCAGGTGTGCAAGCCCTGCCTCTAACCCAGGTGTCCAACAAGTTCTGGTTCGACTTTCGACTGAGGCTGTGCCAGTCTGGGCACGTGTGAGGGGAGAGCACAGCTGAGGCCAATTTATGCTGAGGGACAGCAAGTTGTTCTGCATCCCCTCTGCCGTAGTAACCACCCCAGGGCAGGTTTCTGCACTTAGTAAGTGCTCAGTAGCCAGAGAGTGTCAGTTTGTTTCCTGTTAAATTCGGGTGAAAGGCGGGGATCAGGAGGCAGCCGAGGTGTGGCAGGACAGTGCTCAGGCTGCCTCCCCCGGGCAGTGGCTCCAGCAGCTGCTCCTGCTGTGGGTGGTTGGCATCTGAACTGCACTGTTCCTCTGCTGCAGGAAAAACCATCACAAGAGCTGCAGCTGACCTGGCCTGCCGGGCCTCTGCTCCTTACTCCTGTCATGGGACTGATAAATGACCTTGGCTAAATCTCTTTAGCTTTAGGGTGTTGCTTTCCCTCTTTGTGAAATCTGGGTAATGATATCACGTTGCTTGGAAAGCTCTCTTAAGATCTAGTCAGAAGTAGACAATATAAGAATTAGGTTTTCCTAATTCATCATAAATTTGCTTTCCTGTCAGTCACTACATGTGTCTTTAGGGTTCACTTTCTTCATTACTCTGAAGTTAATTTCTTTACTTGTGTCTTGCATTTAGTGCATGCCCGGTGTCTAAATGTCAGCACATGCCTACTGCCCTTTTTAGAATTCTTTGACTATTTGTTGTCTGTCTAATGACTTCTATAAACTCTTTATTTCCTAAAGTTGCTAATTTTCAATATTAAACTGAGCACAGAAATGTTGAGTGCCTGCATGAATTTTAAAGTATGTCTTCATTTTATATTCTTCTGAACTTGCCCTACAAGGTGATGAACAATCTTGTCCTGATGGTTTCAAATGAACTATTCATTTATTTAAGTGTTAATGAGATAAATATGTGCTTTGTTGGACAGGCTTCTGCTGAACAAAACCCATTAAAATTGAGGCCTTTTGCTGCACTGAGATGAAATTCCCTTCATCCTGAAGATAATGACAGAAGTCACTGGGGTCAGCATTTAAACATTTGCAAAATGATACACTTAACTTGTATCTATCCAACCTTTTGTAACATAGATGATATTGTGTGGGGGGGGTTGGTTTTTGGTTTTGTTGGTGGTTTTTTTTGGTGGGGGATTATTTGTTTTGGTTTTTTTGAAAGACTGTTATCATCTGCAGTTACCAGAGAATGTGCCTAAGACTTTTTCTTTTTTTTTTTTTTTCCCGTGAACCAATATGAAACTACAAACCCACCTCATATGCATCATTTTTGCCTAACACTAGTTTTTACTTCTCATGGAAAAATAGAGGTTTGTAGCACAACTGCTGACATCCTTAACTATAGTATGCTACTAGGCGCTACTATAATACAGTACATATTTCTTTGTGAAAGAAATGAAAGCTGCAATAATAAAGCTTAACTTTATGGTATTGAAATTTGCTGTGTTTGTACCTCCAGGGAGAAAAACAATTAGAGAAAGACAATCTACCTAAATAGGCTGGGAAACTGAATTGCTCTGTCTATGCTTCATTACCCTCCCTCTTTCTCATCTCACACTTTCCACAAATAGCATGATTATGTTTACCTGACATATTCATGCTTCCCTGCTGAGCAGGCTGAGCAAGCCTTGCAGATGAGATCAGCAGTGCTTTCTATGGGGAATGACTGAGGGTTTTTTTTGTTTAAAGGATACAGTTCTTGAGCTAATTCAGCAAAGAACTTCAGAGCATCCAAGGATTCCAGTAGGGAGCAGATTAAATGAAGTGCCAATGGACATTTTTAAAAATGTTCTATCTTGTCTGATGTTAATACATCCTTAGTTGTAGCAAGAAAGACAGATAGAAAGGCATGGCCTGAGATGCTAAACGTCATCTTGGTGACCTTCATAACTGACAGAAGGCCTGACAAATTTTTTGTGAAGATGCCTTTGAGCACCAAAACAACAGTCAGCCCTAAGAGTGGCACTGAAATAAAATGCCCTTTTACAGATAAAAGCCTTAATAGAGAGAGAAAAGGATCTGGGATGAGGCATGCTGTGAATGTTACCAAAGGGCTTTTCATTGACTCCCTTGAAGAACTGAATCATAAATCCAGAACAAAAAGACTTGGGAAATATATATATAAGGAACAACTATTTTATTTTTCAGTCTTCCCAGGTAACAGAGAATTCAGCATTTTCCTGTTCTGAGTTGCCAAGTTACAAATTTAAATAACTAAACTACAGATAAATGGACACAATTCGTCAAATTAGAAACCAATATTACATGCAAGAATTAATGACATTTCATTATGCATTACCATCTACATTAATAAACTATGACTGTATTAGCCTTAGCAGCAGCATACAAGTCTCTTTTTTCTTGTAGCCTTTGGGATCTTGTTCTAAATCTAGTTTTAATCTAATGCTGCATGAGCTGCAGAATAACTGAATTTGAATTCATTTGCATTTTAGTTTGAAGCACTCAAATACTCAGACAAAACGGTATTGTGAAACAACTAGATACCTGTGTATCTATGTGCAAACTCTGAGTCTCTGTGACATAGACTTAATATCAGTAGCCTGCTACTTCGAGTTCATAATGTTTGGAAAGATGTTGACTGGAACAAGGTTTTGGTCTTTCTGCTTTTCTGTCTTTGAGTTATACAGCGCACATGACCTGAACTTGCTCTTCAGGTGCCAAAAGCTGCTTCTGATCTCAGAGTCCTGAATGACTGGAATTAAAGATTTTTCTACACTTTACAAAATATCCTCAAATTGAAAGTGTGGAATTAATAGGCACCCTGGCTTTTCTGCCCTTTCTCTTGTACTTTCTCTTTCTTATTACAATTAAATGACTAGGCAGCTGTCCTGAACTTTCCTTAAAACATGGACTATGTTAAATTGAAACCTGCGGATTTGCTGGTGTAGGATTTTTGGGGATGTTTTTGTTTGGGGTTGATTGTTTGTTTGTTTTGATGAGCAGCAATGCAATGGATCCCACCTTCACGTCAGAGGAAAAACCTAAGCCAGGCAAGTTCAGATCAAAATTATTAACCTGGATGAAAGCAGGATTCCCTTTCCGACTGCCTCCAAATTCATGCTCCATTGTCTTAAAGCTGAAACCTCCTGCAAACTTAGAGTATGCTGCTGATATAACTGGCCAATGATCCTGGATCTGTTAGTAATTGTGCATTAATCATTCTGGGTGTCACATTGCTACGAAAGGTGTGCGCAAACATGCAGATACCTTATAGTTCAAATCTCAAAGGATCCTGGAACTGATTTATTTTAGGATAAACTCTGCAGGACCTACACAACAATCACGGTCTTTTAGACCTCAGATAATAGTAGTGACAGTGTGGTTCCTACCTCCAGAAACTCATAAGGAAATATGTCTCAACATACCTGGAAATATCAGCAAGATAGCTACAATTCATTTCATGTGCAATGACCAAAATCAGGCTATTGACCCCCTGTGTGTGTTACAGCAAGGGAGTGAAGGGCAGCTATGGCAATTTAATAAACTAATGTCACACAGCTTGCTCCATTCCATGACAAAACCTGGAGGTCTATGCATTTTATATTACACTGATCTAGGGTTAGATCCTTCAATTACTAATTCAAGTAATGGATTTAACACAGAGCAGTATTATTGCAGTTTAAATTTTAAAACACTTGTATAACTGTGTAGCTTATACAAATAGTCTTTAATACATTTCTATAAACAACACAAAACAATTTAAGGGCTCAGACTATCAGCTGTGATTTGTATGTCTGTGGTTTCTCTATTCTTAGTGCTGCTAAAACCAATAATAGTTGGTTACAGTTCCAAGACGTTTTCATGCCAACAATACCTGGAACAGAGTGACTCTTTGGACCTATGCCTTGTCTCCTGTCTACAGCTTTTGTCTCCTAGTGCCAAGAAAATATTGATAGGAGCCAGAATTGTCTTTTGCAGCTCGCCTTAGGAACAAGCCACTTAAACAATTTTGTTACTGTTTCCTCTGGTTTGTTTCCTGTGCAGCCAGTGGGAAGTGTGGACTTAGATTTTTTTGTTCTCTGGTGGAGCTAATTTCTAAAGTTATCACATTCCTGTCATGGGGTTTGACAGCATTTAACTTATCAAACCTTCTTACTATCCTATAAAAAGTACAGAATGAGGAGGTCTTTTTTAAATAAATGGAGTTAACCTGTGACTGAGGCTTTAATGCTCAACTATGCACAGAGTAATCAGCTGAGGATTTAGACCTTAAGGTGAGAGGATGAGCACTGTGCAGATGTATGACCTAGCTCTGAAAAAACAACCTCTAGGACTACAAACCACATGGCCACCTTCAGGGAGTGCTTTGCTGACCCAGTTAGTCCTGGCAGAAGGTGGCCATGATGTAATTTCACTGCTTTTAGAAACCAACCTGGCATTTCTGCGTAGTGAAGTGCTCTGCCAAGTGGCTCTACCAGGTAATTTGGAAGTAGATTGAAGATTTCTGTGTTGCAGCACATTTCGCAGTGCGGGGTTTACCTGGAGAGTCCTTCCCAGTGGTGTGTACTGTGAGTTGAACTAGGAATTGGTTAGATGCACTGGATATTCCCAGGCTTTTAATGGTATTGAAAAGAAATGAGAGGTTAAAAGCAAAAGGAGGGAAGAAGTACACCTTGCCAACACTGTTTTTTGAGAAATAGTAATAGATAAGTCCATTATTAATAACCCAGTAAAAAACTGTTCTGCACTAAATATTTTGAGTCAGCTTTGTGATGCATGTCAATTTGCCTAGTTCCACTGATTAAAGAAAAAGCGCAGTGATTTACACCTGTGTTGACTCAGCACACTTGCCCTTGTAAGTAGCCTGTGATAAAATAGACAAATAAATAAAATAAAAGCACAAATCCTGTACTCTATAGATATTGTTTAAATAATTCATTATAGCTGTAGGGATAGAAGTAAATACAAAGAAAACTGCTTGCCTTTTGAAATACTAGGTAGAGTAAAGTCTTTTATTTTTTCCTCTTTGGGGTAGCTCATATATTCTTCCTATATACTCTTCAAGAACTTCTAAAAGTACAAAACTCTTCAGGTTCTCATTCATCTGTGCAGTGAAGCTGACATAATTCCATAGATTTAAACATTATCCACATCTCCTAGTACTGAAACAAGTGTGGCCATGCAGCACCTTAAACTGCAGTTTATTTATTAAGTCAGAGAATAGCTCTGTGCTCTTAAACCCCTGTCTAGCTTCTCAGTGATGGCTCTGTCAAATTGCTCAGCTTACTTTAGTGCTGTGATGGAGCTGCACTTCAGCTGCATCACAAACGTGGCCCTTGCACCCGAGTTGTGTTGTGTGGTGCTTAAGGGCAATGCAGAGCTAATGTTAAATTGTTACTCTTAATTGAGTAGTGAAATAGAGAGGGATGGGAAAAGGGTAAGAAAATTACAAGGCTCTGTTCATGTGCACCCCATTTTCAGAAAAAAATGGCTCAGCTAAATAGAAACCTGTGGTCTGCATGGTGCTGCTAGGTGGGAAGAGCTGCCCATTGAGAAAACAAAGTGATAATTTGTCCTTGTAAAAACAGCGGAAAATATTTTAAAGAATTACATACGTCCAGAACAATAGTGTGTAAGAAGTCTAAACTGGTATCATTTAGGTATAAAAGCACCAAAAGTGAGTGTGAAATCATGTAGTTCAAGAGCTGCCATATTGGTTTAGAGTAGCAGTCTCTGGTCTAAACTGTCTGTACTCTGCCTGGTGTCCAAGAAGAGTAGAAGCCAAGCAACCAGGGTGCTGAGTTGAGCTTAGCAGAGGATAGCAAAGCTGTTGAGCCTTAGCACCCTGCTAACATCCTCCTACAGCCCTTGAGTTTGACTGTTGGCTGAGTGGGATGTGGGCAGAGCTGCTCTCCCCTTGGAGCTGCCTGCAGCACCCTTTGCTGCTGTAGGCCGATGTTATCTGCCATCAGATAAGCTGTGCCAACACAATGCTGGGGCATTTTCCTATGTGAAAGTGGTTTCAATGCAGTGACGTAAAAGTCCTTAAACTCAGAAAACTACTAGGCCCCTGAATCAGGCTATTGAGTCTGATAGGGAGGTATTCCAAGCACTGTATTTTTATCTTCCTCTGTTTCTCTCTGTACTGTTGTAAAGGCAGTACATCCAAGAAATGGATGTGAAATCTCACCCATGTTCAAATAAAATAAAAAAAAAAAGTTTTTACTGACTTGACTTTGGCTGGAATTTACCTTGAGGATATTTATTACCTTTTTCCATATTTCTAAGATCTGCTATAAAAAAAGCACTATGCTGCCCCAACAGGGTCACAGTATCTGTAAGAAGTACCCTTTTCCAACCACAAATACATGCTACCTGTAAATAATTACAGAAAATTTGCATCTTGTTCTAGGATATCTGCAATTTCCTCCTCTGGTAGTGTTGCTGCCAGCATCTTTCTTCATTTTTGTTTCTCTAACTTGTTTTCTAATTAGGATTGCAAAAAGCATCTGGGAAAGTGGCCTCACTTATCTGTCCCAGTAGCCACTGGAGGAACGAAGATTTGGATGTAGGAAGACCATAGTCTTCATTGTAAACCTGGTTTCATTTTAAAATGGTGCATTATCTGCAACATGGAAGACATTTTCTTCCTATCAGGTGGCAGTGATATTTCCATGTGCTTAACATTCAGTGGAAGCTTTCCAGTCTTCAGAAAAGGAAGGCAAAGGCATACAAGACAGCAAAGATGAACAGATGGCTCAAGGATAAATGCTGTGAGGAAAGTCTGAGGATGTCTGACCATTAGGAAGCATTCATGGAACAGGAGTTCCTCTGGACTGATGGACTCCACTGGAGTAGCTGTGCTAGTACCTTTCTGGGGATGATCTAGGCCTGGCTGGTAAACATACTTAAATAAGCAGAGGTGGCAAAAAATATATAACAAAGGGTGAAAGATACTGGAGAGTAAAAGGATGGTCAGGGAAAAAGCAGTAGTTCTTGTGTGTCATGATGAGATAGTAAAGAAACAGCTCTTAATTTTCCTTCAATGCATCTGAGTTTCAAAACCAACTGAAATGTTTTTTGTAATGATGCAAGACAAATGGGCAAAAAGGTGGAAGGAAGAGATTTGCTGGTGGAAAATGAAATTGAGTGTCACAGGATAGCAGAAATATGAATTCACAGTACATGTACTGTGGGGTACATTATATAAAGGAAAGAGAAAAATGAAGGTAGAGATCCTGGTGTGTGTTAATACAGGAATAGATTGTCAGCAATACCACCCATCTGGGTCAAAATCACTTGCAGCAAGGAGGAGATGAGAGCATTACAGAAGTTTGACTCTTAACAATTATGGAGACATAAGTGATGTAGGTGACAAAGACAAATTAACTAAATTTAGCATGACTTTGGGAAGAGTTGATATTTCCTGGGGCCAGGAAAGTCTGTTGCAAACGAAGAGACTCTAGTCTTAGGGACAACCTAGAGAGATATTAAATAAAAACAGAAAGCTTATAAAAAGCAGGTAAAGGAAAATAAATCTATGGTTTTTTGAAGAGCACACATCTAATGAGTTCTGCTCTAGGTCTAACTTGTGGAGGAAATTAAAATAGACAGTGACAGATACCTGTGTGGAAAAGAGGGGGTAATGACTAGAGGCAAAAGTTTGATATGACTCCAAAATTAAGTGAACCAGTTGCCTAGGAAATCTAGGAGAGTGATTAATGAGAACGTTGTAGCACGTGAATGCAGGGATGGATTAGGAAATTACCACTACTAAATCAAAAGCAAAACTGCAAGAGTTGGCACCATCCAGTTCATGGGACACCTACACAATCGTTATTCTAGAACTAGGACAGAAGGACAAAAAAAAAACCTTTCTCTTTCTTCCAACCTTCCTCTTTGGATTTGGTTCTGTGTAGTACTTTGCTACGTGGAGTTTTCAATGAAGTTTTCTTTCACCGACTTATCTCTTTAACTGAAAAGGAGCAAAAGGGTTATCTAAAATGCCTTTTATTTAACATCTCCTGGATTATACTTCTAGAGAACCAATATGAAAAATAACCAACCCTCTTGAAATCTTCCTTAAAACCCAAATCTGATTTCAAAGCACCATCTAACAGTAGAATTTGTAGACTTTAAGAGAAAGCTTTTAAACACAATGCCAGTTTCAAGATCATTTTGTCTTTACAGATATAATAGATTCAGTGTTATGCAGCTTTTATATATCCCTTCTCACTCTCAGACATATCTTGATCAATCTAAGCAAGCCTGATTTACTTAAATCTCTGCTCTTACCTTTCTCTGAGCGCTGTTATGATACACTGCAATTCTCTGTTCTTGAATGACTGCAGTCATACCTGTGGCAGAACATTTCCTAACCAAGAGTGTCCCCTTTCTCAGAGCTAACATGACCCCACCCCCAGGCCAGCAGAGTCATAGAAGTGCTATTTTATGAGAGTCACTTATTCGGACTGAAATTTATTCTTTTTAAAAGGCAAGCTCAAGCCTCTGGGCTTGTGTAACCTATTTGCAGCGTGTTTGGTTTGAGCTGACCCTCTGGAATATTTCCCTCTCATCTTCCAAGTAGTGACTATACATTTTTTTTCCTGCATAGGCACTGCATATCTCACACGCACTTCCTGGTACTAGTTACTGTCACTGGAATATGAAATGTCAGAATGTCCTGGTTGCAGCCAGGACAGGGTTAATTTTTGCAGTAGCCAAAAGGGGCATGGCTAGGGCATAGAGGTTATTCTGTACCATCTCTAGTCATTGCCAGGGGGTAGTGGGGGGAAGGAGTCCCTTCCAGTCACATGACAGGGTAGTGCCAGTTCCAGGCTGTGCAATTGTGTGTGAATTGTTTGCCTCTCTTGTACCTTTTGTTATTGATACCAGCTGCTACTGTTCAATTTTTTGTTCCGTTGCTGTTTCCATTAAATCATTCTTATCTCAACTTTTTCATCTTTACCTTTTGTGCAGGGGAGGAGAGTGGGGGAGTCAGGGGGTGGCATGAGATTTGGAGTTTTTTGCCAGGAACACTAAATGGGAATGCTATTCCTAAATCACCACACAATATTGCAGCACTTTATGCATAGGGGATCTCTGTTGTTGGGAATGGGACAACATTTGTCATTTCTGGTGGGAGAAAGAATATTTGACACAAAGAAGAGCTCTGAGATTGTACAGATATGGGTCTACAAAACAGAGGTACTGACTTTATCCATGCTGACAAGGTCATGGCATAGGTCATGGAGTAAGCTAGGTTGGTGTCCCTTATGGCAACGCATATGTGCTCCTGGATTTACTTAAGAAAACATTTACTTGCACTCTGTCAGCTTCCTCATGTTCAGGTGCATTCTTGTAAATGTTTGTCAAAATCTTTCTGTTGTGTGGTTGAAGAATTTGAAGTTACACAGCAGTTTTTTACAATTTAGGGTGTCATTTTCAGAGAGAGCTGTATAAAAGTTTGTTAGTGGTTTAAGTCACTTAACTGACTGAAGATAACCAGGTGTGTGGTTTATAAACATATTAAGATATGTTTAGCTACAACATTGTCAGGCTCTTTTGCTGCCTCTACCTCTCCTCAGACAACAGCGTGTAAGCATATGCCCACATGCCTGGGTATGAGAGGGAGAAAGATAAAGTTACTTTCTTTGTATTTTGGCTGAAATCCGATGTTTTATCCCCAAGAAATGTAGACCAGGAAAAAAAAAGAAAAAACAGAGGTTTTTCTTCAACAGCTAAGAGGCAAAATACGAAATGTTATTTTCAATTTTTTAATCTGAAAATAAGTCTCCTTCTGGACCCTACAGACTGTGTGCTTTTCCACACATTTATCCCCATCTCTCACTGATTTTTTTACAGAATTGTGTTTTGTAGAAATGATGTGGAAATGCCCGAGAGCTCTGCTGGGTCAGGAGCTGCCACAGCGATGGAGGGAGGGAATCAAGCAGGCAAATTTATGACAGTTTGACATTTCAGATAATAGAGGTCAGTCCTTCAAGTCACAGTCCCCCTGAGATGAGTGGGTTTCTGCCGGTGAATGTGGGAAGCCCTGGTACCGTTAAATTGTCCCTTTGCTGCAAGTGAAGCATGTGGTGATAGGCTGAAGAAAAGAATTCCTTTCATTATTGCGAGGCAGATTCTGCTTTCTTTCTGATGTGGCTGAATGATCCCATTCATTTCAGCTGTACCTGCTGCTGGAAGAGGAACAGGATTTGAATTCCTAGAATAAGGCATAACGTTGTGAATGAGCTGGAATGAGACGTATTCATGCATCGATATGCAAGGCTTCCCCCTCTTGCAGTCGCACAGCTAAGATCCTGATGGACTCCTTACTGTGAATACTGCTTATGACATCTGAGACCAAATAAATTTAATCCACTTATTAAATGGTTTTGAGTGCTTTTTCAAATGAAGATTCGATACTGCTTAGTCTTTAGAAGTACCGATGAGCCCTGTCCCCTCTAAGTTGTTGCATCTCTCTGCCTCAGGCACCTTTGCTGGCAGTTGCAGGAGCTAATAGGATGCAGTGTGATGACAGTGAGGTTTATAGTGTAATATTTGCTAAGTGTTTTGAAACTGGGACTTGGGAGTTGCTCTGGAAGAGCAGATAAATTAGTATTTGTGTAGTCATTTTCATTAAATGTTATGAGAACCTTTTTATAATTGTATGATAATATCAAATTTAATAAACTATATTGGCCTTTTTTTCAGAACTGGGGATAAAGGGCTCGAATAAACAAGCTAATGACAGTTCTCAAATTAGAAATATGGCTTTATTTGTTTGGGTTTATTTAATTAAAAGTAGATTTTTTTTTTTTCATTGCAGTTTGTTCTTGGAACTCCTTCCACTAAAAGTATTCTAATTAAAATGTCAACAGCTACTCAACTAACTGCTGTTCAAGTGTGAACTGCCATATTTCTTAAATATCTATTTTTGAATTAGCAGTGGAGAAAATAAAAGTCTAATTTCTGTAGAAAAAGAGGTGAAAATTAACACTGTATTTACTTGACCTTCTTGATATCTGGACTGAAATCTTTGTTCCACAGAGAGTTAAGAAACAACATAAAAGCTTGACTGTGATGTAACACTGTAGTAACTTGCTATAAAGAAACAAGAAATGAAAGGGAGGAAAAAATGTGATTTACATTAAGCTGAACTGTAGCATCAGCTACAGTAGCTCCTCCTGCAAAAATATGGGATGATTGATTGCCGTGGTCTTTGAATTTCTGTAGATGGTAATCATTAAATTTAAACGTCAGGATTGAATCTAGAGGAAATTATCAACCCCTTTTTCTACTGAAGACAAAACATTTCATAAATCTTGTAAGCTTTTCTTTCTAAAAATGAAACTTCCATGTACAAAGCTCTGTTTAATGTGCCACTTCCTTTATGATTCCTTATGAGAAGCAGTCTTCTGCTTAGTTAGATTCTATGCCTTGGAGCCAAAAATGTGCCTGCAATAGCTAAAATATGTGCCTGCAAGATTAAAATGAGAGACTCTTGCCTAATTTCTTCTGGAAAATATGAGAAAATAAAAAGTGTGTATGTGAGGTAAACATGCAGTAGCTACATTGTATACATGTTTACATACTGTGTGTAGCTGTGCAACACCTCCTTCATGAAGTATAAATGAAAGTCTCTGAACATACATGCAAACATGGTGAGTCAGGGAAAAGGATACTGAATTTTCTTTCTAGCTGGACTGTGAATCCTCAAGGTCAAAGAGCCCAACCACAGTTCTGCAGATATCTAAGTCTTTAGACGTCCTGTGTTGCTCAGGGCAAAATTGACTCTTACCATAACTGTGGAGTTTTCTCCAGCCTGGGAAGAAAAGTATGGAATTGCTCTCTGGACCCTCAATTCACATATGTACTTTTATTTTGTAGAAGATTAGTTTACATTGCAACCTACTTGTATACACACCTTTAACTTGGGTGATCTCTCTAAAAATTATTTTATATCTCCTCTTGGCCTTGAAAAAAAAAAGAATTATGATCAGATGATGAAATAATGGAAGAGGTAGGGAAAGAAAACCATTCATTTCAAGGAGTTCCCTTCTTTCCCCTTTAGTGCTTGCATCCCAGGTGTGAGTCCTCACACAGCAGCTGTGTCCTTCAGTCCCACAGCCAGGCCGACTCCTGAAGAATGCAGTTCCTGAAAAGCATGAACACCATGAACAATACCCATGTCAATGTTTCATTCAGCATTTTGTTGGATCATCATTTTCAGGGCTAATTAAAATTTACAGGAGTTCTTGGCATTTTCTAGAAAGAGGAGGTAAGGGTGGAAGAACTGAAGCCAGGAATCAGGGAAACTAGAGTTCTTGTATTTTGTAAACGTGTCCAGATGACATCCCAATACTGCCTTAATGGCTGCAAGTCAGGAATTTCCTTTCGGGGACTTCAGTAAAATTACAGACTCTTCAAAACTCAGAAAGTATTTAAAAAATTATAAAATCAGGATGAGAAAGAGCACAGCTTAGAAGAACTTTATGTTTCTTATGGAGAGCTGTGTGATTCCAAAGCAAAGCTACAAAAATCCCTTTAGATTAACTGCTGCCTATGGCTTACTAATGTCTGTCAGTCTGTCTAACATTCCTTTTATTTTATCCACTTTAGTGTAGTGTTAAGGTTTGTTTTTCTGATTGTACCCTCATAACAGTTATTTGTTGAAAATGTTCTCTACTATAAATATGGTTCCTGTAGCTTTACTGCTTTTAAAGGCAAGATTTTGTGATGGACAATCAGAATCTCAGTGATGGACTCTTTCTTTTGCAGTTCTTGAGAATTTTTTCCTTGTTGCTTGTCTCTGCCTGATCTTCTCTGTAATTAATATCTGTACTTGTTAAAAGTTTATTAGCAGAGCACTGCTGTATATTACAGTCACAATTTTGTCTTGTTGTGTTGATAGTCCTTCAGTTAGGTTTTATTTTTTTAAAATGGGACATGCATGATATTCTATGTATGCTTACTCTGAAAAAGATTTCAAAGAAAAGAGAAAAAATGTTATATATTTGCCTTCATTTGTTACAAACAAAAAGTGAAAAAGTGTAATTTTGCATAAGAATATTATTAAATCTCACAAAAACATTGATATATCATCTGTATATCATATATCATAACATCTGCATATCTATATCATCATGTCTGACATACATTTGTTTTACTCAAAAAGTCCAGCAATGTTGAGGTCAAAAGTTTAAAATTCAGGCCTCATCCAAAACTCACCTGAGTTTTCTTATTTACTGTAGTACTGTCTGGATGAGGCTCAGGCCTTTTTTAAAAATTGTAATTGATTTCTACCTTTTTCAGCCAAAAATAAGGAACTTAATTGTTTTTGTAAATAAATATTACCTTGTTGATTTGAATCTGTAAACTCTCTCTGCAGGAAATGGGTATTCTAGAAATCTGTATAATTAATCTGGGAACTGGAGATGAGAGCTCTGCTGTATTTCAAAACTCCAGGCTCTGATGCCCAATTATGCAGCATCAAAGGCTGCTAACGTCTTCTGTCCTGTGATAATACTGATTACACTAGCAAATTCCTTTATTCCTTAAATATTTTTATTTATTTTCTTTAACCCAAGCCCAGATTTTCACTTAGTCGTATGACCTTCATGATTGTTGCAGTCAGGTTTTTTTTCCAGAAAATAGTACCTCTCCTTGTTGTCCTGGTTTTCTGTTGCTGTACTGTCATCACTTTGTTATCTGGTATTTGGGTTTAGTACACACAAACCATATCTCTTTTGGCAAATACTGCAGCCTGTATGAGCAGAGTTGTATAGTAGAAAGGTCCATAGTGTACATATTTCAAGGGATTTACCTTGCCCTGCTTCAAGCCTCAGACCCACAGTGCCCTTTAGAGACTGGAGCATATCATTTGAAGCCCTGGGGCAGTTATTCTAGTTAAGTTTGAAGTGGAATAAATCCAGTTGGTGCTGAGGCCACCCGGTGATATGGACTGGGGCAGGGACAGTAAAGGTATTTCAGCACCATCTCCTCAGTACACTTAGTTTTCCAAAAGGCCAGATTATGCATAAATATGTAAATATTTAGATATATTTATGGTATCAATTAGCAGAGGTCTTCTACTCAAATAAGCGAAATTATTTACATGAACTGACAATCTGCTTGTTAATTTCAAAATATTATGCTGTGCATAATATTTATTGTTGTTTCCTGCTTTGGAAGCTATCATAAAAGGAAGATCCCTTATTCAGAGTTGTATTTTGGTACGGATTGCACTGTTCACTTCAACAAAGTAGTAATTCATCAAACTGACTGGAAACAACAGGTTTCACAGTCCCTTAAAGTGTGGAGAATGACAGGTTGTGTCTTAGATGTGTTGTACTGACTTTAGTGTGTGTGAGAAATCCTGTGATTCCCATGTGAAGTTCATGAAAAAATCTTTCTTCAGTGAAATTTGGCTATTAGAGTATGCAAAAAGATACAAGTAAGTTAAAAATATAATAGCAGCTGTTTAATTTAGCCACCTGAAATCTTGGGAATAACCCATTTCCTATCCTCTGGCCAGGGTACTAAATGAGGCATGCTCAGTAATTACTGAATTATCCCTTTCAGCAGGGGAAAAGCAACATGGGTGCTAGTCTTTTGTTATTTTACATTCACCCCCATTAGTGAGACCTGCTGTACCTAATAGGCTGATTAATGGGGTATTGCAACTGTCAGTGGCTAAATGGCACTTAATATTCCATTTTGAAGTTCAGGAAATCAGAAGTAGGAGGAGAGGCTTTTGATGCCCATTTGCTCAGTGGCACAGACTTATAATCAAGTAAATTGATGTTGAAGGTTCAATTACGTGGATCTTACCACAAAATGGAGCTGTAAAATTGTACAGTTGATGCAACGGACTTTGACAATATAACCCCTCACCTTATAAAGATTGCTCCCAAAAATAGTACTGAAAATTAGAAGTAGATCACAGTCTCTCATTCCTGCAACATACTTCAGTATAGGTAATGAAAAGAAGAGGGTTTGGAGCAGAGTGCTGCACTTTATTGCAAAATAAAGTGGGCCTCTGAAGAAGTTTTAAAGTGACAATTCCTGCTTTGAGGTGCTATTAACTAGGCACATTTGCTCAGGAGAGGGCAGGGATAACATCTTGAAATATTCACACCAATGGCTTCTGTGGACTGCTCTTGGACAATTAATCCTCAGTTGTTAAAGCTACTGCACATTCAGTAAATCTTTTGTAACTCAGCAATTGTTATCCCTAGGTATAGTTTTCTCTTTGTAGCAGTCTAGATAACACACTGGACACAAGAAATAGCAAGTCCAGCAAATTTTGCTGTTTGGCCAGAAGAAAAAGCCACTCTGAAGAAAAGGAATTCATATCCAGGCAAGGAGAGCTTGCACAGCTGGATCTGGATGAGAGTCTGGGTTTTAAACATTCCCATTTTTCAGAGTTGTTTGTATTTGGACAGCTATTTCTGACCTTTTCAGATTCTCCAGATGGGAACATACTGTCCATTGATTCATGAGGAAAAGGTGCTGTAGCAAGCACCTTAACAGTAGGCAGAGAGTGACCAGTGTAATGTACAGGCTGAGATTTTAAAGTCTGAGAGAGGCAGCTTGGCCTCTGCTGAGTCGCTGAAGTCCTCCTCTTGGGCTATGACCTCTTTTTTGGCCCAAACATCATCACAGGTTTAGGTGGATTCTGAGTCTCCATGCCCTCCTTGTCACTGGATCTCTCTCTAGGACCAAATTTCTCAAGTGTTTTGAGAGCCACCTTCTCTGCAGCCTCTACCATCTGGAATAGCTTCACTGTGGCTCTCTGCCTCATTGACTCTCTTCTTCATTTCAAATCTCTGCTGACCATTTATCTTTTCTACCTTGCCAATTTCTTTTAATTTCCCTGTCCATCTGCTTCATCTATTTAACTCGGTGAAAGCTGTTAGATTACATTTTTTATAGTAGATGCATGGGGAAATGGTGCTGTATTATATATGAACAACTTCCCCAGCTTGAGCAAGCATACTGGTACCATCCGCTGCAAAATCCTACATCTGCCCTGTGCTCAGTGCTTAGTGTTACATTTCACAAAGTTAGAGGGGGATGTTGAGCTTGTGCTGACAGCCAAAAAAAAGTGTACCTGCTTTCCTAGGGTTGCAGCAAGTAGAGCAGATGGTATTTTCTCCCGCTTCACATCACTCTCTGTCCTTTCCTTCCTCATGCCCCATTGTTCATTTTTCACACTTCCCTGTCGGTTTGGTTTGGATTCAACACCCGCTGAAGTCAATGGAGAATCTCCCACTGACTTTATTTGGCTTTGCCTCATGCTCCCTGCCATCTTCCATCCCTTCAGCTATGCCTGGACTCAAATTCCAGCTCTGACCTCTCAACAGTTCAGATCCTGTCTGTGCATCATCTCTCCTCTCGCTTCCTGCACTTTGCCAAGAGCCTTAGCAGAGCAGAGATGGGGGAAAGCTGTGTGGAATGCATACTGTTTGGGTCAGTAGCTCAAAAGAAAACATGTGAAAATTTTTTGGTTTGGATAACTCTGAAACAACATTTTCTCTAGTTTTTCCCCTCAGCCAGAAAATAAAATCGCAATACACTCTTGCATTAAATATTATGGGAATGAGAGTTAAATATTTCGTTTCGCTTGGGTTTTAGTTTTTAATTGAAATGAAAAATCATGTCAAAACAGAAGTTAAGCCTTCCTCTTTTGGAAATATCATAGTGAAATATTTTGCCTTTCAGGAAATGATGTAGGCAGCTTTCTATAAATCTTTTTTTTTTCCTCAGGTCATTGGTTATGTTAATAACCCCAAAACATATCTTTCTTTTGTAATGAATTAATTACTCAGTTATTTGATGCTATTTCCTCTCATGGTTTTTCTCTGAATTCCAAAACACTAGCTACCCCCTTTCTTGCTGAGATCTTTCCCAATCATCCATTTCTTTTGTAGATGTGAAAATGAAAAAGAAAAAAACCAATAGGACTACTGTTGCTCTACCATTGAATTTTGTTTTATTTTTGGACAGGGTGTTTGTTTCCTTGATATTTCAATCTAGTAGAAGACTGGAATAATTGTTATTGCATTCTCCAAATAATGCTGCCTGCACCCCAGTGCACTTGAGACCACCATCTTGTGACCTCCTGTGGAATGTCTCACATCAGTGATGAATTTCACTAAATTTCCTGTGATGTTCTCCCAAAACAAGAAAGCCAAATTCTGTGTTCTTTTTCTGAATGTTCCATTTCCAAAGACACAAAAATTACCCCAATGAAGTCAGATGAAAATTTTCATCAACTTCATGTAGTCACAATGGCTCCTTGTAGATCAAACAACCTCTGTGACTTTGCTTTCAAGTCACTCCAGGAACAAAATAAAATTTACAGTAATATTATGGTTGTCATAATCAGTACCTCAAAAGCAACTCTCTGTACTTTTCTAGACCTGGGAAATGGTGTAAGTTTTAATTGACATCTCTAGGGGTTATGAGAATTCTCAGCAACTTGCAGGATTTAGCCCTAATAGTGTTTACAGTAATTAAACACCCTAATTAAATAACAAAACAACTAATGACAAATTTATTCAATGCCAAATAAAGGAGTCAAATAAATGCTTAATTAAAGATGCTAATAAAATCCCCTTCAGCCTTTACAGTCCACTCCCTAGGGCTAAAGATGACTTTCTACCTCAGAAATCTTTATAGCCCTTTACAACACCAGTCTCTAGGGTTACTGCCTTTTTTTACCTCTGGATTAAATGCTTGTTAGCTAAGCACTGTATAAACCAATTTAAAAACTATCAAAATAATTAAGTTGGATCCAGAAAACTGTGTCTTCCAGGTATGATACACCATGATATTCCCATCTGCATGGATGTTTCCTTTCACTAAAGTATGCAAGGTTGTGTCTAACAGAGCATCTGGGCAGCAGGACAAATGCCTGACCATCAGAGTCCTTAATCCAATGGCTCAAACCACGGCTTAAATTGAGACTGACTACCTTGTAGAGCTGAGGTCAGAAAGAGAAAGAGCAGAGCCATAATGCAGCCCAGTTTAAGTAGAGCAAGACAGCTATTTTCTAATTCATTATTGATCCTGTTAAACTCTCTTATTTATCACCAAAGTAAATACTAGCAATAAAAGTATATTTTAAAAAATAAATATGTTGGAGAATAGAGCTGCTGTTAAAAAATGGCTATTAAGCAGCACTCAGCAAGAAGAGTGTTCTTTAAATTAAGTTCTTTCATGTGCCAGAAATCTCTGTCACCCTGGCAGAGAGCCTCATTAGCTATTTCTCTCCTTATCTGAACTTACAGCTTTTTACATTTTGTGTCAATAATGATTAAACAAATGCTTGTAAAAGTGGAAAATGAAGAGCCATTTCTCAGCTTTTCATAGAAGGTTTGCAGAAGAACTTTTGAGCAGACAGATCACCCGGTACCCAATGTATAGTGCACAGCAGCCATTTCCACTTTTATCTGTAATATTGTTTTGTGATGGGATTGTTGTCTTTGGCATTTCCAGCAGTTAGTCAGTCTCAAAGTTCTCTTTTCTCCCTCTGATGCGTTACACCGTTTCACATCATCTCATCTAACAAGCCAGTGTGATTTCAGATAACACTGCATGTGTTTAACTTCCTAAGAAGCTCTGAGCCCAGCTTGGGTATCCCTTATCAGCTTTGGTGCTATCCAGCTCTGAATCTGGAGCAAATGAAGCAAATGGGATGTCAGTGATGCTGTATAAAGCATCACTGACATCCTGTATAACGCTGCCATAATCTCTGTGCTGTTTGCTTATAAAAGAAAGCAGGTTGTGCAGCCTATGAGGAAATTATTGCACTGATCTGAGTCATATAATTTGGATTCTGTTGGAAATATTAATAACATGTATTCTATATACCACATTTAGTTGTGGAGGAGGGTGAAGACTGGCATTTGACGAAGAGCTAATTCACATGCAGATGCTGCTTGCAGTGTGCTAAATTATCTGTTGGATACCTGAGTACTTGCAAATATTGCAAATAACTTGCTTTTATCCCTCTGGAAACCCAAGAAAAAATGCTTACATAGCTGGCAAGTTAAGAAGCATGAAAACAAATGAACATAAAAGAGGCTTAAGAAAAAAAGTGCCAAAACAAAGCACAAAACCCTGAAGTGTGAAAAGAATAGAATTAGAATTAACAGCCTTAACTGAAGCAGACTTGTTCTAACCACCGATCTTTCTACATTGTACCACTGCACCATTCTACCAATTCTTCCAATTATGTCCACATGCTGCTTACCATGAAGAAGAAAGAAAAAAATCAGTCCTCCAGGCAACAGTATTTGAAATAATTCATCACATCCTATAATAGTGTACTACAGTCTCAAATTGGTGTTATGCTAAGTCACGTTCTGATCCATCAAAGTTACTTCTATTTCCTCGTCCTTCTTTGCTTCTGGCCTTTAAAGTATCTGCTCTTTCTTTGTTTATATCTTTAGTAACTTTAACTGGCTCTTGTTTTGTGTCACACTGGCATTTGTATTTTCCTGTTATCTTTCAGTACTTATTACAGAGTTTGGATTGGTTTTTTTAGTCACTGTATTATGTCTGTATTTTTCAGTCTTTATGAAGGGCCCAAAATCTTCTCCAGTAATTTTTGAAATCCTAGCAACTCTTCAGAGAAAAAATGCTACTTATGCCTATAGTCTTTTATTGTTTATATCCTTAGACCATTGTGACTACAGCAGTAGGATTGTAGAGCATTTAAAAACCCTGTTATTATTGAAGATACGATGAAAGACTGAGAACAAAAAATAGAGCTTTGTATCTGCTAAAAATATGTTTAACTTCATTTTTCTCAAAGTTTATAAAGTAAAATAGCAACAGCAGCAAATCTCTGCCAGAAATTTGTTTTGCCAGAAAAGAAACATGGGAATCATTGAAAAGCTCAAATGCAAGGGATTCTTCTGGAGTGCTGTCTCTGTCTGTAGGAGTTTTGTCCTTGGTTGTTAGAGAAACAATTCTGCAGAGTGAAATGGGGAGTTCAAAGCCAGCGACAAATCTGACGACAACAGAGCATCTCCTAATATTTGTCTCTGTGTGTCGCTCTCTGTCCTTTGTTATTGCTGTTGATGACAATAGTGATGTCTGTTGAGGTACAAGCAGCTTCATGCACATCCCTGGAGTGAAAGGATCTTCATTTCTTTACATAGCCTTGGGAGAAGATGAAATACAATTCCAAATCCTAAGTCTTTTAAAAATTATCTGAATTGTTCTCAATATCACGCAGTATTTCTATAGCTAACTTGAAGAACTGTTCTGTTATCACTCCAGGAAGTAGCCTAGAAGGAAAATGCTACTCTGTAGTACACAAGATGCTGTCTGGCATAGCTGCACTGAGATGAAGAAGCAGAAAAAATCACCATGCAGTTCAACAGTGTTTTAAAGAAGCAAAATGATTTCAATCTGAGCTAAATGTCATGGTTGTTCCCAGAAGTGTCACAACACAGGAGCATGGAAGTACAAGATAAACTCTGCTGAAAATTCTTATGTCTCTTGATAGCTTTAGTCAGCTGTGGCAGAAAAAACAAAGGTATTTCTTGCTGTGTTGTGGAAATGTATAGTGGGCAGTAATAAAGGAATAAATCTAAGAAGTCACACTGACATAACTGTGCAATGCAAATTTCATTGGTTTCAGTAAAAGCATAACGAATTCTTTGTGCCCTATAATAATTTCAGTTATTCTTTTAACGGCAGTAAGTCAAGATTCTTTCATTGAAGAATAAGTTGCAATAGTTTGAAAGGTGAAAAATTTATCACCACTGCATAAGAATATGAAGATTAAGTTTTGTCAATAAAAGAAGAAAAAATAAGTTCTTTAGTTTCAAAAATATTTGAATTAATGGCATAGAATAGCTGAATATTTTACTGGAAAAAGGAGAAATAAGAGGTTTAGAAGGACATATTCAACAAATGCAGGTGTGCAGCCATTATTTTCATAATGGAAATAATTTTGATTTCTGAAATTCAGAACATCTGGAAAATATTACTTTAAACAGAGGAGATACACATTAGTACTAATAATCTAAATTGAATACATCCAAAAAGAAAATTGTTAAAATGCCCTGAACAGGAGCAGGGGAAGTTTGCCAGGAACCTTTACCTAGTCTGATTTCTCAAGGATGTATCATGAAGTTGTTCTGTTTAATGCTGGTGTGTAAGTTGGAACATTTGTTAGAACTAATGTTAGGGCTTTGCAAGGTCTGGTAGTGTGAGAAGTTTCCTGGTGGCACAGTCCAAAAGATATCAGTACAGGGAAGAAGCTGGGTATTTTTCAGGAATAACTGGGAACCTAGGTGATAATCATAAAAGTGAAGGTTAAAAAGTCAGTAATGTATAAGCAGAATTTATCCTTTATCACAGGCGCTCCTTGGTCAGAAATTATTAAGAAGAAGGATGTGCATCTAGCAGTTGCTCACAGAGAAATTAGGAGCTGTTCCTACCATAATGCCATTAAAAAGGCAAAAGCAATTCTAAAGTACTTTATACAAGCTGTTTCCATAAGAGCTAGCAATGCTAGGAAATATCTCACTGGTTCATCTGGAACACTGTGTGTATCATTCTGTGTACCTGCACATTGAAAAAAAAAAGAATTTAATCTCAATTAAAGAAGGAGACCAGAATAGTGAATAAAATATTTTTGTGTGAATTAATTGAGAAACAAGTACTAAAGCACATTTAAAGTTCAAAAAAAAGAGGTCACAAGAAAAATGTGTACAAATTATTGTCATTGAATAAAAATATGAAGTTTAAAAATAATAAAATTTGAGTTCCAGATTATCCCCCTATCAAAAGATAAAGAACAAATAATATTATTAAGGTGAAGCTCTAATTGTTTATAAATGGGTTGGAATCAGCAGCAGGTGCTTGGCCTAGATGGAAATTGTGGGTACATCTATTGTAATGTTTTAGTTGGAACCAGAAATGCACTTTTTTGAAGTAGCCTCTGCAGCATCCCTGTGCCTGAGCTTTGTCTCAGTAGAGGCGTCTCACTCTGCACCCTTTCCTTTCAGCTGAAGCTGAACTGGAAGGCGCAGTCTGGAACTGCGTTTGCTGCTGCATCTGCTGATGGCTTCTCAGTTGACAGAGCCAGACGAGAGCTGCTAGGAAGTAAAATCCTGGGAAGTGCATATGCTGCGGATGTCAGGCTCTTAGCACAACTGTATCACTGCCTCTCTCTGCTACTCTTCCTGTAACTTGACTGAAAAGGAAAATGTTGAGTTTATGATTCAGTTTCTGTTGGAATTCTTACTCATAGTTCAGAAAGCCAAAAAACCCATCTTAATGCCAAAGAAATTAATTTGGCATTTATATATATGATGTTAGTGGTTTACTGGATTTGAAAAGTAGGACAAGGACTGAAGTCTTTATTGCTTTCTAGGAAGAATCATCTTTATGTATATTTATACACACACAGTGCCAATACAGATATGTACACATTTACAGGCACAGGATCTTGCAAAGCAGAGTCCTATACTATACTATGATGCCATGAAAGAACAGACCATTCATCTAGTCTTATTAATAGCTTTCTCTTCTGCTTACAGCGCACACTGTATGCCAGTGTACTATATTAACTATAAGGACTTAGCCCTCATTTGCTACACAGAGAGAAAACAATCAACACAGTCTTGGTCCCCAACTAGTTTATGGACTTCCAGAATAAAATAATTTGCCTTGTAAGATAATTAGAGCAAAATTTGGCTAGGTATGGACACATGGTCCACAGAGATAAAGAAAATCACCTTACACATATATATAGAATGAATGGTTGGTGTTTATGCTGTGCCTGGTCACATGATCTACACTTAAACATCTCACTGTCTTAATGTTCCAAGGTGCACTCAGCAATAGTAAAAGTAGTGACTTATTTAGCTAGATAAGATGTAAGGTTGCTAATGTTCAGTAAGTGTTTTACTGCTGATGCCTGAGAACACTGGGAGGCTGCAAAATGTGAGAAGTTTGTGAGAGGCAGGTATATACATCCAGTAAAACTTCACTCTTCCAAAACTGAACTGCCACGTGATGCCTTTTCAGCCATTTCTAGATGAGGAGCACTGTGCAAGCATTCCCATTCCTAGGTCAGTGCTGCTAATAGTGGGCTGGTACAACAGACTCTAAACAGGGGTACCCAGGGCAGGGGGAGACCAGCTGCAGGGTTTTACTTTGGATCAATCCATTGCAGAGCTGCTGTTCCTCCAGCTCCCATGCTGGGCTTGCTTTCTACGAATTCCTCAGGCTGACTGGCTCCCCAAACCAGGGATCCACCCATTATCTTGGTTACCATTGAACAAACAGCTTCTGTAAACTGAGGCCTTGCAGGGTCCTGTAGGTGAATACACAAGTGTTCTGGGTGGCCCAAAATGTTCTTTATGAGGTTTTATTCAATAAAGGCGGACAAGTAAATCAATGTACTTGGGCAGCTAGACAATTTATCCCCTGCAATGTCTATAATTCCTTCTAAGAGGAGCCTTGTGTTTCTGTCAACAATTGATTTTAAGCATTATTTCTGTCTTGACGATTATCAGACTTCACGCTTCTTCTGGGAAGAAGTCAGTAACACAGACAACCACAGATGACTTTTATTTTTAGTAAAATTTTCCTGGCTCATTCACATACTGTTCAGTTTTGTTAGGGTGGTGGTTCTTGTTTTCTCTTTTTTCAAAGAATCAAAAGTTAATAGCATTTAATTCCCTTGTTTTCAACTCTGATGTGTTAAAAGTGCTCTGGATTTGATGGAATATGGACAGTGCTGTGTTGTGCTGTTTTTAATTCTTGTATTTCTCCTTGGGCTATTTCACGCTTCCATGATGGACAAATAATTTGCTTAGGATTGCTGAATATTGCAATGGTAATTTGCATTCAGTCTCCCAAATATTTCCAGTATTAATTGTAATGAAAACTATTTAGCTGTCAGTGATAGTATAGGGTTAAAAGTTTCTAAAAATCGTGGGATACTTGGCGGGGGGGTGGGCCTCATAGCAGGCCTTGTATGTGGTAGGTCAGACTCACCTGAATAATTCTGATAACTGGGGTGATTTTAATTATACTTGAATAATCATTCTGTAACCATGATGTATGGATGATTGTATATGATTATAATCCATGACAAGAATGATGAGAGCAGTGGAACAATGTAAGTTTAATGATTAAACTCTTAGTTATGTAATTCGAAGAATAAATACATGTCGATCAGGTCCCTAAGAGTTAGATTTGGGTTTGTAACCCCTAACTCTCGGGTCCTACTTAATAAAGCACCACATATAATCCTCTGCGATTCTGTGTTCTGTTTCTCAGTGCTAACATCAGAGCTCCCAGAGCTCATATCAAACTCTGACAGACTTGGGGACTGTGGCTTGCACTGCAGCACCAGGGCACTCTCTGTGTTACTAACCAAGGTTCCTGGAGAGGGTCATTAACAGACTTCATTAAATCACTAGCATTTCATTTCTTTTCTCACCTTCAGGCAAAATGACAATTGGCTTTTCTCTGTTTTGCAGGTGAGAGAACCCCGTGATAAGGAGACATTTTGTTGTATAGGAGACCATTTAGAGTGGGTAGTCTGATACCACCACATGGCAGGGTCAACAGTGACTTTATTTTAGAGCTTCAGTTCAGAGCCAGGTTACACTCACAAGGGAAGGGGGATAAATGAGCACTTTTGAATGGTTTTGAGGAGCATTCTAGCAAGACACTGACTGAATATAGAGTTCATTCATCCATTCCCTGTAACTCAGTCACTGCAGGGCTTGGAAATTGGAGTGTTTAATAAATGCTTCTAGTATTTAAGGAATCATTTTCCTCTTTGTCAAATTGGCATTCTACACTCATATACTACATTTTGGTGCCTTAACAGCTTTTTGGAGGCTTGTGCTTTGAATTGTTGATTTGATAAGAACTATGTGTTTATTCCTCAGAATTACTCCTCGGAGTAGTAAACACTTATTACAACAAAAGGAGATAAGATCCTATTTGTGACTGAAGACAATTTTCATGACTGAAGCACACAGTCCAGATTTATCCCTTAGCTAGCTTTGACTCAGTCAAAGAATGACAGGTGTGTCCTGCCAGGACTCCTCTTGGTGGTTCTTAACTGTGGGGTCCAATGTGTCTCTTGCCTGCATTCATAGTTGCTGAAGTATGTAGGTAGATGTAGAGAAGGGCTGAAGATCTTAAGTTATGCTCTTTTTTCATCCTGAATACCAGATGAAGCCTCTCTTTCACAGCTTGTCATTAAACAAAGAAGTATCTGTCATAAAATCAGTAGTGGGGAGAATATTGCTCTTCCTTACCTCCTAGCAGTACGGACATCTCCTATAGTCCATCTTCTCCTTGTCTGTTTCAAAACCAGTATGAACCAGTAAACCACCTCTGAGACTAGTCTTCAGTGACTCTAGAAGTTTCCACATTTTTTTTCTTTGACAGATTCCACTAAATCAGTTCAAATGCACTAAATTCAAATATTCTAAAGCTACACCTAAAAGGTGATATGTACCAACTTACGATTGTGCAGAGAATTTCTGAGAATAATTAAAACCAAACACGTTTCAAACACTCTCCAAGCACTAACATTTTGTTAGTGCTAAGATTTACTGAAATAGCAAGAAATAAATCTTTTCATATATCTGTATTTCCAACACATTCTTCAAGAAATTTCCATACAACATAAAATAAAAATCTATCAATATAATGTCCATGTGAGACAGGCTAGAATTGTTATATGTCCACTGTTCCTTGATAGCCTTCCCTCGAGCCTTTTCCCTGCACAAACATGCAAGAGAGCATTGCTAACATGGTAAGCTTCAAGTGTAAATGGGAAAGATGCTGATTTCAGGCCTGTGTGTGCACCAAGCTGGTTATGGAGAGACACATTACCCTCAGCTTGTGCATACAGAAAGGATGTATGTAATCTCTCCAGGTGTAAAGAGAACTTTAATGAAGCAGCCAGGGGGAGTAAGGAAGGCAAAGGCTGGAAACAGAGGAAGAGCTTTAACTAATTTATTTACTTACCTACTTATTTACATGGATGTAGGTTTAAATAAAATGGCATAGAGCTGGGAGGAGCCAAAACTGAACTTGAATCACTGGTGAAGTAACAGAAATCCAGAAACATTCCCAGTCTTCAAAATTTCAAAGAGCCTCTAACTACACGGCATACGTGTACAGGATTTTTTTCATCTGATCAACGAAGCAACTGATTTTGTCAGGAAAAATACTTTGGTCCATCTCTGTTAAGATTCTCAACATAATAATAGGTTTCTAGTTTACTGCTCGATATTCTTTCATCCGTTATATAAACAAGTAGTCAAAGACATAGCAAACTGTGACATCCCCCCTTACAAAGATAAATAAGGATCAATCTTTTCTGACATTTTGCCTAATAAAAAAAGCTACAAACAAGGCAGAGAAAATATTTTCAAAAGAGAGAATAAGAAATAGGGAACAACTGTCTGGAAAGATATATGTACCTCATGAAAAAAACCCAACAAACAAAAAAGAAGGCTGAAACTGACAGCTCTATTTGAAAGATATTGAAAATATTTATTTTCTTGCGACTTTCAACATATGATGTCCTAATTTACACCCCCTCTGTTTAGTTGCCTGCTTGTAAAACCAAAACTCCTCACAGTACCAGCATTTTGCATTAAAGCAGAAGAATTTGCAGATGACTCTTTTTTTCAATGTGAAAAGAAACTGAAAAAAGTTAGCATTTCTTTCTCAAGGGATTAATAATCAGCTTTTCATTTCCTAGGGTTTGGTACATATCTTGATAAATGTATGTTGAAATAGGATTAAAAATAACTTGTCAATATTAATTGATGAATTAAATTCCCATTCTGAAAAACTTTTAAAATTTGGGAGAAAATGGTTATGTGATTTAAAACTACCCTAGGTACCTTCATGAATGCCTAACAAGAACTCATTTCATAAATCAGTTTGACCCCGCGAGAATTAAAATATTGGTAATAATCTTTTGTGAAAGGATTGCTCAATAGATGTTGAAGTTAATCTATCTGCATAGTACTCCTCATTCTCCTGTTTTTCCCTGTTAATATTCTCTTTCCTTTTGGTTGTGAATTTCTCATTTTCTACATACTCTTAGGTCATGTCCCAGTGATGAACTCATTTTCAAAAAGCTAAGTGGTACCACACTGTATTATTAAAATGATCATCCTTTTGAGGTAATCACCTAATGTATTTAATCAGTAAAGGTACTGCATTGCATAGTGGGAATTATGCAAACTGATATTTCATGTGGCGAGCACTGGAGGACACACGTAGGTTTTTTCTCACACAAGTAAATACTCGTACATGCCTGAGGTTTTGCAAAACCTGACATTGAGTCATCGATCTTATCTTAGATTGATTCCTGCAGATCTTGGGCAAGGTAGAGCATAGGAATCCAAAGGCAGGTTCAATGGCTGCTCCTTTTGGAACATAGTGAAAGCATTGTTAGCATGACTGAGCCTTGGGAGAAGAGTAGAGATATCCAACCCATGACAAAGCAGGAATCAAAATAACTTCCATCGTATCTAGTTGCCAAAGTTCCCATTGGAATTACTTAGTACTGGTGACTTTTAATTGTATAATGGATCTTCTAAAGCAGTAAGATTTCCTGATTTTTTTGTTTGTTTTCAATTGCAATGTTAATAAATAAACTAGAAAGGGATAAGTTCTGAAGAACTTTTCCCATCTTTTTTTCATCAGTTTTTGTTATACTGAGACATTGGTTTTTTTTTATATAAAAAAAATTCAGCATCATCAAATTCCAAACTGGAAAAAAAATTTCTGTCAATGTCAAATTTTTAAAGTGAGAAAAGTATCTTTTGAGAAGTCTGTGAAAACAAGACCCCATCATACCATGAAAGATACTGCCTTGATCTGTTATAAGACCTACTTAATTCTCAAAAGGGCATGGAATGCCATTGAATTTGGAGATAAAAGGTAAAATAATGATAAAAGAAAGTACTATTGCTCTAGATAAACATGCTGCCTCATTTGAACCAGAATTTAATGCAAATTTGTCTTGATCTCCAAGTTACACAACAAATACATTTGCCAAGTATGCTTTCTTTTCTTCAATGTTTCAAGTAGCAGGTTTATATTTCAGCTAGATTTTTCAATAGAACATAGATTAAGGATTCTGTCATGGAATGGGAGGAAATAAAACTTCAATTATTGAAATACATTAAATCAGAAGATTGTACAAGGTCCTTTTCCTAAGCTTTATGCTGGGGCCATTTAATTATGTATTGTGCCCTGAAGATGCACATTAGCCCTTTAGTTGTATGGAAAGACTATGGAAATACAGACTCTAAGTTAATGTAGTGCTTAAACAAATAATTAAGTTTGGAAATGTGAATAATGCCATTGAACATATGAATACATATTCATGAATATATGGAAGGCAGCTGCAAGTTGTTGCTTTCTTTTTGAACCATAAATAAGATAAAACCCTATCACATATGCTTGCATCTTCATTTTATGAAGTGGAAGAAAACCTGTTTCTGTGCTTCCCCAGTCCATAAGTCCAGAGGTTTTAGAACAGTTAGTGCGACACATGATAAAAGAAACCAGTTTTATATTGTCATAATCCGTTTTCTTCAGAAACACTAATGACTTAAGAGAAAATGTGTTAATTGTACTCTAAAAGGAATTCAAGTAACATCCTATGAGAAAAATATGTAGCAGGTTGAGAAAAAGAGGAAAGAGTGTAGAACTAGATTTCATACACAGCCTACTTTAAACTGTCATTACCGAGATAATGATGTCAAGATTATTTAAAAGAGAACCTTTTAAAGAAAAAAAAGATGCCTGACATCTATATGAGCCTTTAATAGGGACTGGACAACTTACTCCACTCTCTGACTTTGAGAAATTCTTGCAATTATAGAATGCTATGAAGCATTTTTCAAATATATTCTTTAGATGTCTGTCTCTCTGCTCTATTATTTTTTATTGATATCTGTGTAGTAGTTTTAAGGTACTGTATAATATTTTAAAAATGTCTGGTCAACAGAAAATGGCATCTATTTCTACCAGAAGCATCTGAATTGAGAAGTTTCCAAACACCATTTCTGTTCTAAGCAAATCAATAGAAGTATTTACTGTACAGTTTATATAATCCTTTTGGCAGTGTTTTTAGCCACAGTATTAGGTTAAAATTTCTAAAAGCCCTCTGATTTCATTAACATGTTTGTAAATTCATGAATTAACTAATTGCATGTTACAGCAGTGCAGCTATCTTCAAAGTGTGATCCCATGAGGTATTACTGATGTGTGGGGAAAATGAGTTGATGACCCTTTCTTCTTCACATTACGTCATAATATGTTTCAGTCAAAACAGGTGGTGATTTCTCTGGTTTGCTATTACAGTTGTGTGATCATAACTAAATCGAAGCAGTTAAATAGGGAGCATCTCACAAGGGTTGTGCACTGGCTACATAGACCTGCCATGACAAATGGCACACAAGTGTGACTGCAGTCAGCTTTCCCAGCTAGGAAGACAATGGAAGGTCTCTTTGGTCTGATCCTCTCTCTCAAGCTTAAAGCTCTGTTTTCTCTATTCAGCAGTTGTATTTTGGAACTATGCAGGAAAAGGAAAGACTCTTTAGTGTTTGGGCACCCATGGAGTTTTCCTTTTCTTGGCTGAGTTGAGAGCTTCAAGGATCAAACTGCTGTTTATGCACAAGGTGTGCAGGAGGTAGCGGAAGAAAAAAAGTCCCTTTATATAAACATTAGTCACAATTTCATGTTTGTCAAGTCCTCTGAATGTTGAACCTGCCTAATTTTGGGGGAAATTAGAATGGGAAGTGTAAAGAAAATTGTCTCACAACTTGATATTGTAATTAAGCTTGATACTTGTATTTGTAATTGATACTTGTGCTTAAGCCAGAGAAAATCCTGTGACGATAGGTTAAATAAGGTTCTGACTTGAATCTCAGACAGAAATTGATTCATGCTTACACCCTGGTAAAAAAATCATCAACCAGTGTGTCTTACCTGAAGACTGAATCTTATTTATATTATCGGGTAACTTTCTATTTGGAAGACACAGAAAAATCCTATGAAGATGAATTCATATTTTGTTATGTGTAAGTGGAATTTTCCTTTTCATCTCTCTACTTGTCTTTCTAAACATAGCAGTACTGGTCTTGCTATTTAATGTACATAAAGCAGTTATTTACATTTGCCTAGTTTGAAGAGGAACTGCCCTGTAGCTGATCCATCCTAGACATGCCCTCTTCAAGCCAAGAAGTACTTCCCATACTCAAACACAGGCTCCAGATGTTTGTTGTTGCTGAAGTGCTTTTTGCAATGTTTGACAGTGAGAATGCTGGGTTAGGAGCGTTGTTTTTCAGGAACCAGTGTTACTTATCCTTGTTATGCAGTTGCACAGTAAAAGTACCATAACCTGGAGATCCGGAGCGAGTTTGTGGCAGTACCATTTTATACTCTGCTGGTAGCATTTGTGAGAATATTTTTGCATATTTTCCCTGTATAATTGTAGCTTTTCTAAACTACCTCTTTAATTATATTACAGATGAAATATCCTGGATGAAATCCTGATTCCAATAAAAGCTTTATATTTTTGATAACAAAATAACCTAGCCAATTTCTATGAGACCTGAAAGCCTGAAGCTATAAATTAGTCTTAAATAACACTGTGTGATGGAGAAGAAAAAATATGAAAGAATTTGAGCTTCAAATTGGAGACTAACTTTAATGTTCTTCAGGGACAGCATCCAAAGTTCTGTTCTCATGGTATGTTTTTCAGTAACTGCTTGGCACAGTATTTCCAGCATAAAATGCTGTTATGGATGGCTTTTGTAGGCTTGTGTCTTTAGAAAATTGCATCCGTATGAGAATTGTGCTGTTTTTCCTAGTCAAAACTAGGATGGAAAAACTCTAATTTACAGTTGGGGGTAATTTTTTTCTTTTCTTCTTATTTTAGAAAATTGCTTTTAACATTTTGTGCAAAATCCTTAAGCTTCCATTAAGTCTATCAAGCAACGCTGTCTGCTTCAGACCGTTCCTTTAAAGAAAGATGGTATTGTAATTGGTATTGATAGATGCTATTTCCATTCTCTTGCATTAAGCAAACATAAATCCATAGCATCAAAAAGAAGGCAATTAATAAGTTGCTTAGATCAGAGTAAAACAGGCAATGGAAGAAGAAAATGTAATTTTCCAGCTTGTGTTTTCATTATTCATTTGGCGTTTGTTGTTAATAAAACATTGCAATACAGAACAAGGTAATACAACTCATACAGTGCCTTATTATCAAGTATCCTCAAGGCACTTCAAAATAACATCAAAAAGGAGACCAAAAGACAATAGCTCATCTCTATGAGAGGCTTAAAGCTTTTGTTTAAAATGTAATGAGTTGGGGTCCCATCAACTTCAAAAGAATTTTGTTTAGGGCTATGCCTCTCCCTTTCTTTTTTTGGTTTGTGTTTGTTTTGTTTACTGTACTTCACAGGAGGAGTAGTTGCAGAAACAGCGGGGGGAAATAGTTCTTGTACCAATGATCTGCTGGGCAGTGTTTGCAGAGTCGTGGAAAAAGAAGTTTAGTGGGAGTTCCATGACAGCGCACCGCTGTCTGCACGCAGAAGGAAGGCCTAGGTTGTCAATTACTACACACTGTTTGTAGATAGTACATTCCAGAGCTGCCATAGATGGTGTATCATTTCATAAGGGGATTCAGTTTTAGGGAGTCACCAAACCCAGCAGTTCTGATGGATGAGAGGCAGCCTCAGGTTAGTGCTCCAGGTGCAAGCACTAGTAAGACTGAGCATGTAATCCCAACAGGTACAAGTGCAGACAGGTGTAAAATATACACAGCAGGCCACACAGATGAACTAAGTATGCTGTATTCACACGGAAATGAGCTGTTCCAACAGTCTCCTCCTGATCCCCATGTTGCTGATCAGGATTAAGAACTGTCCCTTTAGTTGTTGGCACCCCCCACACACAGTGCTCAGTCCAGCTGCTGGCACTTAGACCTCCATGTATATGCATGTACATAGATCAGGGATTTCCCTCATCCAGGAAAGTAGAGTTTAAGAAGACAGAACTGACTGTGCAGATCAGGTGCAGGGCATAGCCAAACCAACGTGCTGACATGCTTGTAAGTAACATGCTTTATAAGTAACTACCTCCTTTCATCCCCTCCTCCTCATTTCCTGCACTTGTTCTGTAATAAATGCCATCCCCAAATGGTCTTGCCTGCATCCCATAAACTGCCCCAAACCTCTCAGATCCTACTTAGATCAGCTGCTCCAGACAGCATCTCCCATAGACCTGTGGTGCTGGGCTTCCCAGCTGGACTACTGGGACTGCTGGCTGTTCTGGGACAGCCCTGGGGGTGCGTGGACAGGGGCTAATTCCTCTGGCTGTCCTGAGAGTTTTCTCCCCCTGCCTCATTGTATGGGCTGATATTCCCCTGTGACAGACCTGGGTGGGGCCAGAGCAGGGTGATTTACAGGTTCCACACCTATTGTACCTCTACTCCTTGCTGCTGCTGTAGATGGGCTATTTCTCACACAGCCTAAAGCTCAGGAGCTTGTATTTTAGGGATTTATTGGCTGAACAAGAACACAAATAAGGGGGCAGGGGAGCGGGCCCAAGGTGCCACCCAAGTGCATACATCTGTATTAGCGGTACACAGTACAAAACTGCAGTCAAAGCTGTTCTGCATGTTAGAGCTCCAGGATTAATGATGTTGAGTCAGTCTATGCTGCAACTTCTGTCATCGCTGCAGCTCAGTTAAAATATACATAAGCCCCATTTAAATTAGCTGCAATTTTGCAAAAGTTGCTCACAATGATGGATAAATTCGTAACTATTTAACTAATGCTGCTGGTGACCTTGAGTACTGATGCCACACTGACATAGCAAGACTGCTAAAATTTTCACTGAAGATCATGCTGTTCTGTGATATCTCCACTGTGTCAGCTGGGGATAACTTCACTGGCTAATGCATTCGTATAGCCACAAATGACATGAAGTGATTTGTGGGTTACCAAGGGCTTAGACCTCATTTTTCATCACTCAGGGAAGCTAATATAGAGGCTTTGGCAAACTAATATCATAGATAGGAAACACCACTGGAATAATTTTAAACATATTCTCATGGAGCAGAAAGTATGGATAGATTTTCAACAGACTTAGGTCCAGATTGTCAGTGTAATAAATTCTTAACAGTTAGCCAAAGCACAATGGAGAATGTAAACCACATTTTACTAGGCACAGGCATATTTAGTCAAAATACTGTTGATATGGGGATTGCACTGTTTGAATAAATGAGATCAAAAGACTAAACACTTTCTGTTTAATTAGTGCCTCAAAAGAAGACAGAAGATTTTGCACCCCTTATGTCAATCTTAATTACTCTTCCTCTGTTTTAACCAGAATTTTAAGCTGGACTCTGCATAGACGTCTAACAGAAGTCTAATGATAAATGTGGAGGCTGACACTGTCATACGGTTTAAACAGAGGTAGAATGCCTAACTGCTCTCTATGCTTTTTTAGACAAAATTTCAAGTGTCAATGAGATCAACTGAGAGTACACAGTATAACTGAACATAAAATGTACCAATGAATTAGTCAGAATGCACAGACCACAGAATTTTGCTAGTGCCTTTAGTGAAGAGCCTGTCAGAATTTTTTTATTGCAAATTTTCCATTCCAGACCCCTATTATGTAAAAGAAACTCTCCTGGGTAATTTATAAAATTTGATATAATTTTTTTGACAATATAATTTCCATGAGTATAAAAAGAAGAGAAAAAATGTGAGGTCACTTTGGTGCATGTGCAAACTTAGTTTACTTCATTATGTTTTCCATGACCAGCAGACAACAGTGTGGATGAGACTTGTCTGAAATTTAATGAAAAAGCTGCTTTGATTTGCTCTGGTACATAAGGGATTGAGCACATTTTGTCAGGTGAAGCCAAGGGATGAAAGTCAATATGACTCAGTTTTAGAGGAGTCATGGCTTTTCTGTCCTTCAAATTATCCACTTATAAAATGGAAATAATGGGGAATGGTAAAAATGCTAGTTTGTGAAGATTTAAAGAGGGTTTAGATAACAATGTATAAAGTTTGTTGGATTGAAAATGGCAAGGATTTCCATTACTGCAGAAGTACTGCCAGTGGTGGTGGTTGGCGAGGACTTTATTGGAAGTTACCAGCATTGTGTTCCCATAGGAGGCCTGAAGGAAAGGGATCTTTTTCAAAGTCAACCATTAACCATCTCAGAGCATGCCACTTAGTCCTGAGTTCATCTACCCATTTACTGGTGCCATCTTTATCATTAATGAGTTTCAAAACCATTTCTAAAAATAGGAGTGGAGCCCATTAAAAAATCTCTCAGAAACCTTGATCGTCATGATGGGTACCTCATCAGATGAGACTAATGCATCCTTCATTCCAAAATTTGTGATGTCCTTTTGTATTAAGGTCCTATACCACTGGCCTCAGACATTCAGCTTCCAAGGTTTTCCTTGGATTAGTATATTCAGACAGACCTCTTGTAAGCTGATAACGAAGCTGAATTAGTAGAAGATACTAACAATCTTTTGGTGCAGTTTTGTAAAGTATTACTTGGGAAATAACCTGCATTTATCTAGATTATACAAGGCTGAAACCGACCAGTCATGTGAATCAAAACAAAATACTTTGATAAGGTAACATTACGAATCAGCTGTCACCAATTTCATGAGATGGATGGGCAGCAGAGAAAACAGAGAATGAGTTGTATTTATGAGGCATGTTGCAGGGCAATTTTGTCAAGTTATGCAGAATTTGAGACGTGTAGTCAGAGATAACCCTAATAATAAAAGAAAAAATTCAGTTCTGAGTATTGCAGGTAATATTCCCAAACTCTAATTAAATCTTTGTTCTCCCCATCAGAATTGTTCATGATGTCCCACTAAATGAGTCTCTTTGTATGTCTTATTTTCCAACTTTCCTTGCTAATTAAGGAATTTTCCAACAAAAGCTGTTTTTATTTTGGCCAAGCTGAATGCAGGTTTTCAGGAACCTGCATGCTGGAAGGCACTGTTCCTAGATGAGAAAGAAGGCAGTCTTTCACTGGCATTTTCAGATCCAGGTACAAAGTCATAACCTCAGCTGAGCAAAGGTTAGTGGTTACTCTCCAAAACAAACAAAAAAATACCTTGCAAGGGACCAACTCGAGAACAGATGCTGCCTAATAACACTGAGGATTTTAGATAAACTTCAGTGAAATTTACGTTACTTAAAAACGTGTTTTCTTGTGAGGATGGGAGTGGCTGATACATGGTGCTTAATGATGAGATTGTTCAGTATTTACATCTGAATCTGACATTTTCCAGACTATTCTAGAAAGATGATCTATATGAACATCTCTGTTCTCTCAGCAGAAAAGAGCATGGAGCCTGTGGCCAAAAGTGGTGTGCTGACTCCTAAAATGGCGAACATTGCAGGCTTTGTCCCAGAACAAAGCTGCCAGCAGCTGGGACTCTGGCTGCCCTTGGAGCCCCAGACCGCCACCTCTGACCTGACCCTGAGACACTGGGAGGATGAGTATTGTGTCCTGTGGAAAAGGGCCGCATTCTGCCACGTTCACTCTTTGAAGAGCCAGCATGCCCCTTTTGGCCACAGGCACTGGATGCGAACGGTGGCCCTTTTCCACAGGAAGCAATACTCAGCCCCTCAGTGTCTGGGGGGCAGGTCGGACATAGCGTCTCGGGCTCCAAGGGCTCCCAGAGTCCCGGTTGTTGGCAGCTGTGGTCTGGGAGAAATCCTGCCACCTTCACAATTTTAGGCAGCAGCACCCTACATTCAACTGTAGGTGCCTGCAGTGAAGTTGATGAAATTTTTAAGTTTCATATTTCTATTTAAAACTTTGTGGTTAAAAAGGAGAGTTTTCAATTGAGGAAAAAGCAGAGCTTCTCAAAATGGTTGTGCTTTCTTTCTGTGTTCCTGCTAGCTATACTTAACTCTAGCTAGATTGATGAAGGATTGGCAAATATTTTAGAATCCTTAAATAATTAATTTACACCTTAACCTTGCTCTGGTTAGGTTCCTATTTATCAGTCCCAGATTTTTGGCTTGGAAGAGTTATCAGTCCCCTGAAGAGCAAGAAATTGTCCCTGTCAGCTTCTTTCATGAATCCAGCCAAACCCTTCTCCTCTCACACCTTTCTGCTGTGTTCAGGTGGAGTTCTCCTTTGAAGTGTTTCTTTTAGCAGAGCATTTTCAATTCTTTCAAGCCCTAAGGTTTGTGTATTGGATCAGTCCAGACTGAAACATTTACATTATTGCTTCACTGTAGGAGTGTTTTATATCTCACAGTGCAATGAGAAAAATTTAAAACCCTAGCTCAGCTTTAACTTTGCAGCATTATAGACATTCTTCATATATGAAGTTGCTCAAATCCCAAAGCACACTGTGAACTAAATTAGCAATTTGAAGTTCTCCCATTTAATGTTAAGTATCTTTACAATATTGAAGGTACCAGCTGAATGCACTCCATAATAGCTTTTTGAGCCTTGTTCTTAATGTCTGCGTATTATGAAGTTTTCACCACGTTTTTATCAATTGCTCCTTTTCTTTAGCTCAGCCATATAATAGAGTAATTGAAATAATTCACTAGCGTGTAACCACTTTGCATTAAAAGATACTAATGATAACACTTCAGACTTATTAAGGAACCTTTTCTTTCCCTTCAAAGTCACAGGGCTGTACATATTAGATCCAAAGCCTGTTCCAAGTGGGCAATTGTTCCACATTGGGTCCTTAAGTTGCAGAACTTAATATAAATAACTTTACATGCAATTTCTCAATATAGCTCCATTTAAAAGATTGTGTAATTCAGTGTAACTACATAAAGATGACAATATAGCTGCTTCCCAATTACATAATAGTTACAGAGTAGTCAGTGTTAAAGTTTAAAATGTAATTGATTCTTAATTATTCTACCTCGGAAGAAAGGACACTGATTACAATTTCATTAGAGAGATGGAAATGACTCTGCAAAAGGAAAGAATCAGCCACATATACACATGCTTATTTTCTGTTTGCAAAGTGCCATTGATTTATCTGTTTTTCCAGGCCAGGTTTGTAGAATAGTACTGCATTTTGAAGTTGCAGCACTCTCCATATCAGAAAAGGAGTTTCAGGGCTTTTGCCTCATGTTCGTTTCTTCTGAGGGTTTTTTTGTTTTGGTTTGGTTTGTTTGTTTGTTTGTTTGTTTGTTTTTAATTTGATATGCACTGATTTGCTATCCCAGAGCAAAATGAAGATAAAGCAGTATTGTTAGGCAAGTTATTTCAGGACAAGTAACAATGTACAGTTACAACAAATAAACAGCCAGAGTTAAATCTTATCACTTACAAACTCACTCAGCAAGCCGAATTTGGCTATGCATTCTGTAATCACCTAATTGTACAACCTCGTTGTCCCCCTCTCCCATGGGACCCTGCTCCCTTTGCCCTGAGGGCACAGCTACAGCAGAGTGTTGAGATGGTTGGGCCTCTGTATGAGTCAGGGCTCTTGCATTATTTGGCTTTTGATAGAAGTGGAGAGTCAAGCAGGAACATCTGCCCTGCCGATAGTAGCTTCCCACAGAAGGGCAGTTCTCCTGTAATCTTCACCACCATTGTGGGAGATTTTCATTCCATTGACACAATAAATGGAGCCTTTTGCCCATGGGATACAATTATTCTCCACGGTGGAAGCTAGGTCAGTTCTCAGGATATCTTCTACAATGCTTAGAATAGCATAAAAATATTTTCTCTGTTATTAGTCTACACTTCTAGTGAAAATGTGGCCACGCTATGCCTTTTGATGTGCCATAGTAAGTGTTATCAATAGGAATTTTCAGCTATGGACATTGTTCAGATTACAGGATGTTTATTCAAATGGAAGATTTCATTCTTCTGTGCAGTCTGGTTTCTTACTTCCACAACGGAAAATAATTCTAAAGGCCACCTGCACAAGGTTAACAAAAGAGAGTTGTCAGGTGAAACACTCTTCCATGGAAATGAAATACATTTAAACAATAAGTGAACATCCTCAAGGAGAAGTGGCCTTCATGGATGGTTGCCTAGTGATGAGATCATCCAGTGCAAGGCTGACTGATTGGCAGCTCAGATCTGGAAGGCTGTAAAAAGTAAGGTGTTTTTTTTTCCGATTTTGGACAGGGAGTTGCATAAGAAATGTTTTCTTTTGCTCAAAGTGAAAGAACCCTTCTGAGTGGTATGAGAATCCATCCCACCTACACACAGAACCTCCTGTAAGAACTCCCTGAAGCTGGCTAGGGCAGTACTGGAGGGGGCCAGTACGTGTAGAACACTTTGTCTTCCTTTTTCTAGCTTTTCCATTTACATAAATTTGGAGATTCACTGCAAAATTTGTTTCAGGCCATTGTTAACCCCTCGCTGAAGCTTATGTATAAATCGTGCTTCTGCTGCTTAAACACGATTTACAATGATTTCTTCACACACAAGCATGTGTGCATGAGAAAGACAGCAAGGTTAAGTAGGAGGGAAGAGGTCTGAAGTGATTTTTTGCTGTGGTGGGGAAGGGCAAGTTTTGGAGTTAGAGGCCTGCTTGTAGATGAAAGTGATTCTGTAATTAAAGTCTTGTGTTCACATATACATTGTGACCCGAATAGGAAAAGCATAAATCCGCCAACAACCAGGTAAGTTGTGTTCAGAGAAATATATGTGTTTTTCAGAGGATGGGAATTTGGCTGTTGTCCCAGTTGATAAAATTACCTTGAAGGTCTTCTGCATCCACTGACCTTGGTGGTTGCTGCTCTATTTAAATTACTAGGAGTGAAAATGCTTCTATTTTCATTTGAAGGAGCTTCCAAGTCAAACTCAAAGAAGTTAAATGTTCTGAAAAAATATTACATGATATTTTATTTTGGGTTGAACAAAATGTTTTAGATTGAACACAGGTAAAATTTCTTTTCCTTTTCTTTTGTAAAAACCTCCAATTTTACCCCCATATCTCAGCATACTTTTCATAGTAGGGTCTACATCTATATTTTGATGATCTAGAATTACATTTACTGTGATGTATTTAGTTTTGTAGAATCACAGAATGGTTTGGCTTGGAAGGGACTTTTATAGATCTCCTAGTTCCACCCCCCTTGCCATGGGCTGTCTTCACAGGAGAGGTGTTCTGCTCTCTGATCATTGTCATAATCCTCTTCTGAACCCACTATAACAAGTCCATATCCTTCTTATGCTCCTCAGCCTCAGAGCTCAGTACATCACTCCAGGTGATGCACTGAGAATCTTTGGTAAAGTACTTTAAGAACAAAAGTGCATCAACCTTGTTTTGGAATTATAGGTATTACATGCTCGTGTGGCAGACAAGTCTGTAAAAACTGGCAGTGACCCTGAATTCCAGTTCGAGAGATGTAGGCTGTTCAACCAATTTCACTGATGCTTTCTTAGCTCATGTCTATTTCCTTTCTTCTCTTTGATACCTTAGTACCTTAAAAGCTGCTGCTGCTAGTAGTACACTAAAAAGCTTTCACCAGTGCAAAGCATATCTGTACTTTTTTTGCATGTAAAAAAATCACAGAATTAAGCAAAACCAACTTGTGCAATGTCCTTCAAATTGTTCTGGTTGTATAAAAACTTCATGAATTGTACTGGCAGATTAAAAAAAAAAGGCAACCAAAACCAAGCAACAGAATGAAATACAAAGATGGAGGGAAAATGGCTCCATTTACCTAATTGAGGCATAGAAATCTGATGCCTTGTCACATGAGATATGACTTTATTTGCCCATGTGAAAGCTGGTGGAGTTATTGACTTTGATTATCCAATGAAATTTCTACTCAGTTCCTTACAGAACCAGGCTACAGTGCTAAACTTGCTTTCACCCACAGTGACTTAGCTTGCCCTCTTTCCTGTCCCAGTTCAGTCTGCAGATGACTGTTGTTGCCATCCCATCATGTCAGCTCATCTCCTGAATCTTTTATCATGCTTTTGATTCCTGATGATGCTTTCTTCAAGATACCTTGAATCACTTACCTGACCTGACCTGTCTGTAGACACATGGTGGTGGTATTAAGTAGAGTGCATGACCTATGGTTGCTGATAACACATATTTATTGCTCTTAGTTCACTGACATGTCTGAGGCTGGCAGTTTTCCATGGAGCAGGCAAATCAGGCTGTCTCACCACAGCAAGTTGGTGGTCACTCATCAGTGACAAGTCCTACCAATAAGCATCCCCTGCTAGCAGCTCTCAAAAGAGGGGGGGTGGCCCTCTAGAGAGAAATCAGCTGAGGGTGTCATGTGACACAGAACATCCGCAGATACAAGAAGACTGTTGTGATTATTGTTTACCATTCCTGTTGCATTAGAATCAGATCTGGAGAAAAAGGCTCTGGCTATCCTGAGCTATAATGTGCTGTGACTTTGAAGACCAGTACATTTCTAAGTTGTTGTCTAAACGCAGAATACAAGGACAATAGTTTGCTGTAGTTTCAAATTTCTTATTTAACTTTTCTGGCAGTATAGCTACGCCAGCTGTTGGACAGCAGTGTTCTGAGTTAGGCTTTTGCCACACACTGCCTGATATCCCTGAGTGGCAGAGAGTACCACATAAGGCAGAAAATGGATTTAGAGCAACTCAGAGATGGGACTATCCCTGGACAAGTATCAAACCCACCATTACTGTAATTCAAATTAACTGTAGCTGCTTTTCTTGGCAAAATCAGCAGCGGATGAGCGCTGTGGTGGGTCTCCTGCCTGTGTTACTGGTGTCACCCCAAGGGCAGTGCTCCCATGTTATACCTGTGCTGTGAGGACAGGTGGAGAACGGGTTCTGCTTCTTGTTCTGTCGTGTTAACATGTAAGCTGTCAGTTGTCAGATAAACTGAAGGAATGAATGTCCTTTCATCCCAGAAACCTTGAAAAGGTATAAACAGTATAAAATCTTGTCTTGTATCAGAAGAGTCAATCTTTTTCAAGCACATATTCAAGAGCAGTCCTTTCATTTGGGAGTGGTGTGTTCATTTCTGGGTAGGCGCCCAGACTACTTAACATAATTTCATTATTTATTTGCATTTTTATGCAATTTATTACGTATCAAAACATTTTTTTCATTCAGATAAAAACACAGGATAAAAATCTGAACCTAAAGTGAAGGAAGTCATACTTGGTAACCATAATTTTATTTTCTGGTTTAAGTGTTTATGAATCACACATAATAATTTATCCAGGACATAATCAGTACAGTGCAGATATCTGTCACAACCTTTCAGATTCAATAATTTTTTACAGCTACTTTGCACTCATGGTCACATACGTCATTGATGTATACTTCATACACTGTACCAAATGAGCACATAGGCAAACAAATCAATATTTGGATATTAAAATGCAGAAGTGATTTTACTTGGAAATTGTTCATATATTTCAAGCCTGTGGGTTTTTTTTTAAAAAGCAACCCTGCTCAAATACCCTGTGTAGTGGGGGACTTGTGTACCCTAAAGGAGTAATGAGCTTTTCTTGCTCACTGTTTGCTGCTGCAGAACCCCAGTTCCCACCTGCCAGCAGCTGATAGCCCTTGCATGCAACGTCTGCATGGTGCTACATTACACGTGTGTCAGCTGCAGCATAAAGTGCAGGGTAGTCAGCAAGTGTTTTTAAGCATTTTTACATTCACCCCTTCAGCAGGTGAGTCTGGAAGGGTTTTGTGAGCTCTCAGGGCAGAGAAGGGTCTCACTGGAAGGCAGATCTCCCAAACACAGAGAGAGGGAACCGCTGGGGATCAGTCAGAGGTCTGAGAGCCCAAGCAGTTCATAGCTCATCATTCAGCTGCCAGCTGGGGAAAGGGTGAGCCCAAAAGGAGCACTGTGCAATGGAAACAGTTTTAAATTTTAGGATTATATTTCTTTCCTAAGTCATTCTTGTGTTTAACTCCAGCTGGCGACTAAGTGCCACCCACCATCTGCTTGCTCACTTTCCTCTCACTGTTAGGGAGAAGAATTATAAAGGAATGGAGACAGTAAGGACAGTTCAGAACAAAATCTTGGAGTTGTACTGCTTTTTGCTCTGTTCTGTTGTAGATGCTTTTTATTTTCCTCTTTTAAACATAATTTATCAGGAGAAATTCAAACATGGCAGAAAGTCTGCAAGAGCAAGTAGTGTAATGGGGGCTGTAACTTCTGATGGTATTTGTAGAAGTTTAACTAATTCAGCTGTAGCATACTGTGCATATCAGTAAGATAAGCAGGGAGTTTACTTCACCATCACAAGCTGCCAATTCTGCCTGTCATGTAATTCACAGTTTTTATGTGCTTTATCTCAATTAAGTTCCATCTCTAGAGCACATTGCTCTGTTGCATATTACTGCTCTGCTAATGAAGCGATAGCTATATGGCATTTCCTTCTGATTCCAGCAAACACAGAATAAGCAGAAGTCAAACATTCCCTTGACAAATTGTGTGAGCATGGCTCTCATTTCTATCCAGGAAAGAATCTGTTTAGCTTAGAGGAGAGAATATCTAAGTTACTGTACATCTCAGCTCTGAGACTGTTGGTCTTGGCTGCTTTGATTGTGGAATTATTCCAAATTCCAAAGGAATAGAGTAGCTCTTCTAGAGCCCATAAAATAGCAGGAGGTGTAGAGATGGCACCTGACAGAATAGCTCATCCCAGGCCCTATGAAGAGCCAAAGTGGCTCCTGCAGGTGGTGCAGCCATTGTCCAGGGCAAGAGGGTGAGGGGAATGATGATCTGCTGGTAGCACAAACTCTGGCATTGGACATGGAGCTCAGGTTTGGTTGGAAGAAAGGTGACAACATTAGAAGCAAAGTTTCTGATTCACTTTGCCTTTTACTGTTCTCTGCTTCCAGCTCTGGATGCAAGTCTGTATTGTTCTCCTTCACTCTTCCGATGACACTGAATGCTGACTAGCTAGTACTTGGCTCAACACCAGCAAGTAATTTCCTGGTAATTAATTTGTTTTCTTTATACCTGACCTGAATTTCTTTCAGGTAATTTGCAGGTTGGGTAACCCATCAGAATCAAACAATTTTAGGGGGTACCCAGGAGTACAATGAGTAATGGTTATTTTGAGTCTATCTTCTCTCAGATTCTTTCTCGCTCTCTCTCAGCATTAGGGTTTCATTGCTATTATAGCACTTTGCATATAATTACCAACATCTTTAGGTTATAATTATATTGTCATTTAGTACATTTGCAATGGGGAAAGAATGAACAAAGCAGTGAATTAAATATGCAATGACTGTTGATGTTTTGTGTCTTTTGCTTTCTTAACAACTTCATTAATATTTTGCAATGTTTATGAGGAGCTATCTGGAAAAACAGCCAATGCATGTGTTTAAACGTGTCACAACTCCAGGAACTAAAAGGAAAAAATAAACAGGATGAGCAGATACCCTTTAGAATTTATAGTTTCTAATACGGACTTAAAAAATTACTGCAATCATTTGCATATTTATTGGACATGACATTTTCAAAAGACAGCAGCAGTGGGCTAATGCTGCAATAAGTGATAGAATTGTTGACCTGAGTAAGAGCAGATGTAAATAGGTACCATTCACTCAAGAAAATATCGTGAGGTGGTCACTGTTTGTAAAACAGTTCAAAAGTTAAAGCCTGTCAAGTCTCTGCCTTTGTCCTTGAGATAAAAGCCAAACACACTCTCTCTTCAGTATTTTCTCTGCAGGTGACCCACATGAAATACAGTTGAACAACTACATTTTGCCACCATGTACATGCAGCAATCTTATCATTGTCTCTAGGAAATCTATAATGACTCCAGTTTACAAACACATGTGAGTCCAAACATCATATATGCTTGATAATATTGCATAACTGTGCATCTCTGTAGACCTAAAAGTGTACTCAGTTGTATGTGGATTTTCTTTGTCAATTAATCATGCCACAGTACCAGGCTTATCTGTCTCCCTGTCTCTGGACTTTAGCTAAAGACTACTGGCAGTAATATACTATTGAATATACGAGATAAGATTGTGAGACATAAAATATATCAGAGACATTAAAATCATCTTTTATAAACTTTCGGTGCCATATAAACGTGGTTAAAAACACATTTTTCCTGACTAAATTAATTGAGCTTGTAGTTATCAATAAAGATGATAAGTATTTAGTAAAATAACTGGTGCTTGTGACATATTTTAAGTCAGTATGAGAGATTAGAATTTGACAGTGTGGATGAAGATGTTTCTGAAGATTGATCTATCTAGTGATTTAATTTCTAGATAGCATCTCTGGATAGTGCAAGCAGGGATTTTGCAAGTGAAATATCTATGTCAGTTTGTGAGCAAAAGACAATTCATAGAGAAGTAGAATTTATTTAGTTTAGAAGATTTTTTTAGTTTAGAAAACAAATCAGATAAGATTAATTGGTGATTGAGGGTATCTACAATTTTTTTGTATCTACATATATTTAGGAATAAATGCTTTACAATGTAACCCTTCATATCTTTGCCTAGTCCAGGAGAACGTGTGAAGGTAATAGCAGTCAAACAAATGGAAACACTGGTTGTTGGTTCTTAAATATTATAATGATGACTTTCTTCTCAAATGTTTCACATGAATACAAGAATATTAGAAATCAAATGCATCATATCTACTGTCTTTTCCTGGCCAGCTAGAGGAACTAGGAGTTGAGATCAGTATGGCTAAGTAGGAATCATAGTATTTTGTTCTATGTAGAAGCTCTAATACTCTCTTGGCAAAAAGAATATTTCCATCCAAGAAGATGGAATAAGAGCATCTTTGAATTGGAATGCCAAGCTGTCCACCATCAGAAAATGCCACAATTAAGTTTGCAAGCATGTACTTCAAAATCATTCCACTAAGTTAACTGCCTAGGATTTCTCAGTACAAAAAGGCACAGGGATATATTTTTAAAAGGACAAAGCATTTGCTCCCATTTCTGAGAGCTGCTGAAACAGTGAAGGCCAAGGAAGTGTCCTGCAAATGATAGGTCAGGTCAATGAATTGAAATGTGTCAAAATTCTATGTGCAAATGAAATATTGTAGTAAGAGAATCTCACTCCATTTGTCATGCTTAACTGTCTTAAAGTATCTGGCCCAGGGACTTCAGCCTAAATGACAATTTAAATTTCTAAAATTATATAGCCATCAGGATGATTACTTGTCCCTGAGGTGTAAACATCCTGCACAAACACTGGCAAATGCCAGCCTGCTAAGTGCTGGACCTGATCCCATAGCCCTAGCAGGATCTCTGATGCTGAGATTGCTTTGTGAATCTTTTCTGGGAAATTTGAGGAAGTAAGATTTTCTGAGCAAGTGAAATCCCTGGGAAGATAATGATGATGAGCCACCAAGTAATGTATTGCTTAGAATAATATCAGAGTGTGATAGTCTGCAATTCAAAACTTTCTACCCAGATTTGAAAGCTGGCTCTAGGTGTGAGTCTGAATACAAAATAAGCGCCCAGAGCAAGGCTGATAAATGGACCCGTCGGTTGCTTCTCTTGACAATCAAGTTATAAAATTGTTCACACTTTTTCCTCTTTCTGGATCAATGAATACACAGTATTTTAATGTGATAAAAGTTATTCTAGGTTTTAAGATCACAGGTATTAATTAGTTAATCAAAGCTTTGTTGGCTGAGATTTTTTTTAACCGAAAGGGGAATAAACCCAAAGTTTTTGAGCCATGTTCTTCTCATGAACAGACATTAGAAAAGTCATTATCTTATGATCACTGTTTACCAGCTAAGAGGCAAATTATATGAGTTTTCATTTTTCAAATTTTATGTATAAGGCACAAAATTCATTGAGAGCAGAAATATTCTGCCAGCATGGTCCCTTAGTAAACAAGCTTTCAGAAAAACTGTGATAAATAAAGTATCTGATAGATAAATGAATACCATGAAAGCTAATGCTCTGTTTAATGGATGCACAACTTCACCAGCATCCATTAATTTGTATATGAATAACCTGTGAGTGTAGGTGGTCCTTGAGACAATTATACTTCAGCTAAGCATGACATGAAGAGCACGCAATAAAACAGCCTCCTTGAGGATACCATTATGGTGAACAACAGGCCAGATAATCATGAAGGATTATCTTACTGGCTCATAAATCCACATAGATTCTGACAAGGTTCAGCTCTGGAGATGACAAACCTCCTTTTTTTCTTGTGATGTTGACTTGAAGATGCCAGGCTAATGTTCTGACTCCATTAAGGTTTTCCTACTGCCATCATTTGATGGTGTCTTGTTTGAATGTTTATGTTCATCTTCTTTCAACTTACCAGATGACTTTTTGGGCCTTGGTACAGCTGACAAAAGCAGTTCTGCAAACTCTTTCCCCAGTGAGAAATTTGAATCCATAGACTTACTATTGTTTCTAGCATATTCTAGCTAGTCAATAAATAGTCATGCCATTCTCTTCAGAGGCAAAAGTTGTGTCTTTAGTTAGGAATAATTACAATACAGTAACAAATCAAAATGGAACCCCACTCCCAAATGTTACTGACATTCCAGAAAGATGGTTAATATTTTTGTTAGTTTATCTGACTCATTACTTTTTATATTGATAGGGTTCAAAATGAGACTTCTAAGAGTTGTTTTTTTTATGCTTTCTTCTTGATGAATTTTTACCAGTTTTGTCTAATGATCAGATCATTGCCAAAAGTTTCAAAAGGGATTTTCAGGATTTCTTATGCATAAAATCTGTATATCTGATCATTCCATGTCCTCTTACCCATGCATATTGCATCTATTTAAAGAGAGAATATTATCAAACATAATACTAAAGGTAGAGGAACCCTGTCACTTGTTATTAATGAATTTACAGATCATTCCTACCTTATAAATGTGACTAGATTGTCTACATTTTTTCACTTACTCTGTGCTGCCTTTCATTCTCTCACCAGTGAATTTCATTTGTCCTTATGCTGCCAAGCTGCCTTTGATAGGCCTTTCAGCAGTACCTCCCTGACATCTCTTCTGCCTAATCAAAACATTTTGAATATGTATATATTTTAGTTTATAATAGATACAAATCTGCTGATCAACAAGCTACTAGCAGTAAGGTTTTCTGTAGTCCTTTTCCTTCTAAACTGTATATGTAGATAAATATTGTCTAACCAGTGTTAGGCAGATACTGTATTACTGCCTACTATAAGTCAGTGGATATTTGTGACTGATCCAGTGGGTAAAAGCTTTGCTAATGTAGCTAAGTGCCTACTTTCTAGAAACAAATCAATATGACATTACAGACCTATTTTTCCCCTCAGTTTTACCTGCCTCATCTCTTTAACTTTCCTGCTTCTATCATCTCTATAGGAGAAAAGAAAGTGAGAAGTGAAACTGAGTTATGAGTCCTAATGTTCTGGGTTTAAAAAAACCCATATGTATTACAGAATTATGTCAATGTTTGATCAAGAATTAAACCCTGAATGATTGTGCAGGTTTGACCTAGGGTACACTGAATTTTCTTCATAGTAGGTAATATGGGCTATGTCTTGGATTTGTGCTGTAAGCAGTGCTGGGTACAGAGATGCTTTTGTTAGTGCTGAGTAAAGCACTTTTTTCCTCCTCAGCCCACCTCACCTTCCACTGAGCAGGTTAGGGATGCACAGGAAGTTGGGAGGGCACGCAGCAAGGACAGCTGGCCCCAGCTGACCAAAGGGAAATCCCAGACCCTATGGCACTGTGCTCGGTATATAAAAAGTGGGGGAAGAAGAAGGAAGGGAGGAAAGTTCAGGGTGATGTTATTTGTCTTCCCAAGTCACTGTTAGGGATGATAGAGTGCTGCTTTCTTGCAGATAGCTGAACATCTAACTGCCCATGGAAAGAGTTGAATGAATTCCCTGTTTTGCTTTTCTTGCACATGCAGCTTGTGCTTTACCTGTAAAACTTTCTAGTCTCAAGCCATAATTTTTTTTTTTTATTTTTCTGATCCTCTCTCCCATTCCACCGTGAGGGGACTGAGTGAGCACCAGTGTGGGGCTCAGTTGCTGGCAGAGGTTGAGCCATGACAATGATCCTACTGGCATCTGTGTACTTTCATTTTATTTTTTTACATACTACTAAAAATAATGGTGAAAAGAATATTAGAAAAGAGACATTTGTCTATTGTCATTATAAAATGTAACAGGACAGGCTATGAATTTTTAAATCTTCATTTATTATGCACACAGTAGCTTCTTCTTCCATGTGAGAATTGGTTGAAACTGGTCAGTGAATTAGCAAAGTGGGGATTTGACCCTGTATTTTTACTGCTACCAAGACTCTACTGTGCAAAGAAGCACAAGCAAGTTGTTTCCCATAATACCTTTTTTGTCTACACAAGTGAAAAATATGATCAAAAAAAACTTGCTTACTCCTTCCACTAACTGTATTATTTCATTTTCCTTTTGTCTGTACATCAGTTTTCTGGAAAGGAGAACAGCCTACACACTGCCAAGTTGAGACTATTTGTGAAAAGTCTTGGACAAGTGTGGCTTAAAAACTTTGCTAAAGGTTCCTGTTCTGGGATTTTGACAAATTGACAGCTAAACGAGGGCACGTTGCTTCCCCTGCCCATTCATCACTTAGTTTTGCCTACAGAAAGATGAAGTGAGGTAAGAAAGAGTCTAGAAAGCTTAGCATTACAGCACAACTCCTTTTCTTTTGCATTTGCATGCAAATTGATCTAGAAATCCATCAGCTGACTCTGTTAATGAGGTCAAGAAAAACATGCAGAGTTAATCAAACCGAGATATAGTTTTTATTGGTTAACTATCTCCAGGGATGGAAACTCAGGGTCACAATTTTCCTTCTGTGCTTTGCAGAAACACCTTGCCATAAGTGCTATTGGAATTTAATTCCATTGAAGAGCTGCCTTTCTTTTCCCTTTTGCACAAAAGTTACCCATGCATGTCAGTCTTGTCATTTTAATTGAACTTATAGGCATGAGTGGCATGTGGTGGAATTTAATCTGTCAGTATAACAATAATAAATTATTGCAGTAGGTTTGATAAAGAAACCTGGGACTTTGCAGAGAATAGTAAGGAATTGGGGGTTGGAAGGAAGTTTCATACAGCTTTGCCTGACAGTCAACTTCTCTGTTTTATCCATCTCTTGTCATTTTTCTGTATGTTGTTGCCTAATTATTTCTGACACTATGCTCGTCATATTCTGCATTACAGCTATTAGTCAAATAGTTCAATCTTTTCCAGTCTGCCTTTCAGACAGGATAATGTTTCTAGTTACTTTTACAGCCCCTCTTATATTTTAACCATTTTTCTTGTACTTTGAAGTGAATTGTAGAAATAAGATTTATCTTGTTGAATTCATGAAGCATATTAGGGAGGAAATGATTTTTAGTTTTGAATCTGAAATATTAAATTACATTGGTAGTTGTGACCGTGTGGCCTGAATGAAAAATATAATGGGAGATTCTTGGGTTCATAAGTATTCTAAATAATTTCCTGCCGTAGTGCATAGATTTGTGAGAAGTGTATCTGTAGAGGCCTCCCAGCTTTAAGTAGCAGCCAGAGGAAAATAGTAGGTGCTCATTTAAGCCTTCGTCTCCTTGAAATCGGTACCAAGAGTTTATGAGAGGTGTGATGGAATTACACAATGAAAGGCCATGCAATTGAGCAGATAATGTCTGATGTTGTGGGGAAGAAAGAGTTGGAGTACCTGGAAAAATGACACTGTTTAACAACTGCTAGCTACTGACGTAGTCATATATTTTAAGGGGTGGGAACTCTGTCTTGGCCTCAAGTTGTGATAATAGGACATGATAACTATTTTTTTCAAAAGTGTATATACCTTTTCTGAAAATGTAGTGTCAAAAATAACCCAGAAATGACTAGTTCTAAATACAAAAATAAAAAGGGATGTGGATTTCACTAGCAACTGTCAGAACAATTTGAAGCCTAGAGAGACGTTTCCACACATGTCAAAACAACTGAAGCTTTTAGATTTGTTTCATGCCGGGAGTGAGGTGAAACAGCAGCAAAAAGCAAAGATGTCTCAGAAGTCTGGCTATGTGTGCTGTTATCTTCTAAGTCTATCCAGAGCAAATCTATTCCACAGCAAGTCCCTGAGAAAATCCCAGCATCCCCAGTCATTGCACTTTTCATTAGGGCCAGTGGATGGGATGATGATCCTGCATTCTGCCTCAACAGTTTATGCATTTTCTGTTGTACAAACAGAGGTATAAAATGGACTCAGCCTCAGCAGAGATCAGACTAACGACTTGTCCCTCCCCAAGGTGAATATTCTTACTGCTTGAATACTGTGTCATGCTTCTTGATCACTGCAGAGAATTTTGTTCAGGAGTATTATTTAAATATTTCAGGGAGTAAATGACTTCACAAGGGGCTTCTCAAACTGTAGAGGTATCACCAAGAATGCACAAGCACACCAGTTTGAATAAGTGAGCTGCTGAGATTACCCTGAGTTGGGCAAGTGAAGGTCTTGGAGACTAGCAAAATAATGAAGAATGAGAGACAGTGGGATTATGTAGATTAAGGTAAAAATCAAGATAGACATTGGACAGGGAGGACTCCTTCCCTGCTGAGGAGAGCAATGGTGCAGTAGCCAAGACACAAACTCAAAAGTTCTCAGGAAATAATTTTCTCTGCATGCATGTGTAAGAAAAGCACAACTGTAGCAGTATTGCTCTGCAAGAATCTGCAAACTTTGTCTTTGCAGATTTAGGAAAAGGTCCAAACCCAAAATGGCATTTCATACAAGTGTGACGGTAATAGGCGTTGCGCTGTTTTTTACTCTGATGGAAGGGATAAATGTAAATCTTGAAAGGCAGAACAGTATTTCTGGTTTAGCCATAGTGAGCCTAAGCTAACAGCTGCACCACTGCCAGAGATGTCAAAGAGGCTGTGATTTTAGTTTAGATGGAGAGAGAAAATTTTGGAATAGCAAAATAGATCCATGAATTGTCAGAAAAGAGGAGGTAGTTAAATGTGCTTCATGACAAGAAACTGTCGTTTTTAAGATCTGTGCCTGTCACATTCATTGAATAGATTTTGAAAAAGCTGTATTTTAAACCTAGATTAGGTAATGGAATTTAAAGTCTCTGTAGATATTAGGAAAAGAATAGGAAAGGCTGTGTTTTCCTCTCACAGAGTTGTAAAGCAAAAATAGTTCCTCTTTTTATCACTAACCTTGGTGCCAATTTGTTTTAAGTACAAAACAATCAGTCTCTCAGAATCCTAACAGGTATATATTTGAGTGCTGCACATGCAAAGGTAAGAGTTTTGTTTCATATTTCATAATTAGAAACTAAAGCTTTTGATAATGCAATAAGTGGTCCAAATGGGGGTTGCAAGTAATCATGTCTAACTAATTATCTACTGTAAAATCGAAAAGCACAAGAGGAACAGACACCTGCATAATGCAAGTCTTTGGAACAGATGTGCCCTTATTAATAGACATGACTTGCCTATTAAAACTCTGTGGTGATAAAGAATGTTTTTTCACTTTACGAAAGATACCCTGCCTAACCTTTGGCGTCTATGCAATTATAAACACAAAAAACCTGCAGAAGTAGTGCGGCTTTCCTCTCTTCCCCATTATGCTACAACATGATGTCTTAGCCCCCCAAGGTTTTAAAGGTACTGCACTTCCTACCCAGTTGTCTTTGGTTGATTTTTGAGGAGTATGTATTGTCTGAGGACATGAAAAGAAGTAGCATTCAATGGGAATATTTTGCCAGTAAAGAAGTTCGGCATTCAAAGTCCATTGCAAATATCTGACTGATGTGTTTTGTTGATGATTATGGATGTAACAAACAATGTAGTGTGTGAGGGTTTTCTTGAACATGCCAAGTAACAGTTGCAGTACTGTATGACAATAATAAAAAAAAGGTGATCTACTTAAAAGTATACTACAGGGAGCAGAAAACTCATAAATGTATTCATTGGGATAATATTTTAGATGTTAATAACTGTTTCCTGGCCCTAACGGATTTCACTGGAGAACAGCTTGAATTTCATTCTCTGTAGGTGCAGGTATACACGTAACAGGATACACATGGCTTGTCCTATAGATTTCAATATTATTTACATGCTTAAGATTTGTTGCATGAATATGCATTTACAAAATAGAGGATTTAATTATTAGAGATATTTCTCATTAAATCCCCAGATACATGCAGTTAAAATTAACCAGAACTAAAAATGAATTAATTCCTTGATGTTAGTGGTCATGAGCTAATCTGATTTGAAACATTTAATCTCAAAGATTAAAATAATTTTTTTGAAGAGTGTGAAAAAATGGGCTCATTAACACAAGAATCTGATATCAGTGGTCATTTTTATTTTTGTTTTGTTTGATTGGTTTTTTGCATTTGATTTTTTTTTCTGGTACCCCTGAACAACAAAACTAAGATGATATGAAAAAGCATCAAAACATTGCCATTCAGGCTGCCCAATTCTTCACCCTTAGACTTTTTTCCTTTTAATGTCTTCTAGAAATATATACTTTGAGAGGGAGAATACTTTAGATATTCTCTCAATTTTTGTATTTGAGACTAAAAAACACAGGTATCAGAGAGTAGTTACTTGAAATGAAAGTAATCCTTTTCCACAACTGTGCAGGTGAGAGAAAAATCCTTAAAGCAAATGTAGTAGTGGGATATTTGCATCTGTGGTCTCTCTTTTGGATTCAGCTCTACTGAGCTGAAGAATTAAATGAAGGTGAAGAATATCAATATTCTTTTTTTTACAACCCACTTCAGGGAACTGATTAACTCCTGCAAACTGCACAGTGTTCAGTGTACCTGGACTGCAAATGTGGGTGATGATTTTGGGTGCTTCCTAGCAGAGGACCAGCTATGCTGCTCCCCAACCCTCTGTTATCTTACAGCCTCATAGGTTTTACCTATCCTTTCCCTGTTCTTAAACACCATGTGAGGCTTCTGACTTTCAGTAATGCAAACCCCTTGCAAAGTGTCCTGTTTAAAAAATATTTTACTTTTTCCTCTCTAAACTTTGGAGCAAGCTGGTTTCAGTTGCAAGACACAATGATCAGTTTAGAGTACATAAATGGAAAATGTTTGCCACAGATGTATCCATTCAGGGTAACAGAAGCCTTCCTTTTGGAATGATGTGTTATGACTTTCTAACTTATATTTGACAGCATCAGGGTACTACAGTGAAGCCAAAAGACAGCTGAGGTTTAGATAGTTTCCATGTCTAAAATATATTTTTTGACAAGTAAAGATTAGCTTGAAAGGTCAAACTGAATGTTATCTCATGTACTGTACTAAGTGTAGAAGGACATTAAAATTATATTCATAGAGAAAAAGAGCATGTGTATATTCATTCAGTGAGAACAAATATATTCAAATATATACAGGAAATCTACTCCATCCATCTAAGTCTCAGACCTAAAGTACTCACCATTAAAAAGTCAGCAGTTGTTAATGTTTATCACACAGTGGGAATGAAATTACCTCAGCTTTTCTTTCCATTTAGGATAAAAGAGATTCTCTAATAACTGTAATTTTTTTTTTTTTAATGGATTCATGGACTTAGCAGCTCTCACAAGTTGCTGTAGCTACTTTTACTTTGGGATTTTAAAGGCTGGTAGTGCTGACTTTTGTCTATGCAGCTAATATGATAGCCATTGCTTAGGGATGAGAGATTGCTCACCTTACTGTTCATCCTGGTAGTAGCTCTGCTGCTGACCTACTTCACATTTGACATTTTTAGGCCTGGATTCATTGTTCCCATAAGACACCTAATCATTTTTGAGATTCCCCTAGTGTATCAGTAGCAATCAGATGGGACTGACAGATAAAGAAATACGACTTGCAAGAGCCCTGTGTTTTCTGAAGTGGCAGCCAGAACCCAGGTGAAGTATCTTACAGCAACACCAGTGGCACTGTGTCAAAGTGGCACTTTGGTGCCTACTTGTGTGAGTGTCAACTGAGCCCTTAGTGACAGGTTTTTTTTATGTGGTGAGGGGTAGCTAAGTCTCTACCTGCTTTATTTGCCTCCCTTCTCCCTGCTTTTGTAGACAGAAATAGCCTGCTTGTGTTCAGGTCAGCATATTCCATATCACAAGAGTATCTCCAGCTGGATATATTTGTGTGTGGCTTAGCAGCAGCAGTCTTAACTCAGGAGTATGCATTTATGTATTTTCTTTTCTGTGGCCTTTCCACTCTGTTCATTGCTGCTGCCCCCAGGGAAACATTTGCTTACAAAGACTTGTCATCTGTCATCCAGAATTCACCATAATTTTGTTGCACATTAGATTTGACACAACTATGATGAATACTCAGGGTGTTGCTTTGCCATTCTGTGAGTGTCACTTAAATTTGTACAGTCTGTGTTATCCTGGTGACTCATTTCACTTTGATACCGTGTTTTAATCGAGAAGGCTGAACAGCATGTCCTGACTTTGGTTTCTTGCCAACTGCAGTGAGCTTTGCTTTCCCTCATCACACAAGATCCTCGCCAATAAGCAAATATGTGCAGCCAAAGAACAGAGCTGATCAAAGCAGCCCTGTCCTTTCCCACAGAGGTGGGAATAGGCCATGGAACACTGTAGAAGAGCATTTCACTAATTCATATTAGCCTTTCCTCTTCAGCATTCTGGAAGAATTTCTTTCATCCAATAATTTCAGTAACATTTTGTCTAAATCTGTAAGTCAGAGAGATAGGACTTTATTTCCCAAATCTGTTCCTGGCTCACTGTGAGTGACTTCGGAGAGTTAATTCCCTTCCCCACAATTCTGTTTCCTTGTTTGTAGATGGGAACAACCTTCACTGTAAGGCATATCAAGACCTTCAGATGAAAAGAGGGCCTTTCTGAAAGCTCTATGATACTGTGATGAGGTCTGACTTAGCAGGTATTCTCCACATAGTTACATGAACAAAAAGGATTCGTATGCCACCAGAACCAGTTATTTATCTTCACAGTATGTGTCAAAATGATTTCTGAATTAGAGATGGCATGCTCCGAGGTGCCAGCAATCTCCAAATAGATATCCTATGTAACCACAATTGCCCATGTGATGTACAAAACAGAAGGTGGGATCCATGTTATGCCATCTACAGGATGGTCCCATGAGTGGCTGGGTGCTTCCACAGGCATGAGAGAATATACATTGACACTGCTGACTGACAAGCCAGCCACACTCATAGCTAAAACCAGGGGTGGTCTTCTCTTTAAATAATGTGCATATCAGGTAGCCAGTCTGTCAGCCGGAGGAGAGCGGGGACTCCTCAGCCCAAAGTAAGCCTCCTACAGGAGAAGGGGAATACCCTATTTCCAGCAAAGATGATTAAGAAGTTTTTATTTGGGATATTTTATTTTGATCGCCTCCTCATCCATTATACAGACAGGAAAGAGAAACAGGGCCAAGTGTGGGTTCAAGGTTAATTTATATCCCACCCATGCAGAGCAGTCTTGTGTGCATTTACTGCAGTCACCCACACAGAAAAAGCCTTCATTCCTTCTGGGACGCTTCATCACAGCCCAGTTTGTCCAGAAATCACAGCCTGCTTACACTAAAATATGAATACAGTTTCAAACCTATGAGCTCCCACTATAATTTTTGTTATTATTAATTTAGAATAACATACTGAAAAGCCTAAGGAATTTGGAGAGCAGGACTGCAAGTGTGTATGACATAATGAAGATTCATGACAATGTTGCTTGATCCCAGTGACTCAAAATACTCAGGGGCTTGCTGCTTTCTGAAACAGAATGGCATCAGAAGTGGTCTAGATACAGACATACAGAAACACTTCAGTCTGAGGTTTTTGTTCCTTAGTAAGCGTAGACTGAAATGATATGCAAAAGGCAAAGAGCATGTAACAAAAGCTTTATAAGACAGTAGAGCACATATCAAAGTTGAAAAAATCAAGTTACATAGATGAGGTATTTAAGATTACCTTTGCAAGCCAGGAATGAGCCTGTGTTTAAAACAGATGCACAATTTGGTAGAAAAAGGAAGTTGGACCACACTGATATAGCAGAGGAAATTGAATGTGTACATCAAATACACCTTCAGTGTTCTCTGAGTCATGACATGTATGCAAGTATAAAATAAATTAACCAGCCTAATGGACAAGCATGCCTCCAGTGCACCAAGTTTACATTATTATGAATGCCCGTAACATTTTCCCCTTCCACAGGTAATAAGAGCTAAGTGCTGCATATTTCTGAAATCAAGATTATAACTATGCTTGACATTTGTTGAGCACATTTATTAATTTGTTTTTAATTGTTGTAATCCAAACAGATATTTCATTCTTACAGTATGTTTTTCTTTAAAGAGAATGCAGTACAAAATTGTTCTTGCCTGTGCCTGGTGTTAGGAAGGAGTTATTGATTGCAAATCTTCCTCCGTTTGTAAAGATGATTTGTATTATCTATATGTAAAAATGCAAGATTAAGCATTGCCACAGTTGATTACACTGAAGGCGTTGGTCAAAATCAAAGGAACAGAGTGAAAAGGCTGCTTTCTGCTTGAGGGCACCATTGTTTGTACTGAATATATAGCTCTAGTGTCTTACCCCTGGGGTCAAAGCAATTAAGGCAATTCTCCCTGGAACTGATGCTTTTCTGTGCTTTATACAAGGTGTTAAAAGCTCGACCATGTCATGATCTGCATACACGGAAAGCATTTCTTTTCCTGACGGTTTAGAATTAATTTATTGCACGCATTTTTTTATTATATTGGCAATGTTAGCATTCTGGCATGTATTTTTGGACTTTCAGAGTCATAATCGGATACATCTTATGGTCTCTTATCTTTCAAGAAAGGTAAAACAAAATCAATCCTGCTGCTAAATTCTGTGTTTTATAGCAATAATATGCTGGTTGTACTCATAATAGTCATTCCAGCCAAATGGAAGGATAATGTCACTGACATGTCATCATAATGAATTAATGTGAATTCTACTTAATTGGAAATCTATATCCAGATTACATTTCTAAATGAAAGCCATCCTATATTTTGGGCTGGGTTCTGTAACAGCACTGTATAAATCACCGTCTGTTGAGTAACAGGTGTGTGATTAAATATCATTCAATATGGAATTCAAAAGGAATTTTTCAAATAATGAGCCTGATCCTTTACTCACATCTGACAAAAATGCAGTTGGCTTGGTGGGCAGTTGGTTTGCAGGCATTTTGTAGTAATTTATAATTTTCAGTTATAGAGAATAGACATATCACTTACAGAAGAAAATCACTCAGAGAAATGATTAATGTTGCAGCAGAACCTGTAAATTTCGGGAAATAAATAGTTGTGGTTTCCCTTGTCAATATTCTGCCCCCACTAAAATCGTCTAGGAGTATAATAGAAGAAATAAAAATTAGGTCTTTGTAAATCGAATGTAGTAAGTACCATTGACTCACTGTCAGCTGGACATGGGACAGAAATTGTGCCTTAATATTTCCCTTGAGTCCTGATTTCCCTGCTCCATAACAGAACAACTAAGCCTAGGCACATATTTGACATGAAGGAATAATCAACTCATTGTGTCACCTAAAGGGCCAGGTTGTCTATGCCATGCACTCTCCAGCCAGGCATGCTGAGCCCTGAAGGTGTGATGTGTGGGAAAGGAGGATGACTTCTCTCCAACACCCAGCACAACACTGGCAGGTCGAGGCTGTGGCCTCTGCTACATCCTGAGGGCAGCAATAACTCCTGTTGCTTAAGAGACTCTGACTCAGTGCCAGAACTATCTACTGCTTTAGAAGTCGGGTAAGTCCTGCAGGACTTGAGACCCCAAACATGTGAAGGGAGCATGGCTGGTGGAGCCATAGGCATCCATTGAGAAAACATGCCTTGCCAGCCCTCTCTTCACCCAAGACAGAACTCTGCCTGCAGGGCCTTAAATCCAGCCCCCCATGCCATGCCTGGGTGTAATCAGTCCTGCTGTGCCTCACTGTGTGCTTGTGTGTGACTGTCTGTGAATACATAAACGTGTGAGAAATAATCTAAAATGAGTGTTGGTGAAGACAGAGTTTAAGAACAGCATCATTAGCTACAGGGATTACCAGTTTGAATTTTAATTCTACCATTAACTACCTAGAAGGCTAAATGGTCAGGACTCCTTGTCACTGAAACAATTCAACAGCCAGACACTTAAGACATGCATTCCTGATGGCCAAGGTAGAACAGAATCCAGCCCCATCTTCGAGTCTGTGGCCAGCAGAATGAAATATAGAGTGTATTTTTTTCACTTTTACTATTGAAGAATAGGGGTCAAGGAAGGCATAGACTTGATTTGCAAAACGCTTATTGAGTAATAAGTGCATTCTTAGAGAATAAGTTTTAAAATTGCAATCCAAACTAATTTTAAGGTAGGGCTTCTGTTGCAGAAGTGCCCATCTTTGCTGTGTTGTAACACTGCGTGTTGGATACAAAACAGACAAAAGCAGGTGGTGGATGTGAGGGCTGCAGGGGAAGCCACTGTTGTTGCATCTTTGACTGAGGAGGCTCTGAAAAGCCTACCTGTTCACCTCCAAAATCCTGAAACAGGCAGATAACACTGTTACTTCCTCTTACTATGCAAGAATCCCAAAATAAACTAAGCTCTTCAAGATGGAGTAATCAGTACTTTTATTATAATGGGAAGATTCAATCTCCTTCTGTCATAAGAAGTTCATTCAGACAGTCTTTTCTTCCAGCAATATTAAATCTCCATTCTCTCTCATACACTGGTGCTTTCTTAGATATTTTTATCAGAGAAAAATGCTTTGGTTCATTGTGGAGATTGTGTTGTGGGATATCACATTCACAGGTTGCATCTAAGAAAACCTCTTTAAACTAGTGAGTGGTGAATCACATTTCTGCCTAGATACCCGAGTGTGTGCAGCAATCTTACAGACAAACTCAGTTCTTCTATTAGAGGTTTGTCAGCGAAATCAGTGGTGCTGCAGTTTGCCCTGTTTTTAAACATTTCAGACTTTCAAAACCTAGAGCCTTTCTGCTCTGCCTAGGGCAGCATTAGCATAATCTTGCCTCCTCATCAAAAATATTTCCTTTGCCTGGCCACAAAAGGTGTGACATTTAATGGACGATGTTTAAATGCTTGTACTTAGCTGGTATAGAGCAGCACCACTGCTCTGCTCACAGTGGAACAGTGGCAACTTACATCTGACACTCAGCTTCCTTGGCGAAAGAGTGCAGGCCTTTCAGGGAAGAATTATACACAGGCATGAATTGTTCTGGAGAAGTTATGTCATTCTTCATTTCAGCATTTGATTTTTGAACAAAAAAAATATAATTAAATTATAGTTAAAGTAATTAAAGTGTTTAGCATATCCACAGTTGGAGTAAGTTATAGTTCTTGGTAAAAAAAAAGATACACCTCTTAAAATTTGCTCTGATGTTAAATATATATTTACATTCCTAAGCCTAAATAGTTCTAGGAGGGAACTCTTTCCCATGCCAAAGACCATTAATAATCTTTACTATTTCTTGTTAAAGAACAGCTAAATTTGTTACTTGTCCTATCATTCTTCTGCATTTTTCCTCTTCTTTCTCACCTTCTATCCCTCAGCCCCATTTTTGTCAGCCAAGGGGCCATTACATGTATGTTTATTGTTATCCACAAGTCAGCCTACACAAGTAGGTATAAATTCAGAATCCCTGGATCACCCATTTCAGGAAGCCATGTATTCAAGGCACCGTTTTATTGCTGTGGCTTTTAGTTAGATAACAGTATCCAGTTTGGTTTTCCTTCATCTTTATTTTTCATATGGAATATCTTTAGAACTGGCTGGAGAGGGGAGAGGATAAATGGCATATAAACAGGCCAATATCAGGTGATGTCCTACAGCAAGATACTTTACTGGATTATTTGTACTGCCAGAGAAGAGTAAAAAACTCATTAAAAGAGAAAAGGAGATAGGTAGATTTCTTTTGACTCTGTGATTCCTAAGGTTGTCCAACTACACGGCCTTGTGTCCCTTCATGGTCTGGTGAGTGCCTTACACTGCACTGTTGCCATTGTACATAACTTCCTGTGCAATTTCCACTTAATGTCATCAAGGTACATTAAATACCGACTAAATCATGGGCTTTTACATCATTTCAGAAGGCAAGTGGCATGTGTTCAGGTTACTGAAAGAGTGAATATCCCAAAGTTTTACATTTAAAGCAGTATAAGCAGATGTCCTCTATGTAACATAGGGTCTGTTGCACTGGAATTTTGCATTACAGCTGATGCTTGGAATTCTCTAGAAAAAGTAACATTATGCACCATATTTTCTCTGCTTGTGTTTATGTTTTGGTGTGACATCTCCTTTTGCAATTTGTTGGATTTGTAACAAAACTGAAATCTATGTATGTGTAACTTCCATGAAATACAAACTTCATAATGTGAGCTATGAGCTTTAAGATCCTGCTAGACTGAAAAACATCTTACCTCCAAAATATGACTTTATTGTATAATATTGTTTCTAAACCTGGCAGCATGCCACCTATTGCTTGAAGTTTCTGGATTTATGTTCCCAGTGTTTCTGAATATCTTAACAATACAGTTCTAGTGAGCATGTACTAAAATATAATTTGTCTGTAAATCTCCCCTGTCATATGCAAACACTATAAGATCTTCAAGGGAATTGCCTTTTTTTTTTTAACTACAAAAAGACACACTTTGTCTATATTATCAGTGTAAAGGCCTGTGTGCAAAATACAGAGCAGAGAAAGCATGCCCCAGAATAATTGAAATAACTTTATCTGTCAGCAGTGTAAGAATTATAATGTAAGTATTAATACAGAAGGCACAGGGCCAGGGTCTGTCATCAGTGGCTCCACTGACATCAGGGATGCAAGCAGGTAGAGCCAGATAATTGTCACCATAAGCGAGGGTCTGACAAAACCTGGATAGCAGTGGGTAAGCACTTGTCACTGAACACTTTGTGTGAAGTTGTAAATAAGAGTTTTCAGTGCTAAAAGGCAGCTTAGCAGATGGGAAGACATGTCCCTCCCCTTACCTGGTATCTTGCTCCTGCAAAGGACAGTTTCTTNAGAACAATTTGGTTCCAATGGAGAGAAAGTATGTAGCCATTTTGGTTATTATCTATGGTTATATAGCAATATAAGGCATAACAATAACACTTAAGAAAATATATAAGGAAAAAATAGAAAGAGAAAGGATAAGATTAGAAAGATACCACCACCTCTGGATCCAGAAACAAGACTTGATTGCTGCAATTTTGGTGTCAGATGGTCACAGTGTTGGCCTGGGATTGGGGGAAGCCCACAAGGCCTAGAGTTCCACAGGTTAATAAAGATTCAGGTTTAAGTGGGAGCACCAAGGTACTGCCCCTGGGGTGAAGTTTTACCCTGTCTGAGGAAACAATGTGAATCTGTTGCAATATTGTGGATCATGCTCAGTCCCCTAGCGGGAAGCCCCAGAAATTAGTCTGTGGGCCCTTTGGGCATCTTTGATGGGTTGAGACAGTTGTGACATCTTGTAAGACATGACAGCTGCCTTTCAAGCAGAGTAGTTGAGCCAATTATCAGAAAGGATGAACACCTACATTGACTACATCGACCCAATATCTCCCATGGTGGGGAGGGGGAATTCTTCAGCTGAGCCAGTTGTGTAAGGGAGGACACTGGAATGGTAAAAAACACTGTCCTAGCTCAGCAGGCTCTGCTTCTTGTCAGCCTTTTCACTCATTTGGGTGAAAACCCAGCTTGTAGCCCTTGATGGTGGGTGCTCACCCCCTCTGCACCAGAGTGGTTCCCTTGCAAATTGTCAGCAAAGCATCCACTGCTCTTACAAATGGTAGGTTGTTTGAGTTATTTACCATTAATATTTCAGACTCTCACATCTGCAGAGATGCTCCTAAGCCTCTGAAAGAGGGTAAGTTATCCACCAGTTTTTTGCTAGTATTCAGTTTCAGTAATATAACTCTATTAGCTGCACTAAATATCTTGATTTTTAAATGTGACTGAATATTTTAGTGAAACTGAACTTGAATATTTTCTGAACAACAAGTTTGGGAAGGAAAAGTGCAGATATATTCCTGTTAAGAACTTGTTATTCACTGTATTAACATGTGGTGAGTCAGATTTATGGGCTCAGGCTGCCTCTGTCTGTTTTTGCATGCATGTTCATGTGTTTAAACCTGAAAAAATATGAATAATTGAGAACAATAGTTCTCAAGGAGAAAAACACATGGAGCAAATGCTGTTGGCTCTTCTAGGAGTCCATTGGGGAACAGGTTATTCCATTTACTCCAGGGGAAAACCACTTGTAAAATCTATCCACAAGAAATCTAATAAAGCTGGGGAACCATTGACTACTAGAGACACATAGCCTGAACTTCAGGGTCTTGCATAAGCCTTGCTGAAGTGATATGAGTTGATAATGACTTGAGAGAGAAGAAAATGCTTAGTATTTAGGTATGACAGTGCTCTGGAGTGAGCCAGATGAGTGCCTACATTCTAAACTCCTGACATTCAGTTCTAGCAGTGGTTTTTGCCTAGTGTATCTCTGGTAACGTGCAGAAAACCAAACCTGCAAGGCACAATGCAGAGAGAACTGGTTGCCCTGGTCATTGGCTTCCCCTGCACATTGTACTCCTCTGGAAGAGACTGATCCCTGCTAAAAGGTTTGTCGTTCGCCTCTGACCAGCTCTGCTCTGTTGACTAGACTTGAGCAAGGAAATATTTCAGCTTGCAGTTAGGAAAAACAGTCAGGTACCTCTGCCCTCTTTCAGTCACCTTTCATTTCTCTGCTGTCTGGGCTTTCACACCAGACCAGGCAGGTCACATCTACGCTCTTGCACTAAAGGTCTCAGAAGCAGAGAAGCATGTTTTGGTCAGTGATATTTCTGTCTGTTGGAGAGATCACCTCTGTCCTTTGGGATAATATCCCAGGTGGAGTCACCTCCACTGCCTGGCTAGGGAGGAAGGAAGGTGACCTCAAGGCTTGTCAGTGACAGCTGCTGCATTTCCAAAGAGGGACCACTCTGTGTCTCAGAGCTGATGATTTTGGAAATCATTGCGTGATTCAGGTATTTTCCCACTTTTCACTTGAGACTTTAAGGGTTTGGGATTCATGAGGAGACATGACAGATAGCATGGTGTTAACCAAGTCTTTCAAGAAGTGCATGCAGAGATAGATTTAAATTTAGATGTTGCAATCATGTTGGTTCACTTTGTACTTAGGTTTTTCCTACTATCTGTAGTCATAGTTTAAGGAAGAACTATTTGAAATCCAAATGAGTCAAACAAGAGAAGAGGCATGACAGATCTCACCACAGAAATCATAAAAGCTCTTCTGTGGCCAAGGACACCCTGTGTGAAAAACCAAGTGAGCTCCAGCCGTTCCTTCTGAGGTCACAGGCCAGCACAGGGAGAAGAGACTGAGGGCCTGCTGGGTGATACCACACTGCCCATCCCTCCAGACATCAGAGAAGG